>OZ018327.1:90474176-90961676 GCA_963969495.1 Ceratothoa steindachneri
CCAGCGAGAACGAACACAAATAAAAATCACAGTAGGCCATCTCTATAGAGGCGGTGTGCCGAAAGAAAGGCCTATCACATAATTTGCGACTTCAACATAGCTGAGACACCAGAATCGGAGTACAGCGATTTTGTCACGTTCGTTGGTCGGAGAATTTAATTGCTATTTATTTTTTCCTTCAAAGCCCAGAAATATGGGCACTTTGGATACCCACCCCCCAAAGGCATAAAAATTTAATTTAACAGATCATTTAATTGGGTATTAACCGAAAGTAACCTTTCGAGGAATTTCATTGACATTTTTTTTACAAACCCGTAAATGCGAATCTAACCCGCCAGGGTTGGATAAATAAAAGTTTTATTGATTTTATTAGATATTTAACACATATATAAATGCAGTTAATGAATATGAATTAATAAAAATAATCCAAATTAAATATACATATAAAGTAAACTAAAATGGTCAAAAATAAATAATCCATGGGAAAAAAACTACCATAATAAATGACAACAATGAACTCTTATTTTATATAATCTCCTAAAGTATATAAATTGCCATATAATGAGACACATTACATTAGTATAATATTATAATGCGTACAACCTAATTGGCTATATTTTATATATCTTTTTTCCTGGTTATAAGTATTAAATTTTCTTTGAAAAATATAGGTAAAACCACATTCTTCACTGCAATCAGTTGCAAGCTCAAAGAGTGATGCGTAGCGTGCATAAGTGGAATGAAAGTTACATGCATGACTGAGCTTTCAAATAGAACGCCCTATTTCACTTCAATTTCTTAGCCAGATATATAAAGTCAAGGAATTGGTGTCTTACTTGCTTACTGCATTACCGAGTACTGACTCCCCCTATAAAATAGGTTTATATATGTATCTTATCTATCAGTAAACTAATAATTTTATCATGTTACGGTAGTGTAGACATTTTTGACTTGGCCTGTAAAAGTTAGGATTTCTGTTCTTCCTTCACGGATGATGTATACATATTAGAAGATTTTATGGAAACGCTAATATTAGCGATCTGAAAATAATACAATTTTGATGATGTTATTTGCCTCTTTGTTGAAAGGATTAAATAACCAGGATGTCTTAGAAACTGGTAACCATGACGAGAACAATTGAGAATATTAAAAATTACTGAATCTGCCATTAGATAAAGTTGTTCTTTCACAAAGTTTAGAATTTTGAATATTAGATTCACTAATCGGATCATTATCAATTTTCAACGAGATATGATTAATAATTAACTAAAGTGTCCCTAAAACGTACATACACGGGAAAAAGTTTTCGGACACCTCGGAAAATTTAGAAAATTAGATAAATGCAGAGTTGTAAAGATTTTAATAGCATATCAATATGAATACAACAGTAAAATAAGGAGGAATAAATACCGATAAGTTATATATCCCCCAAACAATCAACAAGAATTAAAAAGATTCAAAATTTGCCAAAACAAGTAACATCAGCAACATATAACATAAGCAGATGAAGCTCTGTGAAAATTACAGCAATCTTAAACTGACCCAAGAAGCTCAGCGGCGTGTCGAGAATTCTTTGGCGGTGATGAGAGCATTTATTCGTAGAGGCATTCCACACACAAGGGTGCGACACATGGGAAGTGAGATGCCGGCCAACATCTCAGTGATGATTGTCTTAAGTTGCTCATTGGAGGTTGGTAGACGAAGTCTTACGGCCTCTTACATATCCTGCCAGAGGTTTTCCAATTGATTAATTTTGAGAGAATGAGGTGGCCGGTCCATAGCCCAACACCGTTATATTGTTGTTGCAGAACCTCTGCAGGGTAGACGCAGACTTGTGACATGAGTCATTGTCCTACTATGAAATCACATTTCGGCCATTTCTGGAGAGGTCTCGGGCTGAGGGCAGTATGTAATCTCTCAGGACAGAATGGCACTTCTCTGCATTCATGGTACATCACACCCACTCCTGAACTTGAAAAGCAGCCCCATATAGTTATCGACCAGCAAGCTCTGGCTGATCTAACCCCCTTGCCTCTTGCGGACTCTAACGTTGCCTGGGGCCGAGAACAACTAGAACGTGGACTCGTCGGCTCATAAGAAACAACCCCACTGACGCATTGTCTAGTTGACGTGAGCACGTGCCCACGCAGGGTTGAGCCGATCCTGCTGAAGGTTGATAAACGGCTTTTGGCCGGCCTAACATGACTTCAAGCCTTGTGCGAGTAGTTTGTGAGGGACTGTTTTGACAGATGCACTAACCTAGCCACTCTACTGCTGTTTTCTTACGATTCCCTAAGGCTCGTGTGAAGCACAGACCTGTCGTCACGTTGTGTACTGACACTGGGTCGTTCAGAAAAAGGTCGAACTTGGATGTTTCCACTTTCTCGGTAACTCTTCAACACTTCTGCCACATCGGAATGTGATCTATCGGCAATTCGTG
This sequence comes from Ceratothoa steindachneri, assembly GCA_963969495.1. NCBI lineage: Eukaryota > Metazoa > Arthropoda > Malacostraca > Isopoda > Cymothoidae > Ceratothoa > Ceratothoa steindachneri. The sequence continues at coordinate 90,476,617 of OZ018327.1, forward strand.
CGATTTGTCGACAGCTGAGAGCCTCTTCGTGTACAATGCATATCAGACTTCTTTCTCCTACGATATAGTGACGTGATTTCACTATCATCATATCATTATTAGATCCGGTCAACAGGGAATATCATACTAATCAAAAATTATGATACGTTATGTGAAGATATTTTGACTGTAACTTACCGCATATTAATACCAGGATTTCATACATTTCAGTAACATCGCCTTTTTAGATATTTTAAAAAAGAATCTATAAGGTGTGGAAGCTTGAAACTCAATACGCCGTTATCACACAGAATTTCTCTAATCAAAACAGATCAACGCAGCTGTGTTTAATTTGGGATGCTTTATCACCGTCCTCCCCAAGTTTCATAACGCTGTCCCGCTTCCAGAGGGCAGCCGTGTCTATCTTCCCCGTGTCCTTCCACACCCTCTTGGGGTAGAAGGAAATCGCTCTCACTTCCCGTTCGCCTCGTCGATGCCCAAGATTATCAAGGTTCATGTTTGCTTAAGCCGCTGTGATATTCCTTGGGAATCTCGCTTAATTCCCTTCTTCTCGTCGATGCCCAAGATTATCAAGGTTCATGTTTGCTTAAGCCGCCTCCGATATCCCCTTTGGATGCCATCGTGGGTGATGCCCTCTCTTGCCCACGGCTGTGGCTCCTAATTAAGGTGATGCTGCAAATCCTCAGCAGATAGAGAGAACCCGAGCTTCTTGCCGTCCAGACCTTAGTATCTGTCTCCCGTGAAGTAATCCCCTCGCCCTTGTGATCTCGTCAGCAGATCCTCTTCGTGTAATCCACCCTGATCAGAGGAAGATTACGGAAACCCGTTATACCTCGTAAGATTGTCCTGGCTTTCTCTTGTCTCACTACCTTGGTTGAGACTTCCTTCCGTCCGCAGACGAATCTCGAATTCGTGATTACTTCTCCCTAGAGCCGAGGTAATCTCAACCCCCTTCGGAGTATCTCTGGACGCCTTTCAATTAAGACTCCATCGACAAAGACCTGGCCATTGGTCTTCCACTTCTCCAGTTCATCCTCCAGTGGTAACCAGGAGTCCTTTCCTCGTAAGTCCCACCTCTTCGTTTCCAGTCCTAAGAAGAATTCCCCATTTGGTGTAACGCCTATAAACTTGCTAAATCTTTCATTCAATCCAACTTATTGGATCACTTATATATTTTCCAGGAGCTAGTTTTCTTAATTTTTGCCTGTCATAATATTATTTTGTCGTACTGATTATTATTTAGATTTGCATATTTATATGTGCCCTTGTTCTTATTAATTATATTAAAGTTTATTTTTATAGAGGTGTTTATCTTTCGAACAAACCTTGAGACGAACCCGGCAAACGTATTTCCTTTTTAAGAGCCAACCTATAATATCACACTCTAAGTAGAAGGTCCTTACCTTTTGTGTACAGTTTAATTGTACCCGAGCTCAGCTCCGATAGTGGCGGTCTTGCGTACAGTATTGTGTACCTTTAGAAACTTTTTGGTCACACGCCTTCGTCTCTCGATATATATATATATATATATATATATATATATATATATATATATATATATATATATATATATATATATATATATATATATATATATATGATGAAAATTAATGCAATATCGCAAGAAAAGATGAGGAATTAAACCACATTCTCCGAAGACAATTTAATTCAGAACAGTTTCGGTGTATCTCACACCCTTTTTCAACTGACACTGGGCAGAAAATATAAGAGAAATGCATAAAAGCATAACACAAGATCCCCTCTTTTTTCCCCAATCCCCTACTTCTGGCTAATCTGGGAAGGGGGGTTAGGCCTAAACATATTGAAGGGCTGACATTTTACTATTATATTTATTTACGATCTTATTACAGGATTAAAAGAAAATTGACCCTCAGATAGATTTAAATTAGGAACTGACGATATCAAGCTCGATTCTACGATTCTTCTCTTAACATAGTTAGCCGATTTAAATAACATTTTACTTCCATTGAAATCGATCGTATGATTCTTGTGTCTAACATGGCAAAATATTCCACTACTTTCGCTGCCCACTCTAATATCTCTTTTGTGTTCGTACAATCTCTTGTCTAGATTTCTCCCCGTTTCCCCTATATAAACTTTATGGCAATCGTTGCATGGTACTGCATATACTCCTATGTTATGATGTTCTTTGGGTTTCCCGGCCATCATCAATTGGTTTAAGGAATTATTATATTTAAAGGCTAGATTAATACCCGCTTTTCCAAATATGTCCTTTAAACTATTTAATTTATTATTAAATGGCAATGTTATACATTTGTTGAAGTCGTTAGTGCGGGAAGGCTTATTACCATAGAATATTTTCCTAGCTGCAAAATGGGCAGACGGTATGAACTAATCGGGGTAATACAAATTTGAAAAAAATCATACGATCGATTTCAATGGAAGTAAAATGTTATTTAAATCGGCTAACTATGTTAAGAGAAGAATCGTAGAATCGAGCTTGATATCGTCAGTTCCTAATTTAAATCTATCTGAGGGTCAATTTTCTTTTAATCCTGTAATAAGATCGCAAATAAATAAAATAGTAAAATGTCAGCCCTTCAATATGTTTAGGCCTAACCCTTCCCCCCCAGATTAGCCACAAGTAGGGGATGGGGAAAAAAGCGGGGATCTTGTGTTATGCTTTTATGCATTTCTCTTATATTTTCTGCCCAGTGTCAGTTGAAAAAGGGTGTGAGATACACCGAAACTGTTCTGAATTAAATTGTCTTCGGAGAATGTGGTTTAATTCCATATATATATATATATATATATATATATATATATATATATATATATATATATATATATATATATATATATATATATATATATATATATATATATATATATATATATATATATATTATATTATATATCATTGTATGAAAAACTGGTGTCAGGTTTTGTTGAGTTATTTTTATTTATTTTTTTTTTTACTTAAGAACTAGTTAAATTTCAATTCCCCCCATTTAATTATTCTTACCGAGTTTGCCTAAGTTCGCGCAAAGTTATTCAAAGATTGTGGAACTAATTATCAACTTATTTTTTTTTTATTATTTAATTGTGTGCTCGCGAGTCCATAAGTTTCCTTCTTTTGGTCATCACCCTTGACTAAATCCAAAGGGCTTTACCAATAAAATACTACTTAGGAGAAGCTATTGACTAATTTAATAGAGGTCTTCCAATACTATATTACGTGGGAGGAGTTTTCACAGGTTTTTTTAAGTGGGTCTACCAATACTAACCTAAAAAGGGCAGGTCACTTTCCAACACTGCCTGTTTATTTGCTACTTTTACGACCAGTGGGCTGGCATACACATTTATCTTACCTATCTTAGAAGTGGGTGGCACCGGTGAACAGAAAAAATATTTTTTTTAATAGTATAACAGATTCGTAAGCATTTTTTTTTTCTTAGCAGTGTTTTCACTTTATTGCTTACATGGCATATTATTGCAGCAATATCATCGAGAGGTTAAACAAAAATAATTACAGAATTTGATAAACCTGAGAGAATTGGAAATATAGAACATCTGAGCTTTTCAGCAATGTTTTGGTTTTGTATGCTTTAGCATATATGAGAGACTGGGATAAAAAAACAGTTGAGCTTTGAAAACAAAATGTAAACTTTGTGAACTGCTAAGCGTTTAATTCGTATCCGTCTAACTTTTATCTATCTATCTAATTATATGCAAATGTGTTTTTTTTCCTAAGTATGAAAATGAGAGGCGGGCTTCCCGTTTCAGCTAACTATGTTATAGTTACTTTTCGAACCTGCTAAAGTGGCTTTTATATCCAAGGTTCCTCTGGCGCGGAACTGATAGCCATCCCTTGGGCCACAAAGGGTAACCTACTCACTGGGGGTGTTACAACTTATTAGTACCGGTCTGTTTGCACCTTTGCCTCCAACGAGGTTTGGTCTCTGCTAACAAAGCGCGTCTCATGGATTGTTATTCTCATCCTTATGTTTCCTTTCTCTCCGTCCTGTGACTCAAGCTTCCTTCCTCGCTATGCCACGACTTACCCTCCGTCATCGCCATTCCTTAACCCAAGCTACGTCACTTTCCACCCTTTGACTAAAATTCCCTCCCTCGCCATCCCATGGCTAGGAGTCAGTCCCTCACTTCCGCCTCCTACCATACGAGGGGCGGTCAATAAGTTTGGCGAATCAGTAGGGCAAAATAGAGGAAGAGGGATGGCTGTTTGTGGGCGTGTTAGGACAAGTTATGACAAGTCAAGACCTGCAGCCGCACGCTCCTGCCTCATCTATTTAAGAAGCAGTAGCTGATCGCAGATCTTCAGTCACAAATTTTACAACAATGGAGAAGGTTGAGCACCGCGCAGTGATGAAATTTTTGACCAAGGAAGGCAAGAATGCAAAAGAGATCCATGAGCGCATGGTTGCAGTGTACACCGACAGCGCCCCTTCCTATGCAACCATTGCTCGCTGGAATAGGGAGTTCCGCCATGGTCGTGAGTCCCTTGAAGATGACCCCCGTCCATGATGCTCGTCAGACGTGACCAACGAGGACAATGTGGCCCGTGTGGAGAGGATGATCCTCGAAAATCGACGAGTGAAGGTCGTAGACATCGAGCGAGAACTTGAAATATCACATGGAAGTGTTATCAACATCATCCACGACAATTTGGCCATGACCAAGGTCTCTGCCCGTTGGGTCCCGAGAAACCTCACGCCTCATGATCGACTTCAACGTCGTCAAAGTTCGGAGGAGCTGCTGCTCCTGTACAACCAAGACCCGGCGGGATTCGAGTCACGCATATTGACAGGTGATGAAACGTGGGTCCATCACTGGGATCCCCTATCGACTACTTTTTATTTAGCCATCTCAAGGCTGCACTGCATAGACGCCGGTTTGTGGACGATGAAGCTGTCCAACTCACCGACCAGGAGTGGATTGAACAGCAGTCGGGAGATTTCTGGTTATCGGGAATTTGAATCCTCAGGGACAAGTGGCGCAAGTGCATTGAAGTCGAGGGTAGTTATTTTGAAAAATAATAAAACACTTTTCCTTATATCTCGTTTCCTTATATCCGAATTGCAAAACTTATTGACCGCCCCTCGTACGTTGAGTCGTCTTGCCATCGCTTGACGACTCAGGCTTGTATACTTGAACCTTTGACCAAAGTTTCACCCCTCGCCATTCCTTGACAAAAAGGCTTTCGCCATCATTTGAATCAAGCCTTCTCCATTATCCTACTGCCTTGCTGCTACGGCGACAATAGCAATCTGGGTCAGCATTGATTCCATGTGCCGATGCTGCAAAATCTTGATTTATTCCTGATAACCGCAATGCCGCGAGTAGGCTTCGCCTCAGATTGGTCTTGCCAGGAGTTGGGCGCATTTACGTGAAGAGGGACAGGGAAGGACAAGGGTGCTGTAAAAAGCCGTTTGAGAATGCAAACGCTTATAACAAATCACATCAACGCTGAATTCTAGGGTTGGGAGGGTTCGTTGAAAGAATCCTAGGAGCAACTTCATACAAAGACCGTAGTTTAGGAGTACAAATTTGTACTTATACGTTTGTTCTTTGTACACATGCACGCACACGGATGTGCCGACTTGTTTCACAATCTTTGAAACACTCACATTTCACAAATATTTAGAATTTTTTCTTTCTTTTATCTCATTTATCTTTTTTATCTTTTTTATCTTTTCTTATTTATCTATTATATTTTTCTCATTTATCTTTTTATTTTTCTCATTTATCTGTCGGATCTTTTCCTCATTTATCTTTTTAGCTTTTCTCATTTATATTTTTATCTTTTTCTCATTTATCTTTTTTATTTTTCTCATTTATATTTTTATCTTTTCCTCATTTATTTTTTTTTAATCCTAATTTTTCTTCTTATCTTTTCTCCTTTATCTTTTTATTCATCTATCTTTTTAGCTTTTCTATAGTTTCTCTAAATTCTACTCTGCTTTGTCTGCTTTTGCTCCCATCCACATTGCCCCTCTAGGTGTGTCAAGTTCGTAGCCTTGACCCTCGGTGTTCCTTGTATGAACGGATTCCTGCGATTTTTTTTTTTTAATAATAGGAAAATTGTCTTTGCAGGGCTTTCTTTTGGAGATGCCATCGTTAGTTTTTGCTTTATTTTTTTTAATAATAAGAAAAGCGTCTATGCGAGTCTTTCGAAAAGACCCTATTTGATATCTGGGCAGAGATAAGCCAAAAGGGCTTTCCGCTCTCTTGTCCGGATCGAAGGTTAAGGCCGGTTTGAAGGACGCTTGATGCTCTGTGGGAATTCATTGCCGGAAATCTGGGGAGCGGGGGGGAGGGAGCTTTAGCCAGCCGGGGGAACCCTTAATTGGGAAGGGGGAGTAGGGGGTTGATCCTTTGATAAGGGTGTCGAGGATGTTTTTTTATCGGGGGGATTAGAAATGTGGGGTTTTCCTTCACCCAGATTAGTGGTGGGGAATGGTCTCTCAGCTAAGCCCGTGGATTGATTCAAAATAAGAATTTTGGGAGGGGTCGAGTGGGGCTCATTTTGCCCCACGAGAGGGGAGAAAGTACTTGCTATTGGGGAAGGGGGGTACCAATCAGCTATAGTGTTTGTAACATCATTTCTATTCGAGTAGACGTCTATTTACTATTTTGAGGCGCTTCGGATAAAGACGAGAACGCAAAGATGCACTTTTTCATTTTCCTGCGGGTGTTTTATCCATTTTTTAGATAGTAGTCATCAAATTACTACTACCCCCATTGGGGTTTCAGGATGCTACAGGTTATGGAAATCTCGGGTGCTACCTTGCCGCTAAAGGAAAAACCGCACTCTTAAAATAGGTCCCGACTGAGGGGAATATCGATCTGGAGAGCTCAAAGGGACATTTTCGGAGGCCTATCAGGGGTCGGGGGTACAAAAAATGTCTGGCCCAGAAGCCCATCAGCATCATCATAATGAAAGCCCCATTTAATGATGGCCAAATCGACACAATGTCGAGTCATGTGATGAAGAGGAATTTGAGGGGCATGAAAAAAGTGCATTTGAATGAAAAAGTGCATTTGAGTGAAAAGTGTATTTGAGTAAAAAAGTGCATTTGAATGAAAAAGTGCATTTGAGTGAAAAGTGTATTTGAGTAAAAAAGTGCATTTGAGTGAAAAAGTGCATTTGAGTGAAAAGTGTATTTGAGTTAATAAGTGCATTTGAATGAAAAAGTGTATTTGAGTAAAAAACTGCATTTGACTGAAAAAAGTGCATTTGTGTGAAAAAAATTCATTTGAGTAATAAGTGCATGAGTGAAAGTGCATTTGTGTGAAACGTGCATTTGAGTGAAAAGTGCATTTGTGTAAAAAAAAGTGCATTTGAGTGAAAAACGTTCATTTGAGTGAAAAAGGTGTATTTTAATAAAAAAGTGCATTTGAGTGAAAAAAGTGCATTCGAATGAAAAAAGTGCATATGTGTGGAAGTGCATTTGTGTGAAAAAAGTGCATTTGAATGAAAAAGTGCATTTGAGTGAAAAAACTGCATTTGTGTGATAAAGTGCATTTGTATGAAAAAAAGTGTATTTGAGTAAAAAAGTGCAATTGAATGAAAAAGGGGCATTTGAGGGAAAAAAGTGCATTTGAATAAAAAAGTGTATTTGAGTAAAAAAGTGCATTTGAATGAAGAAGTACCTTTGAGTGAAAAAAAGTGCATTTGAGTGAAAAAAGTGCATTTGAGTGAAAGTGCATTTGTATGAAAAGTGTATTTGAGTAAAAAAGTGCATTTGAGTGAAAAAGTGCATTTGAATGAAAAAAATGTATTTGAGTAAAAGAGTGCATTTGAATGAAAAAGGTGCATTTGAGTGAAAAAAAGTGCATTTGAATTAAAGAGTGTATTTGAGTAAAAAACTGCATTTGAGTGAAAAAAGTGCATTTGTGTGAAAAAAGTTCATTTGAGTGATAAGTGCATGAGTAGAAGTGCATTTGTGTGAAAAAGTGCATTTGTGTGAAAAGTGAATTTGTGTGAAAAAAGTGCATTCGTGTGAAAAAAGTGAATTTGTGTGAAAAGTGTATTTGAGTGAAAAACTGCATTTGAGTGAAAAAAGTGCATTTGTATGAAAAAAGTGCATCTGAGTGAAAAGTGCATTTGAGTGGAAGTGCATTTGTGTGAAAAGAGCATTTGTGTGAAAAGTGAATTTGAGTAAAAAAAGAGCATTTTTAGTGAAAAGTGCATTTGTGTGAAAAGTGCAATTGAGTGAAAAGTGCATTTTTGTGAAAAGTGTATTTCAGTGAAAAATGTGCATTTGTGTGAAAAAAGTGTATTTGAGTAAACAGGTGCATTTGAGTGAAAAAAGTGCATTTGAAGAAAAAGTATATTTGAGTAAAAAGTGTATTTGAGTGAAAAAAGTGCCTTTGTATAAAAAGTGTATTTGAGTAAAAAACTGCATTTGTGTGAAAAAGTGCATTTGAGTGAACACAGTGCATTTGAGTGAAAAAAGTGCATTTGAATGAAAAAAGTGCATTTGAGTGAAAAAGTGCGTTCGTATGAATAAAGTGCATTTGAGTGAAAAAAGTGCATTTGAATGAAAAAAGTGCATTTGAGTGAAAAAGTGCGTTTGTATGAATAAAATGCATTTGAGTGAAAAAAGTGCATTTGTGTGAAAAGTGCATTTGAGTGAAAAAGTGCATTTGAATGAAAAAGTGCATTTGAGTGAAAAAAAGTGACATTAGTGAAAAAGTGCATTTGAGCGAAAAAGTGCATTTGAGTGAAAAAAGTGCATTTGAGTGAAAAAGTGCCTTTGAGCGAAAAAGTTCATTTGAGTGAAAAAAGTGCATTTGTATAAAAAGTGTATTTGAGTAAAAAAACTGCATTTGTGTGAAAAAGTGCATTTGAGTGAAAACAGTGCATTTGAGTGAAAAAAGTGCATTTGAATGAAAAAAGTGCATTTGAGTGAAAAAGTGCGTTTGTGTGAATGAAGTGCATTTGAGTGAAAAAAAGTGCATTTGTGTGAAAAGTGCATTTGAGTGAAAAAGTGCATTTGAATGAAAAAAGTATTTGAGTAAAAAAGTTCATTTGAATGAAAAAGTGCATTTGAGTGAAAAAAGTGCATCTTAGTGAAAAAGTGCATTGACGCGAAAAAGTGCATTGAGTGAAAAAAGTGCATTTGAGTGAAAAAGTGCATTTGAGTGAAAAATTGCATTTTAATGAAAAAGTGTATATGGGTAAAAAAATTGCATTTGTGTGAAAAGGTGCATTTGAGTGAAAAAGGTGCATTTGTGTGAAAAAATGCATTTGTGTGAAAAAGTCTATTATGTATAGTAAAAAAGTGCATTTGAGTGAATAAAGTTCATTTGAGTAAAAAAGTGCATTTGAATGAAAAAAGTGTATCTGAGTTAAGTGCATTTGAGTGAAAGTGCATTTGTGTGAAAAGTGCATTTATGTGAAAAGTGCATTTATATGAAAAGTGCATTTGTGTGAAAAAGTACATTTGTGTGAAAAGTGCATTTGTGTGAAAAGTGCATTTGAGTGAAAAGTGCATTAGTGTGAAAAAAGTGCATTTGGAGTGAAAAACTGTGTATTAAAAAATGCATTTGTATGAAAAAGTGTATTTGTGTGAAAAGTGCATTAGTATGAAAAGGTGCATTTGTATGAAAAAAGTGCACTTATATGAAAAAAGTGTATTTAGGTGAATCAGTAGGTAATATTTTAAGTTTTCAGCATAAATTAACCGCGGATGGAGAGAGGAAGACATATACGAGCGATTTAACGGTGGGAAGAGCACTGACACTTATGCAATTTATTGTGTAAATAAATTGCTCCACTTTTCACATAAATCTATTGAGAAAAATAAATACATTACAGATTTGCCTGAAAAGAGAAAATGGAAATTTGGGTACAGTAAACGAGTTAAATTGTATTGACAGAAGCAGAGCCCAACACAAAATAAAAACAGGGGCTGCCCATTGGGAGCTCTCTGACTTGAGAAATTGTTGCTACAATGAATTAGAGTTATCGAACTGACCAAGGAATTTGCCACAGAATAAAAAAATAGACGAAGCTCAGAAAGCGAAAGAAACGACTTTCAATGAAGATTGAACGAGAAGATTTCATTGAAGTGATAGTAAAGATACATATAGTAATCCTTAATCTGCTAGAAAATTCTCCAGAAGTTCCTCAACCTTCTTCAGAACCGTCACCCTTATCACTGGGCAACCATCCATTTATTAGAGAGAAATTTAGAAGAAGCTTTTTATAAGTGTTGGCGTTGAAACTTTAACAGAAAACGAGAATTTAAAATGTTCCTGAGGCTGTTGTGTGGCGCTCCTGAAGAGGGTTGAGGAATTCTGGGAGACTTTTCTAGCGGATTAAGGAATTCTTATTATTACCCTTACCTAACTGCATATTTAAAATAACAAACTTGTTAGGATTATCCTCTAATTCGTCATATGACTATTCCGTTTGATTATTTCACTTTAAAGAGTTACGAACCCGAAAGAAATCCTAAGAGCCGTCGAAGCTAGTTGAAAAAGATGGGAAATGGTTAAAATATGAAGGTAAAGAGTTAATAGTAAGAGAATATGGCTAAATTATTACTCTTAAAATTATTTTTAACTGCGGCAAAGCAAGCAGGTTTATGGGTCATGCAAATCTTGTGCTTGTGTTCTGTTCGCAACGAGTCGATGGCTCAATGTAGCCAGCTAAAACCAATGCTACCAATGGTAATTGAGGTCACTGAGTTGAAATATGATATAAGTTGACCACCAGGTGGCGCCACCTAGTGGCTAGAGGTGCTAAATCGGCTATTTTTAGAGATATGAGGGTCAAACCAATGTCACGAGGGGTAATTGAGGTTTATGAGTCCAAATCCGATTTATCTGCGCTGCTGGTCCACTAGATCATGTCCCTCTAGTTATATAGTCATATTTTAAAGTAATATTTATCAATTCTATTCTTTAATATATTTATCATAGTGCTTTCGACGACTTAGGGCAAGGTATTCTAAATCTTTCTTATTTTATAAGAAAAAAAGGTTTTGTGGTATGGCAGAGTTAAATCTTTGGTTTACTAGCTTGGGCCCTTCATTTCTAGAGGCTGCTCGGTTATCTAGATAAAATATTGACTTGTAATTTATATTAATAAACCCGGTTATTATTCTAAAGACTTCACTATTTTGATCGCGCACTTTAAGTGGATGTAAAGGGATGTTTTTTAGAATCTTCATATGATCTATTTCTAAGTTCTTAGCCTGTTTTCATATGATCTAAGTTCAGTAATTAATGTCGTCTCTTGTCGCTAGACGCTTTCCAAAACAATGGCTTTTTGCCTGAATATGAGTTGTACTGCATATTCCAAATAAGGTCTTACAAGCGCCTTATATAAAGGAAGAATAATAATAGCTATCGATTTTAATGCAAAAATGTCTCGCTATGTCTTCTAGGATTCCATTCGTCTTTTTGTGAAAACTACCAAAAACAGACTCCAAACTTTTCGAGATTAAGACACCCTATTCCATTTCCATGGCGACTGTCTAATATTTTACAACCCATATTTAATATCTTATGATATCATCATAATGTATGTGAATATGACTATTCCATCCAAGATTTTTTAAAGTTTTCAGTCACTAAGATATTTTCTATCCTCAATTTTGTGACATCAGTGAATTATTAAATTTTGCAAGATCTTCTATCTCTCCCTCTCGCTCTCTCTCTCTCTCTCTCTCTCTCTCTCTCTCTCTCTCTATATATATATATATATATATATATATATATATATATATATATATATATATATATATATATATATATATATATATATATATGTATACAGCCTTTGCCAAAATTATGGGGCAAGTATGAAAAACTGAATATCATTGAAACTCATTTATTTCATACTTGACACAATACAAATAAACATTTTTGCCGATATTCTATCAATAATTAATATTTGATATATCCTCTCTTTGCTTTTATAACCACTTTTATGTGTTTTTGCATACTTGAGACTAATTTGTCACAGGTGGTTGGCTCAATTTTCTGCCACTCTTCATGAATTTTGGATGTTAATTCACTTTCTGAGGAACATTTGTGCACCCTCACTCTTGTGCCCAACTGTGACCACAAATTGTTCAATGGGGTTGAGGTTTGGGCGATTGAAGGGGCCATTCCATCAACATCACCCATTTCTTTTCAAACCAACCCTTTGAGACTCTAGATGTATGACATGGAGAATTGTCTTATTGGAAGATTACACCATCTGGTATGTCATCATTGAAAATTTTACCTAAAGAGGGTTGATAAATCTGGTCTTACATTCTGGTGTATGTGTTGGAATTCATTCAGCTCTTACAAGTGAACAACAATCCTGGACCTGAAGACGACATGCATCCCCAAACCATTAAACTGCCACTTCCAAATTTGACTATTGGGACACCACATCTCTGATCATAAGCTTCCCCAACTCTTCGACGAACATAAACAGCTTCAGAGGTTCCAAAGATCTGAGGAGAAATACAAATTTTACTGATCAGTTTTGATATCCAATAAAAATTATGATATCCAATAAAAATGTGTAAAAGCGTAATAAATTGGTGGAAACTAATATGGAGAACCTACCTCAAAGATGCTTTCATCAGACCAAACAACTTTAGCCCAATCATCATCAGTCCAATCTCTATGCTCTTTTGCCCAAGACAATCGCTTCTTCTTGTTCACCTGAGACAGCTATGGTTTCTTTCTAGCCTTACATCCTTTGAGCATAGCTTCTTCTCACTGAGCGTCTTGATATATATTTCTATGTTGCAGCCTGAAACTCAGCAGCAACATCAGAAGAGGTTTTTTTTCCTATCGGCCAGAGATGTCCTTTTCAGCTTCTCTCTTTCCTCGGAGTTGTACACCTTTTGCGACCTTGACCTTCACTAGTTTTGAAAGAATTGGTCTCTTACCTTTTAATGGTTGTTTGGACACAGTTTCTCGAGTATTTCAATTTTAGTGCAATTTTTGACTTAGGATAATCCATCACTGGTCAATGCACTGATGTGAGCTCTTTGAGCCTCAGAAATCTTTTTCTGCGGAGACATTTTAATAAATAATTACCACTTGTAAGTTAACAATAAGATAATCACTGCAAAAATAGGACAAACGTTATTATCACACATTGAATGGCAAAGGGTTGCCCCAAACACTTATGCACACTATGCAAAACACATAAAAGTGGTTATAAAAGCAAAATGAGGACATATCAAATATTAATTATTGATATATTATACGCAAAAATGTTTATTTGTATTATGCCAAGTATGAAGTAAATGAATTTCAATCATATTCTTCACTTTTTCATGTCTGCCCCCAAATTTAGGCCAAGGCTGTATATATATATATATATATATATATATATATATATATATATATATATATATATATATATATATATAAAGGCCCAAAGAAATGAGAACTGGTAACACAACCCGGAAAAACGCTAAGGAAATTAATTACGTGGTCCAATAAAGCTTAAGAAAAAAAATGGGAGAATTATAGAAACGGACAATAGGGAAACTATTTTAACCGTTATATGAAAATGAATAAAGAAGTTAGATTTGATCCTGTGTCATCAAGCGCTCTTAGCTAAAACGGTTAAAGGTTAAAATAGTTTCCCTATTGTCCGTTTCTATAATTCTCCCATTTTCTTTCTTAAGCTTTATTGGACTACGTAATTAATTTCCTTAGTGTTTTTCAGGGTTGTGTTACCAGTTTTCATTTCTTTGGGCCTTTAAATTCATCTATTATATATCACGGTGTCATATAATTCTCCATTATTTATATATAAATTAATATATTAGTGGCCATAATGGTTCCGACAGTTAGGTAACCAAATAATGGTAAGTAGTGCATGATAAAATATAGATATAAACTAAGCATAGCTATAAGTTGTATATGTACAATGTACGAGGGTAATCCCAAAGGTAAGGTCTCCAAAATATTTAGAAATCACAGAAAATTTATCTATTTTTCTACATAATCGCCATTTTGGTCGATGCACTTTTGTAGGCGGTGTGGCAGTTTTTGTATGCCTATATCATACCAGCTAACCACCATGTCGTTGAGGAAGCGTTGAACCTCACCTTTCATCTTGTCGTCGTTGCTGAAGCGCGTTCCAGCCAAAGGTTCTTTCAACTTCGGTAACAGGTAGTAGTCACTGGGTGCCAAGACCGAACTTTAAGGTGAGTGGGTGATGTTGTCCCATCCAAACTGTTGCAAGATAGAGACAGTTTGACGGGCGATGTTGGGCACAGCATTATCGTGGAGAATGCTTACGCTTTTGCTCAACATTCCTCTTCTCCGGTTCTGAATTCTCCCTCTGAGTTTTTTTTCAGTGTCTTAAAGTACCTGTCAGCATTTATTGGCGCCCCCAAATCCATGAAATCAACTAACAATACCCTTTTTCGATCCCAAAACACGTTGCCATTACTTTACCGGCAGCCTGTGTTTGTTTGAATTTTTGTGGCTTGGGCGAAGAAGAATACCGCCACTTACGTGATTGTTATTCGGTTTTCTAACTGTCATTTTCGTCTGCATATCAGCGAAGAAATTCACGGAAGAGTCAACTCATTGCCGTTGGTGGTCTTCTCTGAGCATTCGCGGGACCTGTCTTGCTCACACCTTCCGATATTGCAACTTTTCCGCCATCACCCTATGAATGGTGCTTCGGGAAACTTCAGGAACCAAAATGCGGAGATCATCCAGTGTAATCCACCGATTTTCAAGCAGAATTTTCTCAATCTTCGCGACTGTCTCGTCGGAAGTTGATGGTCGCCCGCTTGTTTCTTTATCGTGAATTTCAGTACGATCAGCAGCAAACTCCCTACACCAATTGCGGACGTTTTTGACATCCATGCACGACTCGCCATACACTTCCGTTAATTGGCGACGAATTTCAATCGGTTTAATACCTTTTGCGTTCAAAAACCGAATAACTGCACGAACTTCACACTTGGTGATAGCTTTAATCGGAAGCTTCATCACAAACAGCTGCCAAGCCAAGACTGAGCGCAGCAGCAAGGCGCACGCAGGGGCAGGTGCATGCGCATGCTAAACAAACATAACAGTGTTTCCAACAACCACACGAACAGTTTCCCTGCGTCCTTAGCAGTTTGGAGAACTTACTTTTGGGATTATCCTCGTACATGTTAGGATTGATAAAATTACAAGTTACGTGCAAAAGAACATTTTTATTCCAAAAATATGGTGGTCAAAATGATCCGGAACGATAACACAACAGACCTTGATGAAAAGGTAAAATGATATAAGTTACTCAATAAATAATTTTAGGTTGTTACAATATATTAGTACTTGGTATACATACCTTTATTTTCAATTACACACTGAGATCTTCCTTCACAGGAGCGTACCAACCGTAGGCCTTCTTTTGACGTCATTTTTCTCTATTCCTCTTGTAATATTTCCCAAAGTCTTTCGACGTTGCCTAGGTTCCCCCTCCTTACTTCCCTCTCTTAGGCTCTTCCACAAATTTACAATGGGATTGAGTTCCGGGCTCTGAGCAGGCCAGTCTATGACATTTACTTCCTCCTTACCAAGGAAGTTCTCAACCAAGGTGAATTATCCTGCATAAAAATGGCAGCTTGGCTTGAACAGAGGCAGCTCTCATATGGAGTACAACTGCTTGTAGAAGTTGTTTATACACTTCAGCATTCACTCTGCCTTGCAAGTAAACAAGTGGACCAGTACCTTCCGCCGAAATTAGGCCACACACAATAGCGCTTCATCCACCAAACTTGACGCTGCTGTTCACGCAGTTCACGGATAATCATTGCCGGGTCATCGACGGACGAACCTCTCCTGCCATCTTAACCAAACAAATTGTACTTCGATTCATGGCTGAAGTATACTTTGGATCATTGATCTTCTGTCCACATAACCTATTTATTGACGAAGAGTAATCAAGCTTTCTTGTTCCTAGTACTGATAAATGACTTAACTGCTGTTATACGAGATTGTAAAGATTTTTACGCCAGGTAACGTGCTATTGTCGTCCTGGAGACACTAATGCCCATAGTTTCATTTACTTCTCGGGAAATCCTGGCTAGTGTCTTTTATGGTCCTTTTTTGCGATACGGACGATGGCTTGGCGATCTCTTTTTTATGTTTTCATAGGCCTACAGGTAGAAATTCCCTGATACCTGAGCCTCTGGTATCGGTACGTGATATAATATTATGTGAGACACTTTTGGGGACGTTTAACCCTTTTAGCTATGGCTCTGATGGAGAGATGATCTTCTTAACGTAGCATAACAATTATCTACTGGATATAGGGAGATGTAGTGGGTACCCTAGGCATGTTTGTTGCTCATAACCTGACATGGTTTACCCTCACAAGTAGTTGAAAACAACTCAGTCAATATGTTTAGGAAGAGTAGTGATAAATATCACTTTACATATAAAATTGATCAAAAAAGTATCTGCCTATAATATATATGAAGTTGTTACCAACCTTCCAATAAGGAAAACGGCTACCCACACCAAAACCAACAAGAGAGTTGTCACCAACCAAGAAGAAAAATGACTCCACACACTAAACCCAACAAAACATACATATGTCACCAACCAGCTAAGGAAAAAAAAGAACCCTACACCAAACCCTACAAGACATACGAGTATGTCACAATCCATTTAAGAATGAAAAAGACTCACTACATCAAACCCAACAAGACAGTTGTCACCACTCAACCAAAAGGAAAAATGACTGCACCCACCAAACCCAACAAAACATACATATGTCACCCACCAACTAAGTAGGAAAAACGACTCCCACACCAAACCCCAAAAAACATATGTCATAAACCAACTAAGAAGGAAAAATACTTTTCACACCAAATCCAACAAGCCAGTTGTCACCAACCAACCAAAAGAGAAAAAGGCTCCCTACACCAAACCCAACAAGGCATATGTCACCAACCAAATAAGAAAGAAAAAGACTCACCACAGCAAACCTAACAAGACAGTTGTCATCAACCAACCAATAGTGAAAAAGGCTCCCTACACCAAAGCCAACAAGACAGTTGCCACCAACCAAGATGAAAAGACTCAACACACAAAACCCAAGAAGACATATGTAATTAACCATTTAAGAAGGAAAAAGACTCACTACACCAAATCCAACAAGACGTTGTCACCAACCAAACATCATCATCATCCACCTGGTAGATAGTGCCGATTTATCAGTTGGCCTACTCGTCAGAAACAACATTCATTCTGCTCGGTCTTCGTATCTTCTTTCCTCCTCTACTTCCGTCAGTGTTGTTCCTCTTCGTATCAGCGCCCTCTCCACATCCTCGATCAATCTTTCTCTTGGTTGGCAGGCTGGTCTTTTTCCTCGAGGTCTCTATAAGAGGTATTTTTTTTTATATTTCCCCTCGTTCATCCCCATTACATGGCCACACTATCTCAGTTTACCTTTCTCTACGGTATTCAGTATTGACTCAACGGCCAGATCAGTTCATATCCTCTCATTCTGAAGTCGGTCTCTCGTTGTAACTCCCTTTATTGTTCTCAATGATCCCATTTCGGCGACTGGAATTTTCTATTATTCTTTTCTAGTGGTAAATGCCCAATTCTCGTTGCCATATGTCAGTATTGGTTTCAATATTGTGTTGTAAATTAGTAGCTTGCTTTCTTTTGGGATGTGTTTATCTTTTAATAATGGGTACATCAACATTAGATTATTATTATATTTTATTATACGATTGCTGATTTCAATCTCTTGAGTATTTCTATCGTCCACCTCCATTCCCAGGTATGTATATTCATTAACCTGCTCTATTTTTTTGGTGTCCATGTATATCTCGTATTCTTCATTTGTCCCACTAACAGTGATGAATTCCGTTTTAACCTTATCAGTGTTTATTTTCATTCCATTTCTGCTCAAACTTCAATACTAATCATTTATAAGTTCCTGCAGGTCTAATACATTGTTGGTTACCACAGCTACGTCGTCGGCATAGGCTAGAGTAAATTCCTCATGGCTTCCAATATTTATGTCTCATACATTTCTCCATAAATATGATAAAAAGCAGTGGTGGGATGACATTTCCTTGCCGTACCCGTGTGTTTATGCTGAACTATTCGCTTTCAAATCCATTACCTCTGACTTTACTGATGCACACAGAATACATACCTTTAATGATCCGTATAGGTTTAGGTGGTATAGCATAATATTCATCAGCCAGAATCTCCCACAATGACTCTATCGAAAGCCTTTTCCAAGTCAATGAATAAGACAAATCTATCTAATCCCTATTCCCAACTCTTTTCTAGTATCAAATTCATTGTGAAGATCAGGTCGGAGGTACGTCTACCAGGACTAAAGTCATGTTGTGGTTCTCCGATGCTGTGTTCTACATAATTTCTTAACCTCTGTTCTATGATACTTCCATATATTTTGTCTGTGTGCAAAAGTAGCGATATGCCTCTGTAATTTTTGCATGAAGCTTTTGTAGATAGTCTTGTATAGGAAAGAACGCAAAAAAAAGAAAGAAAGAAAAGTAGCGAAACGAGTTTCGAACGCGCTTCCCGCGTCGCGGGACAGCTGTTAGCGAGAGTCCTAATCCACTCGGCCATCCTGTGTCCCCCCAAAAACTCATTCAAGCCACCCGCCTGAACTTCTCGCACGCTACACAAGCCCCTTCCTAGAAGTGGAGCATAATTTGAGAATTGAGGAGAACGGCGTCTGGAAATGTTATTCAACGACTAAAGTTATCTCTCCCCGGCCTCATGGGTCTTTTGCACCATTGTAGATAGCTTAGAGTAGGAAAGGGGCTCAAAGAAAAATAAATAAAGAAATGTAGCGAAACGAGCTTTGAACGTGCTTCCCGCGTCGCGGGACAGCCGTTAGCGAGAGTCCTAAACCACTCGGCCATCCTGAGTCTCAAAACAGACTCATTCAAGTAAAGCATTTAAGCCGCTCGCATGACTTCTCGCACGCTACATTTTATATCCCTTTTTCAATATTGGACATATGACTCCTTTGTGCCAGTCGTCAGGAATTTTCTTTGTGAAATACGCCTTATTGAGCATGTCCAACATTGCACTTAAGGCACGCGGTTCTGTCGCCTTGGTGATTTCCACAGGTATTTCATCGTCGCCCAACGCTTTTCCTTTCCTGATCTTTGCTATAGTTGTTTTCAGTTCTATCTGTGATTAGTTCATTTTCCTCAGCCGTATCACCGGCATGCACTCTGATTGCTTGGGGTTCCTGTTGTCTCCCTCCGCACTACAGCAGTTCCACAAAATATTTCCACCATCTTTCTGCCGCTTCCTCTGGTTTCACTAATAGGTTGTCATTCTGATCTTTAATAGCATATGGCTGATTCGCTGCACTGTTTAAGCAACAACATTTGGCCATGATATATAAGAGCTTCTTTGCTCTATTCATATCTCTTTTCAGGTCATCTTCTGTTTTTCTCTACGTTTTTTCTTTTTTCTGATCTTTTTCCGATTTCCTATTTCTAGCTTCTACATAAGCAATACTGTCTTCCTGACTTCTGGTTTTCATCCATTTTCTAAACCTTTTCATTTTATTTTTAACTGTCTCTCTGACTCTTTTTGTATAACAGGGATACTTTTCTACTTTACCTCTGCAACCGAGCTTTTTTTCTGCGGGGATGGTAAGACTGTTCTTTAGCTTTGTCAATTTATCTTCAACTGTTTCTTCTTCCACGATATTCCAGTTTAAAAATTCATTTACTTTGTTTGTTAACCTATTTATGTAACTGAGATCCTTCAGTTTGTGTATAGTTGATGTTGGTCATTCCAGCGGTTCCATGTCCACTTATGGCTCTATCGATGTTTGTAGAAGGTATTCATTATTGCCATGCTAATTGTCGCAAAATCAATAATTATTCTCCCATCTTAATTTATTTCTCCTATACTGTAAGCTCCAATTATATTTTCGCGATTTCGTCTGTCACATCCCACATGCCCGTTCATATTACTACACAGTATGATATTCTCTTTATGCTATGCCAAGACTATTGCGATTTTTGGGGGAAATTGTCTTTTTCGGCTGATAGTCTTCCTGATTGTGGCGCATAGACTTAAATGAAACTGACACTTTTATATTTAAATTTGAAATCAATACATAACATGCTTTCATCCACCTGACGTATCTCTTCGACGTTCATTGAAAAGTCTATATGAAGTAGAATTCACACACCGTGTCTTCCGTCTTCTTTTCCAATTCCTATCAGTCTACCAACTAAGGAGAAAAGAAGACTCCCACACAAAACCCAAGAAGACATATGTCACCAACCAACTAAGAAGGAAAAATACTCACCAAGGCAAACCCAACAGGATAGTTGTCACCAAAAAACTAAAAGGAAAAAGACTCCTCACACTAAACGTAAAAAGTCATATGTCACTAACCAACTAGGAAGGAAAATGACTCACCACCCTAGAAACAACAAACAGTTGTCAACAATCAATCAAGAGGGAAAAAGGCTACCCACACCCAACCCAACAAGACAGTTGTCACCAACCAACTAAAAAGGAAAAAAAAAAACTCACATCAAACCCAGAAAGACAAATGTCACCAACCATCTAAAAAATAAAAAGACTCACCACACAGGAAACACATAGAGAATTGTCACCAACCAACCAACAAGGCATTTGTCACCAACCACCTAAGAAGGGAAAAGGCTCACCACACTAAAGCAAACAAGACAGTTGTTACAACCACAATGATGGGAAAATATTCCCGTCACTAAACCCAATAAGACATATATATCCAAACAACTAAGAAAGAAAAAGACTCACCACACTAAAAACCACAAGTTAGTTGTTACCAATCAACCAATATGGAAAAAGGCTTCCCTCGCCAAAACCAACAAGGCAGTTGTCACCAACCAATCAGTAGGGAAAAAGGCTCCCCACGCCAAAACCAACAAGACAGCTGTCACCAACCAAGAAGAAAAAAAGACTCCACACACCAAATCCAACAAGACGTGTGATCAACCAGATAGGAAGGAAAACAAACTTCCCACACAAAACCCAACAAGACAGTTGGAACTAATCGACCAAGATGGGAAAAGGTTCACCACATCAAACCCAATAGGACTGCTGTCACCAAACAACTAAGAAGAAAAAAAAAGACTTCCCACAGCAAACCCAAAGAAGACATATGTCACCAACCAAATAAGAAGGAAAAAGACACCACACTAAATCCAACATACAGTTGTCACCAACCATCAAGAGGGAAAATGGCTTCTTACACCAAAATCAACAAGACAGTTGTCACTAACCAACCAAGAGGGTAAAAGTCTCCAGATACCAAACCCAACAAGACAGTTATCACAAACCGACCAATAAGGAAAAAGACATCTCACCAAACCCAACAAGAAAGTTGTCAACAACCAACCAAGATGGAAAAAGGCTCCCCACACCAAACCCAATAAGACATTTTCCTGCTACTAACTATGGTATTTGGTTATTAATGGGATTGATTTTAGTTAATAAATCAGCCTAGATAGCTATTTGAAAACCATTACCATAAATTTGTTGAAGTGGATGGAATAGTCGTCTGCTAATATTTAGGCCTAGCGACTGACGTGAACTGAATTTGGAAAAACTTCGGTCAGAGGTTTGTAAGAAAAACGGAAAATAAACAAAATAAATATATTTACAAAATCAACGAATGCACAATGAGAGAATTGAATTAGGAAATAACTAGTGAGCTGTTATTACAATTATATGGATGAATGGTATAATTAAATTAAGAATTGCTAAGGAATACGATGTAATGCAATGTATGAAAGTAATGAAAAGTAGAGTGAATGTAAGGTGAAGTGAGGTATGGTAAAATTAACTAAGATATGGTAACTATGATGTGGTAATTATGGTGACTAAGATATGGTAATTATGATGACTAAAATATGGTAATTGTAATGTGGTAAAGTAACTATGATGGACTGTGAATTGGGATCTGCAATGAGAGAAGTAACCAGAATTAGGACGTACTCTCGTATGGCAGTTTGCAAAGAATAATTGTGAGAGGACGAGGAATTAAACTAAGTATGATTTGTTTGGAGTTAAATGATTAAATGGAGAAGAAAGGATTACCGACCTTTATGCTGAGAATGGCGCGAGACGAGTGGGAAATATTCGTGTTGAATTTGGTTGAGCTGAAAGCGTGTGTTTGTGTGTTAGACTAAAGTAAATGTTGCCGAAAAGAATGTATCTTAGCCAATGATTTTTGGATGGCAATTATATATTACAAAATATTTGAAATTTTGGATTGATTATTTATACATAACTAAGTTGAGATTTTACATAAGATTTAATCGAAATTGTAGAATTTAAATGTGAAAATAAATGGATAATTTTACATTGAATTTAAAAAGGAAAGTACGCTAATGGAATATTGATACATTTAATATTTTATAGGAATGCCAGAGGGCATTGCTATACTAAGCAAGAAGAAAAAAAGACTCGCCAGGTCGCCAAGGGGAGGAAAAGCATAGAGAGTAAAGTAGAGGAGCTTTGAGGCACCACGTGGTCGAATTAAGCAACAATAGTGGAATCAGCAACAAAGAAGATGAGTATGACCTCTTCAATACCGTCTTCCAGCAACAAGAGAGCAGCAGGAGGTACATGTCAATAAAGGCGAAGTCACAAAACTTTGTCAAGCCCTGGCTGGAGAAAAACTTCAAGAACTTGCTGACGGATACTGCTTTCTTGCGAGAGCAAATGTTGGGGGGGTCTTGTTTATCAGGTTCACCACAGTCACCCCCTCTAGTGATGCAATGGAGCATTTGTTCTCCTTTGGCCTCGACATCTTAAGGGCCAAGAGATCATCTCTGTCTGATGAAAACTTTTAGATGCTAATTTTAATGACGGGGAACATGCATCTCATGGACAACATTTATAATAAGAAGAATATTGAAACAAAAACATAAATTATGTCTATCCTGTCATTTTTTTATTTCTTTCATGTGTTATTGTTTTTCATTTATGTTTCATTCGGATGCTTTATCAAATATTTTTCTAGTTTAATCTTATTAGTTTTTCACTAAAATTTTCTCATTTATTTCCTATATAATTGTGGCAATTTTTATATTTTATAGTTTTGGCACCTTTTAGGTGGTTATTGAGCAAATATGTGTTTTTTTTAGTTCTATAATAATGAAATAATAACTTTTTGGTTAACGAATTAACGGTAAACGAAGTTAACGTTTTTATTAACTGTTCCCAACCTTGTCATTATCTAAGAGCATTGAAAATTTGGTAAACATTTAACTAAATATAATAGTCACTATTAGAAAACTGTTTTCTTCAATTCATTTTCTTTTTATTCTTTAGAGTGACAATTACAAATTATATAATTTGTCAAAATATGAAGCATTTTTACTATATAAACGAAGAAATTTTATTGAAATAAATAGCAAGTAAGATAATCCAAATATCATTATAAATGAAGACATTCACCGATTAACGACATCACCGTTTTTGCCTAAAATTTACTTTCACTCCATTTATGGGGGCCTATCTTAATTGCCTGTTGCTATTTATTCGGCGTGGAAATCACTATTTTCCATGTTATTAGCACTTGAAAGCAATATTTTCCAAGACCTATAAGTATGATGTCATAAAACTCGGGAAAAAAAGAGATTCATTACATCGATTCAAGATATACACATTACCTACGATGTAGTTAATAGTCTAAAGTATTGAAAACTGGCATCACAACCCGGAAAAACAACAAGGAAGATATTACGTACATCAATAAAAGCTTAAGAAAAAAAATGGGAAATTTAGAAAGGGAGGAAATAGAGAAAACTATTTTAACCGCTATGTGAAGGTGAATAAAGGAGTTGGATTGGAACCTGTGTCGTCTCGTAATATCTTCCTCAGTGTTTTCCTGGTTTTGATACCAGTTTTCATTTCTTTGGGCTGTTACCTACATCCATTGTATATCATGTTATATTTTGTTATTATAGGATTTCTTCATATATTGAGGTTGAAAACTCCATGACTGCTAGCGAAGGAAGAGGAAGAGGTTCTTCAGAGTGAACAGCATCAATGAAGGCAAGTTTCACTCGGTCCATTGCAAACTAGTCATATGATGGAGAGTTCAGTCGATTCCTGAACTTACGAACAAATATGGTCGATAGTGACGTATTGTACATAGGGTTATTCCTATATACAGAATAAAAGTATTATTCTTGTATAATTCGTTAGACTTTCTCCATTTCGGCTCTAAGGTCTTTTTCGGAACAGTCTCGGAAGCGAATTAGGCATTCGAGGCTATCGCGAGGTTATGGTTTGGATAAGGTTAAGTTAGGTTAGGTTAAAGATGAGATCAATCCTAGACAACGAACCACCAGCCTATGTTAAGAGTCATTATCTAGGATTTAGCTTTTTGGTAGATCAATATCAAGGAATTATCTCTTTGGGGGGTGATTATTTAAGATTATTTTTTAGTCGCGTGCGAGTCAGATCGCGGGCGACTCTACATCTCACTATGTCGGTCAGTCCCCGTTTTGCTTTTTTTTTTTTGGCAATAACATCATAACTATTCGTCCGATTCTAACGAAATCTGAAAGCCTTATGTTGTTTTATATTTTCTTTCGAATGATATAATTGCCAAAGTCTTCCCAAGGTTAGCCCGAGAATTATTTTGTTTCGACAATAACATCCTAACTATTCGGTCTATCCTAGCGCAAATTGAAACCCTTATGTTATTTTACATTATCTTTCGAATAATATAATTGCCAAACTCTTCCCGAGGGTAGCCCTGGAATAATTTTGTTTTGGCAATAACATCATAAATATTCGGCCGATACTCTGCTAGACTAGACTATAATATGCTATAATCTGATAGGCAAACCTAGAATAGGCTATATTATGCTAGTCTATGCTAAGATATAATGTATAAGGGTAAGATATACTGTGTTAAATTAATTTAGGCTATAAAATGCTATGCTAGGATAGCATATAGTATGTTAGGCTAGACAATACTAAGCATGCTTGGCTAGTGTATAATAGGATAGTATAGGCTATACTTGTCTAGGATAGTTAATGATAGGCTATGCTAAGTTATACTAGCCTAGATAGGGCTATGCTGTTATGCTATGCTAGGTTAGGCTAAAGTATAATAGGCTAGGGAGGGCTAGGATCTGCTAGGCTAGCTAACCAAGGTTATAATAGGCTAAACTATGCAAGGCTACTCTAGTATAGGGTATGGTATGCTATACTAGTTTAGGATATACTAGACTAGGCTATAATATGATACGCTTGGCTATATTATGTTAGATGTGGTCATAAATCAGAATTAGTGAGGGCACGTGACTTTTTGGTCAGCAGACCTTGTTTTAATAAGTAATAATAATTGATAATAACCTAAGCTAACCTAACCTAACTACATATGTGGCAGGATCGATTCGGTTTGAGTGGATTTGAAAATTTTTGCCATCATATTTCTCTTTTTTTTTAGCCTTTGGATTAATATTTTACTTTCTCTTTAATTTGTTTGTGTATTTTTTTTATAAAAGTTATTTTACCGATAATTTTTAAATATACCAATAAGTTTCTTGGGGGTCATCAACTATGATTGATAGGGGGGGGGGTGAGATCATTTTCTAGGATTGAAATTTATTTGGGGTCATTAATTAGATTTAGTATTCTTTGTCTATGCTAAGAAAAATGTGAAATGCACTTTTATCAGATTTAGTGTAGCATCACAATTATTTATAAATTTATTATATGCAAAGGGCTAAAATGTAAAATATATATATATAAAAAAAGGTTTTTGCTCAAATGTGCATTTCATATTTGTTTTAGCATACGGCCGTTACTAAGATTGATTCAAAATATATTTAGGAAAAGGCAAAAAACAACAAAAAAACTCCCAACAAAAACTGTACAAATTTAATTATTTAGAGGAAAATAGGCTTCGAACGCACTAGCCTAACCTTAACCTCACGATGGCCTCGAACGCTATAGCCTAACCTTAACCTGCCGATAGCCTCGAACGACTAATTCACTGCCGGGCCTGTTACGAAAAAAAACCCATCTCTATGCCGCAGACTTTCAACAGTTTATGAGTGTTAATGACAGGGCTCAAATAAATATTTCCCACATGAGCAGTTCATAAACTCCATGAATGTATCTTCCATTCAGCCTGGTCTAGATGCTTCAGGTGAACCAGGAAAAAGGTTGGATTCCGATCGCTTCTAACCCTGGAAGTTTGCAGCTCCCGTACTCTTTTTATCTAGGATCCCCTTAACGGAGAAAAGCTAGTTCGACAACACTTAACATCTATGATCTCAGAATATTCCTTTGGAGGGCATTCGGTAGGATTGAACTTGGTACTGGACTCGTAAACGGCAGCGAAACGTTATTCTTAGTTCCCTAATTCACTGCGGTCGCGGATACAGGAAAAACCCTGACCTAACATGTAATATTGGAAGGCATGGAACGTGAGGCAAAGATGCGGCGGGCGTATGATGTGGGAGCGCTTTAAGGGTGTTTAGTGAATTCCATTGTACAGTATGTTCTAAATTTTGAAAAATAATTGAGGGAAATAGCGAAAATACTATAAAAAACCCAAGAATATTAAAGGGAACAGTTTAAGTTATAGGAAAAGCCAAAAGAAAGGATGAAAGAGGTATTCTTCGAGTACGATGATACGTGAACGAGTTTGTGCTAAAATTCAAAGAAAACGAGCCACTATAGAAAATGGAAGCAATAATAACCTAGAACAGAAATACAGAGAAGGAAAAAAAATGATGGATTAAAATTAAAAATGGTCCTGTGGCAACAATTTGGGGGAGATACAATTTTTCCGCACAAAAAATAATATTAAATCTGTTGGTAACTGACGAGAGAACTATATAATTATAATATATAGTTAGAGGAGTAAATAAATTGAAGCCTGATGGAAATAAATAATTTTACTAACACAAGCACGAATTAACAATTGATAAAGTCATGCAAAATATTTACAGGAAAAATAAAGTATTCCTTCGATTTCAATTAAATAATCTGCTAATACGAAGAAATATTAAATAAAACATTAATACTATACCTTTAATACAGGGGTGGATCTAAGGGGGTGAGAGTCAGGGGGCCCGAGCACCCATCCCGTGATTAGGTGTAAATTCCACACAGTGTGCCCGGCTTGCATCGTTTTTCAAGTCCGCACATAGTGTCTTGAGTCACAGCGGACACACGGCGCGTGCGCTTGACTCGCTGAGCAGTCGGATCTCGCATACTGACTCACACGCCTGGCCCTTCCGCTCTTTGTCAGCTAGTCTGAGCTGGGCAATGTGCTCGCTCGCATCTTTCACTTTCGGAAGTAATTCCAGGATCCTGTCTCTCTCTTCTCTCTCTCCTCGCAAATACACTAGCATCATCTCCACGTCATCCTCTCTATGAAACACAGCAGTGCAAAGTAAGTTATTTTTTATTATATATTGTTACGGACATGGGGTGATGTGAGCGGCTGGGCTTTTCCATGTGCTGCATTAGTTCCCTCTCATTCACAGGGCGTGTACCATGAAGCGAGCCTGCGATATGAAGATCACCTCGTTCTTCAAGACCAAAGTGGCCAAGACGAGTGGTGATTGCGAGCGTGATGTAAATGAGCAGCGGGACACTTCAAAATCAACAGCCTGTAGATCCGACAGCGAAGCCGAATCACACCTTGAAGAACAGGAGGCAAGGAACTCACTTTTTCTCCGCATGACACACTGACACTCCCTGCAGCTCCAGTGGACGTTGCCAACTTCATTGGGAACAAGGCATCCACAGACTCCGAGAAAGTGGCTTTAATCAACCAGACTGCCCCGTCCGTCGAATCTTAGCGTTCATTGAAGAAGATGGTCATAAGAGGCGATTCCAACAAAGATGGTGCATCACATACTCATGGCTGAAGTACTCGTTGCTGAACGAGGGTGGATACTGCATTGCATATGTGCTTTCCGGTGGAAATATGGGCGGAGTTGGAGACCATAGGCTGGGCACCTTGGTGTTAAAGCCAATGGGCAGTTACAAAAAAAGCCACCAAACTGCTCAGCAGTCACAATAAGCACGGATATCACGCGACAGCTATGACAAAAATTGAGGTGTTTGTCGACACTTTAAGAAACTCGACGAAGGCTGTCAATACCATGTTACAGGCGAAGAAGAAGGAGCAAATCGAGCCCAACCGGTGCCTGTTGGTTTCGATTATCGAGAGCATCCTCTTCTGCGGACGAAATATGCTGCCTCTCCGTGGGCATCGAGATGACGGTCCATTGGACCTCTCTATTCCGAGTAAAACGGGAGGAGTTTTCAGGGCACTTCTGCATTATCAAGCCCAGGGAGGAGATGCCGACGTCAACCGCCTCCTCACCAGCTTAGCCAGCTGAACCAACTCCACCCTCATTAGCAAAACCATTCAGGACGAGCTGATCGATATCACAGGTGGGTGACACTGCAACTTCTGTCCAAAAATAGCTCTCTTATTCCAAAAGTAGAGTTCATGCCATTTTAACATTATAAGCAGGTGTTACCATAATCATATTTCGCTTTACTGGTCGATTGGTGCTGGAAGAGGTCTTAGCTGGAGTGTCAAAGGTATTCGCAGTGCTAATGGATGAGACCACGGACATCTCGGGTAAGGAGCAAGCCACCATTATCCTTCGACACGTCGAAGAGGACACCAAGAAGAAATTTCTCACTTTTATCCATGCTGAGACCTTCACCGGTAAAGGCCTGGCCCGATTGCTCATTCACACCGTACATGGCCTTGGTTTGGACATGTCAAACTGCCAGGGCCTCGCCTTCGACGGAGCTAGTGTCATGATGGGGAAGTTCAGAAGTTGTGCCGCCATCATCATGGGGCAATACCCCCTCGCCAAACCGATCCACTGATTTAACCACCGACTGAACCTAGTGCTCACCAAGGCCTGCGATGTGAAAGAAGTGAAACTCGCCCTTCAGACGCTAAATGAAGTCCATAACTTCATTTATCTTAGCAACATGCGGAAGCTCCAGTTCTCCCAAATCGTGAAGCTTTCCTCAACTAAGCGGGAGAATTTGGTGCCCTTGTGTCTTACTGGATAGGTTGAGCGGCATGATGCAGTCCTCATGTTCATTCAGTTTCTGCCTCACATTGCAGTCTCCATGGAAGAGGAAATGAAGCTGGATGTCAATGCTGGCATCTTACTCGCCGCGATTAGGGACCCTCGCTTACACATTGGGTTGGCTGTAGCAGAGTCAGTTTTGGCCTACACACTCGAGCCGAGCAGGACCCTGCAGAAGAAGGACGGTGACTTGGCATCTGCGTACGCACTAATTCGTGAGATCGAGACAGTTTTCGCCAAGTTCAGAAAGAATGCCGAGGAGCAGTTCCATACTGTATTTGCAGAAGCCACGATGACGTCCCTGTTCTTCGAGTCTGTGCACGACAGACACAGAAAACGAATATCCCGGCCAGGTCTGCTGAGGAGTATTATCGACGATCGGTCTATATTCCGTTCGTTGACCAAGTGATCGCAGCGCTGAAGAGAAGATTTGCTCTCAGGTTGAAGGAGGTCTTAAGGGCTCAAAAGCGACGTGGATGCCGTCCTTAATGCCGCTAAGCTCTACGAGAGCGATATTGAGTTACTGGTTCTTGTGCAGGCGGAGGCACAGCGGTGGACAAATTCTGCTCCGATCTTCGGGACTGTCAAGAATGTGAAGGAGTACGCCGAGACTCGTATGTTCCCAAACATTGCGAAGCTCCTGCCCATCTTAATGACTCTGCCGGTCTCAAATGCAGAGGCCAAACGCTTATTCTCAGCCTTGAAACTGCTAAAGATGTACACAGGAGCACCATTGGCCAGGATCGCCTCAACGGCCTCGCACTACTCGCCGTCCACAATGACATTCAAGTTTCGAATGATCAAGTGATTGACAAGTTTGCGGAGAAAAACCGCCGTCTCTTCTTCTTGAGAGAGTCTACTCCTGGAAAATAAAAATACTTTTCTATTATGTGCCTTGTTACTCAAGTGGGCGAAATGACTTGCAATTAACTTACATCATTCTAGTCTACACTACATGTGCATATTCATCATTTTATGTATTTAGCACTGATTACACTGGGTAACAAAAGTTTTGTTTCTTTGAATGTTTTTAATGTTTCTAAGGTGGCTTTACTCCCTGATTCCAAAAATATCATTGAAAATATCATAACATCGATATTTTTGGAGATAATTGGGATTTTGTATATAAAACTAACCATAAATAGCTGCGACAATTTACTTTATTTAGCATATTCACATTGTCAATGAATAATGGCCGATAATATTTTGTCCCTATATTCATTTTTAAACTAATGAGAAAATATGATTATAAGAGATATGTAAAAGAACAACCTCTGACCATCCCAAATTTAATGGAGACCAGGTGTGATGGTATCCCGCCGTGGACGACGTCATTTCCTGTTCGAACATTCACGAATTTTCTATTTCTGAGCGCATTGGGAAAACATTCCTAATCATGCGAATTCGTCCCAAGCCACCATCCCCCATCCCGCCCCCCCGGTGACAAAACGAGAAAGAGCCGCTCTGTCTCGCACCTCGCTGCTAAATGATGAATCGATTCAGCCTCCAGATTAAGATGTCTGTAGCTTGTTCCTCCTTTCTCCAAATTCCCCCTCCCCCTCAGAATCGGGCATACAAATACTTGCGTTATTCTGTAGTTCAGGCAGCCCTTATCGTCTCGTCCCGTGAGCGTTCATCAGACAGCAGACTTTTTCAACCGTGATTCCACCCTAGTGAATTCGTAACTTCTGTGAACGGCAAGCCTTTGAATTTGCGCAACAGTCTCCCTTCGTTTAATCGAACCAAAGAAAATCTCCATCGATTACCTTTGAGGAAAAGAAGATTCCTCTTCGAGTGCAACTATGAGAATTCCCACATTCCCGACGAACGTCATCTTTGAAGTTTGGCTATCTTAATCGGAAGGTTGGTTCGGATCGTGCCCCATCTGCCTCATTCGGATCGTGCCCCACTTGCCTCATCAGATCGTGCCAAAATCGCCTCATCGCAAGAAGGACCTTTCTCGAAGTCATCCACCCGTAAGACTGAAACCCCCTCCATTATTAGTATTGTCAAGTTCTCCCTTTTGATCTGAGCCTAGTAACATTAATCAATTAATTCCACTTGAGAATCCCTCCTCTTAATAATCATCACGAGTCTATTTTAATTTAAATAATTACCTTAAACTAACCTTGAACGATACTCTCGGGCTATTCAAGTAAATCTCGCCAAGCATTTATGCACTCTCTTTTATTATTAAGGATTTGAAACCCAACACCTCAAGTGCGAACAGTCCTTCAACGGTTCACGCTGTAGTAGGTGATTGAGTCATCCCTCACATAATATAGGAGTAGTATATGGTATAAAATGGTTGTCACACAACAAGATATCCTACTAAAAGTGCACTGAAGAATGTACTTTCTTACTGTGAGCTCCTTGATTTTTACGCATCAGTGACCATATATAGTGTCCCATCTTCCTTTGGTATGTTTTATCCATTACAACAATGTTCTGATGTAACCGCTCACCATACTCCTTACTCACTTCTCCCAAATTTCCACGAAAAAACTCCAAATGTGAATGCAAAAAGTGTACCTTTAGTCACATTCTAAATCCTAAATTCTTATAACTTTATAAATGATTTGCTACTAGCTGCTTGTAGTTTGGGTCTTTCTTTTTATCAAGGAATCCATTAACTATATTTCGAAATGCACACCACGCCTGACTTTCGACATCACTCATTGCCATTCTCAATCTGTACCGACTTCAACATTTTCCTTACTTGACGTCCAGTAAAGATACCACCCTTAAATTTGGCCTCTGATAGCTTTGAAAAGAGTAGACAAGTCTCTTGAAATGCTTCTCCACCAAAATCAAATGCTTTTACAAACTGTTTGACTAAACCAAGCGCTATAAGAAGTGAAGGTAGCAAAATTTAGCAGGCTCTACAAGAGGCTGTCTAATAACATTTAGTTTTCCTGGCTGCAAGTCATCTCGAGGGGGCCACTCAACCTTCTGGTAATATTCATGATCATCCCTACTGTGCCATAGGCAAAGAAAACATGAGTACTTGGTGTAATCACTCTGTATTCTGAGTAAGAAGGCAAGCATTTTAAAATCACCACAAACATCCGATTTAAACTTAGTATAGTTTACCTTCTCGAGAAGCCTCATTTCATTTTCATATTCTTCCTTCATCCGTACTGAGTATGGTATAGACAGGGATGGATATTGATTTCCATTATATAATAAAACAGCTTCAAGGCTTTTTGTATAACTATCTATGAAAATTCTCCATTCTTTAGGGGTTTGATCAATTCCAATAGCTGTAAACAAGCCATTAATATATTCGCAGAAGTAGGGATCCTCACTGTAAGGGAAAGGGGCACTAATAAGAATACCCCCTTCATTTGTTTCTTGAATTCCTTCCCTTCCTATGTCTCCTAAGTATAACTCCACGCGGAGTAAGCTCTGTATCCAAGGAGAAAAATAAAAGAAGAAACAATTGGAATACCGTTCAACGCCTCACAGGTGTACTTAAGTTGGGCGCTAAAATCTTTCACCTCGCCGATGAAATGCTGATCTCATAGTCGGTAAAAGGATAGCCGAAAGTTCCTACCCACATCGTTGGAGACGATAAAGACCTGTATCGGGTGACAAAAGCTAATCCCTCTAGGCGCCGGAAGCTTTCTCACAGACGTCCATGCCTTCCAGCGATCGACACCATAAAAATGGCCGACATATAAATACCTTCGAAGATCGAGAGATTGAGTTTGAGTTCTCGTCGCCTTCGGTTCAGATCATGTGTCTGTTTCCACAAGTCCATGGTGTTCGCGTATACCATCGAGGTTGGATCTCACCAGAAAGATCCATCTCTTTTGTGAAGGCTTACTCTGTTCAGAGCTAGCCTCAAATCATCGTTTCGACCCCAAAGTACTGGCCGAGATTCCTCTCGTCTCATCTTTAACCCCCTCTCCAGAATCTCCAGTTGCCCCTGTGAGCGTCTCGATTTTGGGAGGTTGCAGTTCTCTAGAGCAGAGGTGCCATCGTCCCGTCTTAAGGAGGATCGTGAACTCGTCTTCTGGTCCCCCCTCCCCCTTTCATCCTCGTCACCATCAGGATATTCGGCAGAGAATCACGACCAGTTTCCGTCTCCATTCCGTCGCGCCGACTCGCCAAAGGACTCCCCTTCCTCGAGGACTCCCTTTAAGGTAAAACGACCTTTTATTATCCTTATTTACATTTCCTATATTTTCTGTATGTATATATATGTTACCTAGTGACTTATTAAAATTATATTTTTGGTTTTCACTCTTTAAATATATCTTTGAACTGCAACTTGGTAAACTCATCGGCCCCTGTATTAAAATCGCATTCTTATATCTCGTAATCAACGGATTACTTTTACGAAGTGAATGTACTTGTACGTAGCGAAGGACGCGTACGTACATTAGAGGATATATGTGTATATAACTGAATATATACATATTTTCTTGGCTTTTATCTCTTTCTTCCCAACCAATAGATACATATACGAGGGGCAGTCATTAAGTTTTGCAATTCGGATATAAGGAAGCGAGATATGAGGAAAAGTGTTTGATTATTTTTCAATATAACTACCCTCGAATTCAATGCACTTACGCCACTTGTCCCTGAGGCTTCGAATTCCCGATAACCAGAAATCTCCCGACTGCTGTTCAATCCACTCCTGGACGGCGAGCTAGACATCTTCATCGTCCCCAAACCGGCGTCCACGCAGTGCAGCCCTGAGCTGGCGGAATAAAAAATTAGTCGCTAGGGGCCAGATCTGGACTGTAGGGGGGATGGTTGAACTCCTCAAATCCGCACTTGCGCAGGGCAGCTTGTGCAACTCTGGCCTTGTGGACAGGGGCATTGTCGTGGAGGAGCAGGGCACCGCGTGTCAATTTGCCGCGCCGCTTCTGACGGATGCACTTCTTCAACCCAGCCAGTTCCTCGGCGTAATATTGGTCTGTGATAGTCCTTCCAGGAGGCGCATATTTCACCATCAACACTCCCTAGGAATCCCAGAAGATAGTGGCCATGATCATCCCGACTTAGGGTTGGGTCCGGAACTTGATGGAGGTCGGAGAGCCCCTGTGCTTCCATGCCATGCTTTCGAGCTTTGTCTCGGGATCCCTGTGATGGACCCACGTTTCATCACCTGTCACTATGCGTGACTCGAATCCTGCCGGGTCTTGGTTGTACAGGAGCAGCAGCTCCTCCGAACTTTGACGACGTTGAAGTCGATCATGGTGCGTGAGGTTTCGTGAGGTTTCTAATGACCCAACGGGTCATGGCCAAATTGTCGTGGATGATGTGGATAACACTTCCATGTGATATTCCAAGTTGTCGCTCGATTTCTTTGACCTTGACCCGTCGATTTTCGAGGATCATCCTCTCCACATGGGCCACATTGTCCTCGTTGGTCACGTCTGACGAGCATTATGGATGGGAGTCATCTTCAAGGGACTCACGACCTAGGTGGAACTCCCTATTCCATAGGAAGGGGCGGTGGCGGTGTACACTGCAACCATGCGTTCATGGATCTCTTTTGCATTCTTGCCTTCCTTGGTCAAAAATTTGATCACTGCGCGATTCTCAACCTTCTCATTTGTTGAAAACTTTGTGACTGACGATCTGCGATCAGCTACTGCTTCTTAAATAGACGAGGCAGGAGCGTGCTGCTGCAGGTCCTGACTTGTCATAACTTGTCCCAACACCCCCACAAACAGCTATCTTCCTTCCTCTGTTTTGCCCTACCGATTCGTAAAACTTATTGACCTCCCCTCGTATGTATATATAGACGTATTGTTTAAGGAGATGACCTATTTCTCGACACACACACACACATATATATATATATATATATATATATATATATATATATATATATATATATATATATATATATATATATATATATAATAAATTCTGGTGTCAGGTTTATTGGGTTAATTTAGGACCCCTTTCGTATTTAAGTCCCTCAGTTGAGCTAATAGAAAATTTACAAAGTTGGGTCAAGTTTATTTAAAGATAGGAAAATAAAATTTTTTCTCTAATTTTTTTTATTTTGAGTAATCAGTCTTTTGTGATTGCCCGTGTGGCCATATTTAGTAACAAGCCATTGTTTTATTGTGTTTTGGGAGAAAATCTTTCAAACTCCCCTTCTTGTAATCCCCGTGCCAGATTAAGAGGTCCTATCTCAGGCACTCATATAGGAATTAGTATATTTATCATAATTGATTGCTTTTGTCCGTGTGTGTGATCACAAAGGTAAGATTTTATTTAGAATTTTAGGAACTATGGCGAGAGCCCCATTTTCTTTGCCGTAAGATTCTTGAACGCGTCGAGTGGCTAAGGCTCGCGTAAGGAAACAAGATGGCGTCCTTCGAGAGGTTTATGCAACAGGGTGAGATGCTTTGGTCTCTCCGGTAAAGAGCTAGTAGCCTATATTCAGCAAGAGGAGAGAAACGATAGAGCAGAGAAGAAAGAACTAAGAGAAGCTGAATTTGAGAAGAGAAGAAGAGAAGCTGAGGCTGAGAAGAGCGAAAGAGAAGCTGAAGCTGAAGAAAGAGAAAGGGCGAGGCACTATGAAAGGGAGTTAAATAGGAATAACTTAGAAACCCTCTCAGTTAGCTCAAGGAATGCTCCCCCCTCAGATCCGCGCTTTAAAGCTCCCAGCATTTAAGGATGGTGAGGATTTCAGCGCTTGCCTCACTCACTTAGAAAAGAGTTTTGAGGTAAATCACTGGGATATCCAAACTGATGAATTTATTCGACTTTTGTCACTCCTTAATATGCAGCTGCGAGATATATTCATTTCGCTACCCGCCGAGGCTACCCTCGACTATTGGACCCTTAAGTCCGAACTCTTGGCTGCGATCAACATGAATCCGGACTTCTACAGGGCAAAGTTTCGTCAGGCAAAGTTGCAACCTAGCCAGATTTACCGCCAGTTCGGATTTACCCTCAGAAGAAGTCTGCAGTTTTGGATGGACTCCGCCCAGGTAAACAGCGGCTATGAGTCTTTGTCCGACTTCATTTAGCGGGATCAATTGATGGCTACGCTGCCTCCCAAAATCCGTGCATTCATGAAGGACCGAAGAGTTGCTTCCTTCAAAGAATGCATCGAAGAAGCGAATTTTCACGCGGCCAATCATAATCTCTACCCCAAAGATCCCAAGAAGACTCATCCTCCATCCCCCAAGAGTAAAGACCACTTCCCTAAATTTTACCTGGAGAACGCTCACAAATTTGTAAAGGTCCCAGGTTCATTCAAACCGAAATATCATCGCCCGTCTGAACCTACGGATGTTAAGCCACCCATCTTTAATCCCCCAGACGACCCATCGTCTGTTTTTCTTGCGGAACCTCCGGGCATGTGAGGACGAACTGTCCCCCAAATTCTCAGTTCCGTTCTGCTCCCAGCCACCAAGTCCACCAAGTAAGCGCCTTTCTTTCTCCTCCGTCTGCTCGCCCCGAAACGCCTGCTACCCCACCAGCGAATAGCTCTCCGGGACCTCAAGTTAATATTCTATTTAACGAGAGCTCCCCTGGTGGGTTCGAATTTGAAACCGGTTTGGTTAATGGTTGCCGGGTTTTAACTCTGGTCAGAGATATGGGATGCACGTGCATCGTCGTATCGGAAAAGTTGCTGCCCCCAGTGAGCCCCGACCACGATAAATTTGCAGTAGTCCATGACTACTCGGGACGAGCCAACCGCTTCCCAGTTGTCCGTTGATTCATCGAATGCCGATATTTCACCGGTTGGGCTGACGCCGTAGCAGCCCCTATCAAATTCTGCGAGATCTTAGTCGGCCAGAGCCAGAGCCCGCAGCTCTCCCCTAGTCCCGTTGCTCAGCCCGCTATCACGAAGGCCCAAGCCATAAAGAATGAGGCACCCCCGTGACTTTAGAACCCCATTTCCCCCCCCGAGTACGAGACTCTGAGCAACGAGTCTTTTGTAAAGGTACATAATGAGTGTCCTTCCCTACAGCCATTGCGGGAAAAGTTGAAGACCAACGAGCTCGAATCCGTTCGTAGTCACAAAGAGGTCTCCTACTTCGTTGAGAGTGAACTGTTGTTCCATTCCCCCTCCGTTCCTAACCACTCCCCTACGCGCTCTCTACGTATCCCCTGCTCCTATGACAGGACCCATTTTGACATTAAGTCAAAAGAAAGATGGCTGAAGCCCGGTTACGAGGTCCTGCTTCTCACGCCCACGGAAACAAATAAACTTCTTTCGCAATGAAAAAGCCCCTTTTCAGTCCTCGAGGCCCGTGGCCCCGTGGACTACCTCATCCAAACGCCCTCCGGTAACAAAGTGTTTCACGTCAACATGCTCAAACGTTACCACCGCCGCGCCTGCATCAACAATATTGTGTCCCTGGATGAAGAGGCCGTGATGGAAGCCTCTTATCCCCCAAACCTCTTAACCTATTCCAGACAGTTTGCGTAGAAGCTGATAATGACTACTCAATTCTGTTGCTCCACGGAACGTATAAAGATTCCCCCGAGGAGATCGATCTAAATCAACATCTGGAGCCCGCTCAGAAAACCCAGTTATCCCGGTTGTTAAAGGCTTACCTCCGGCCCATTCATTTGCGATCTACGTTCATTGCGGAGGCCAAAAACTTACCAAAATTAGAAATAATCGAACCCGGTTATGGTTCGGAAGCCAGACCAGTCCTTTGGAATATGTTTTGGACTTTCGAAAACTTAACGCCGTGAAGGTTTTCGATGCCGAACCGATCTCGTTGATAGAACAAAGCCTACATTTGTTCGAGAACGCCAAATTTATTTCTGCGATAAATTTGTGCAAGGCGTACTATCGAATTCCCCTCAAGGATAGTGTTCGGAAATACACTGCCTTCCCTACAAAAAAAGGGCTTATGCAATTTAAGCGCCTTCTATTTGGTTTAGTCGCTGCTTGTAGTAATTACAACAGAATGATGCACCGCATTTTAGATGGTCTGAACAATGTGTCATTCTATTTTGATAATGTGTACGTAGCTACATGCACATGGGATGAACATCTAATCTCCCTTCGTTTCCTCTGTAATAGGCTCCGAGAGCATAGTCTGACCATGGGTCTTTACAAGTGTCATTTTTCTTACGACACTATAAGGTACCTTGGATTTCACATTGGGGAAAATCAAATAACGCCCCAACAAGAAAAGGTTAAGGCCATTTCAGATATGCCCTTTCCCCGTACTAAGAAGCAGCTACGTTTCTTCTTGGGTTAAACTTCCTTCTACCGGCGCTTCGTCCCCAACTTTGCTGCCTTAGCGTCCCCCTTGAACTCCTTTCTTAAGAAAAACTCCCCAGATTCCCTCGATTGGAGCCCCAAGGCAATTTCCCACTTCCAGCAGATGAAGAATAGACTAATATCTGCACCCATATGGCTTCGATTGCGTGTTGCTGCAGTACGAAGATGAGAATAGCTATCCTATCGCTTATGCAAGCCAGAAGCTGTTGCCACACGGAAGAAATTATGCAGTAATAGAACTTGAGGCTCTGACAATAGTTTTTGGTGTCTGGAAATTTAAAATGTATCTGACAGGTCAGGAGTTCGTGATCGAAACAGATCACCGTCCTTTGGCCTACTTAAGAAATTGTAAAAGCCAAAACGGATGGCTTATGCGCTAGAGTTTGCTATTAATGGAATATTAATTCCGAATTTTGTATTTAAAAGGTAGTGAAAACTGTGTATCAGACAGTCTTAGTAGGAATCCAGTAGATGACCCTCCTCCCCTAAGGTAGAACTCCATACATCCTATAAGTTCATGTATATATTCGAGTTCGTTGCTCTCCCATGTAAATTTATTTTGTGCGTGTGTGCGTAGGCCCGTATTTTAGTGTATTGCTTGTATATACGTGTTGTCATCATTGATTTTTTTTATTATTTCCTGGATTGTCCTTCCGCTTGATTGATTCCTTATTTTAAATTTTGGTATTGCTTTTACATGAAACTATCAATATTTGAATTATGTTATTAATTACCCAATAACCTAAATGTATGTGTAAGTTTTATCCGTCGTCTGGAATCAAACGGAGCAAATCCTGTCTGTACCTTGATGGCCGCAGTGTCGGCTGAAATTTTAATATTGATCGTCTTTGGTCTAGATGCCGTTTTTCCTTCCCCTTCGTGTCGGGAAAAATGCCAGCTTTGGAAGGGAGGCATGTAAGGGAAAGGGACGGCAAGAAGAATACCCCCTTTATTTGTTTCTTGAATTCCTCCCCCCCCCCTATGTCTCCTAAGTATAACTCCACGTGGAGTAAGCTCTATATTCAAGGAGAAAAATAAAAGAAGAAACAATTGGAATATCGGTCAACGCCTCACAGGTGTACTTAAGTTGAGCGCTAAAATTTTTCACCTCGCCGATGAAATACTAATCTCCGTAGTCGGGAAAAGGATATCCGAAAGTTCCCAGCTACATCGCTGGAGACGATTAAAACCTGTGTCAAGCGACAAAAGCTAATCCCTATAGGCACCGGAAGCTTTCTCACAGACGTCTGTGCCTTTCAGCGATCGAGCACTATGAAAATGGCCGTTATATAAATACCTTATGTTTTTCGAAGATCGAGAGATTGAATTTGAGATTTCATCGCCTTCGGTTCAGATCGTGTGTCTGTTTCCCCAAGTCCATGGTGTTCGCGTATACCATCGAGGTTGGATCTTACCAGGCAGATCCATCTTTTTTGTGAAGGCTTACTCTGTTCAAAGCAAGCCTCAAATCATCGTTTCGTACCCGAAGGACTGGTCGAGATTCCTCTCGTCTCATTTGAAATCCCCCCTCAAGGATCTCCAGTTTCCCCGTGTGAGATTTCGCGCCGAGCCACATCAGAGTCTCAATTTTTGAAGTTTGCATTTTTATGGTCCCCCCCGTCCCTCCCGTCTTCATCCTCGTCACCATCAGGATATTCGTCAGAGAATCACGACCATTTTCTGTCTCCATTCCTCGTGCCGACTCGCTAAAGGACTCTCCTTCATCGAGGACTCCCTGTAAGGTAAAACGACCTTTTAAAAATTCTTTCTGTATAATTGATTTATAGTATCCTATTTTAAAGCTAATTAACAAGTAATTAACGTTACCCGATTGCCAATTTTCTATAGTCTGTCAGTATTATCCTTATTTACATGTCCTATATTTCCCGTATGTATATATATGTTAACTAGTGACTTATTAAAATTATATTTTTGGTTTTCACTCTTTAAATATATCCTTGAACTGCAACTTGGTAAACTCATCAAACGCTATCGGCCCCTGTATTAAAATCGCACTGTTATATCTCGTAATCAACGGATTACTTTTACGAATTGAACGTACTTGTACGTAGCGAAGGACGCGTACGTACATTAGAGGCTATATATGTATATAACTGTATATATACATATTCTCGTGGCTTTTATCTCTTTCCTCCCAACCAATAGATACATATATGTATATATAGACGTATTTTCTGGGGAGGTGACATATTCCTCGACACTCACTTATATCAAAGTATACTTTGAATTCCTCATGGCGCTTCCTGCATACTGTTGATCTGCAGTCCTTTCCCAATAGATATCATTCACTAAATCTGGATACCAAAAGCTCAGCTCCTAACTTAGTGAGACCCGAGTCTCTATAAGATCATCCATTTCACTTTGATTTGGAAAATGTGGGCGGGTACTCATTCTTGACTCTAACGTTTCATCCATTTCTTCATTGTCACAACCTTCCGACTCTCCTGATGAGATCTTCATCATACCCTCTACCTGAAAAAAATATATAAAAAGAGATGCATTTAATAGCTGGAGCATAAATATGGATTGGATGTGTAATCCCATTACAAGAAACCTTAGCTAGATGTTTTGAATATTTCAGTATTGATTCCGTTACAAAGAATATAGCTTACAATTTGATACGATTTACTTACATTTTCTGGCTGCCGTGGAAGCAATAAGGTATCATCATGTGGCACAGGTGCAATAGAGGATGAAATGTTGGGATATGGACGGAATTTTCTTCCCTTAGCTTTTTTGTACTTTGATATGTTAATCATGCAAAAAATAGCAATCATCGTGATGATTTTTTAGCTCTCTCCAAACTCTCGGCATAGCAAATAGCATTGCTTTTCTTGCACCTCTCAGCCATGCATCTAAATTTGATCGACATTTTTCACATATCACATGAGGGGACAGTGGATTTTCTTGGTCACCCATACTCATTTCAAAGTACACTCTATAAGCAATCCAGTACTTTGCACCTTTCACAACTTTATGCGATACATGCTTAGGTCCAACTAGAGCTGCACCGATGTTTTTTTCAAAATAT
The DNA here is from genome assembly GCA_963969495.1 of Ceratothoa steindachneri. Lineage (NCBI taxonomy): Eukaryota > Metazoa > Arthropoda > Malacostraca > Isopoda > Cymothoidae > Ceratothoa > Ceratothoa steindachneri. Next base: position 90,517,994 of record OZ018327.1, read on the forward strand.
TTAAAAAAAAACCCAGTTTTTTCTAAAAAAAACATGAAAAGCGAGGTTTTTTTTCAAAATATGATCAAAATAACATTTTTATGTACTATTTTGAAGTAAATGAAAAACATTAAGCATTTACTAGATAAACAATACCATATTTTCCTATTTATAAGTAATTTTAGCTCTATCAGAGTTGTAAAAAGCATTCTAGACGATAGACTTTGCTCTTGGACCTTTAAATTTACTGTTCATCGAGTCCTTAAATAGCTTATTTATTTTAGATTTTTGGCGGCATGAGCCTTCAACTTTACCCATATTGACTAAAATTAATTCCTATATCTGATAGGAAGATTATTAAAGATTAAATTTAACAATAAACAGTATACTATTAGATTGGGTAGGTCCTTGTAAAAACATATCTATTTTTAAGGCAAAAAAACTTATTTAATCTAATTAAACCTAATCTAACCTATCCTTGATCATTTTAAAGTTAAACCATTAATTATTACCTTATTTGGCATTCTTTCAGTTTGGATGGGTCCTTCAAAAATAAAGAAAGGAATTTTAATAAAATAATTTTATAATTAACGATTCAACTTTAAAATCATCAAGAATAGGTTAGGTTAGATTAGTTTAGGTTTGGTTAGATTAAAATAGTTTTTTTGCTTAAAGACAGACATGTTTTAACGAGGATTTACCCAAGCTAATAGTGTACCCAATAAAATTATAACCTCAGTTAAATGAAACCTATCAAATTGAGTACCTATATGGTATACATAAGTATACATAAACATACAAAAGAAAAAAAAATGGGTATAAAAATCAATATTTTCTCATTTTGATCCCAATAGCAAAAAAATATTAATTTATTGTGTTTATATTCTTTTATAATGCAAACTTTAGTTCTTTAATGTTACATTGTTGACTATAATTGCATAATGCTCATTGTTTTATGAAAAAAATAAAAGCTTTTTGGAAAAATATATTGAATTTTTGAAAAAAAACACTGTAGAAGTCCAAATACCTCCATGCATTAGTACATATATAAATACAACGACACAGCTGCGTGCCCCATCCTTATTCCAAATTCGTCTTTTCGCATCGAATCCCATTCACCCCTTTTCGCGCCTTTGAGATAACCAAATTCGCGGCAGGCCACACAGGAAAATGTCTGCCTCAAAAGACACCTGCCAGCCGACGAAGGCCCGAGTTTCTTCGCGCCGTCATAAACCTGCGACTTGAGACGAGGAAAGCTCGGATGGCGCCGAGGTGTGAATATTTGGCATTTCCTGGCGGCAGACGAAAGGTCTTTTCGCGCGACGATAAGAATTTTATGAGAATCCGGTGCTCTCTCTCTCTCTCTCTCTCTCTCTCTCTCTCTCTCTCTCTCTCTCTCGCATTTAGCTCTTGAGGAAAATAAAAGAGGAAATTCTCCGTAGAGTCGGGCAGAAGATCTTGGACCTACGTTGTGTGTGGAGCTAGTCCCACATGCCGTCACGGTACTTGTAGGTGCTAAACTTCTCGGAGACTCCCCCTTCCCTTCAGAGTCAGAGGTTACACAAGACCTACCTCTGCGGATTACCCTAGACGCAGCTAGATAATCATTTTTGGCTACCCACTCCAGGTGCCAATAATCGGAACGGACACTTCGAGGTGAAGAATTCCGATTTGAGTCACAGTTTGACTCGCCTTCGCGTTCCGGCCTAGGATCATTATATCAGGACACCGGTCTAGGATTACCCCCACATTCGGTAACCTCGGACGACCGGGCTAAGTTCGAACATCGTCAGAAGAAGAAGATATTCACCGTCATTCTCCGAATACTTACGAACTCAAAGGTATCGTTAAAGTGAATTATCCCCTCCCCTAACTTCACCAGTTTAATCGTTAACTAGACTTTCCATCCCGAGCTCATAACTTCGAGTATTACAAGTGATTAATTCAGTGCTTAATTCCGTGATATTATTAAATTCATTCCGTCGGGTGCAATTAAGACGCAAACATCCTAGAAAGTAGATTTCAAGTGTAATCCCCACGACATTATATAGACTTACCAATTCAGTGCGAAGATTAATCCTATTTATACATATATATGCTATTTCATATTTCCAATTTATGTATATTAAAGTATATTTTTGTATCTGTGTGTTTTAACAATTTGGACGATCCTTTGGCAATTGATAATCAAACACTCGGCTCAATTCTCGATATTCCATAAGTCCACCCATGACTGACTTTTACTGAGTGAAAACACACTCAGGTGATCATTATCTTAATTTTGATCAAAAGGGAAGCACCTGAGTTATTTTTATTCACGGAAAGTGGCTACGGTAGGTGTATTGGCTACACTTCACCCCCACTTTACCCTGGTGCGGAATTAAAATAGATGCCAAGGAAGTGGGACTGGGATTACCCACTCACTAACCCTCGACAAACAAAATTTTGAAAAAAAATGAAAAAACCCGTGTTTTTCCTCTGAAAAAAACATGATTTGAAAAAAACCCGGTTTTTTTTTACAATACTAGGTCCAACATAGAAACCACACACAAAACAGAACGAATTTGTTGAATTTCTGCATCCTCTTGTAGCCATAATCAAGAAGGTCAATATTTATCAGATAAACCTGAAAAAGAAAATAAATAAATTAGCGACAAATGAAAGTGTGCTTTAACCGTACCCCTTACATTTCTTTATATTTGCATAATTTGTTATATCTTCCAAACGCTCGATAGTAGAGAAAAGATAAGGACATATTTGGAATCAGCGCAAATTTAGTATTAAAAACACTCAAAGAAATAAGAGAAACAAAAAATATTGTGAAAATTTGTTACCCAGTGTTATTTGTACGATCATACATGTATTACTCGTAAAATTATGTATAATAATAAGCAGCTTTAACAAATTTCCTCTAATAAAAATCTTGGCATTCCCCCTCCCCCATTTCGCCTTTTCTGGATCCGCCACTGCTATAATACCCCCCAAAACATAGCATAAAGAAACAAAATATTAGTTCATTATGTACTATAAATGTAAATAATTATTTAAAGTTATAGTGCATGCATTTATTATTTCAATTATACGATGTTAAAAACAACGTTCGAGGGAAGCTTTTGAAAAAGCATCGACAAAGAATGGATTCGACCGATTAAGATCATTTCGAGCTTTGTCAAATTCTAAAGGCATTGTTGCCAATCAATAAATACTGCAGAATATATTGCAGGGGTGGCCAAGTTCTTTGATAAGAAGAGCCACATAGGATACTTTTCTTACATATTGGAAAGTTCAAGAGCCGCAGAAACTATTGCATTTAAAAGTGTTCAAAAATACCAGTACCTCATAAAAACCTACTCGCCATTACCCAAACTTGTTTAATCTTTGCTGGTTCATACATCTCTGAATGTTCAAAAACAAAATCGCTGTTTTAAATTTTATTTATAAAATTGGAATGATGCAAAATTGAAAATTTAGTGAAGTTCTAATCACTGATATAAAACATTTAATCCTTGCTCTTTGAATGCTTTGGTTGAGATTTAATTTTTCTTGTTAAAAGTTTTAATTCTGGCTGAAATGATGTTAAGGCTGTTTTGAGGAGCTCAATAAGGTAGCTGTTAGTGAGGATACCACGATCTTTTGATTTGACAAATTTCATAACAGATAAGAGAGATTCACTGCTCCGAAAACCGAAAGAAACCGGAAGCCAAATTTCTGAAGATTTGGGTACTTTACTTCTCGGATTTGTTTCTAAAAGTCAGTAAGAGATGAGCTTTTGTGTGCTAGTTTCAAAGTCAACTCTTCTTGCAGATCAATAAGCTCTGTTTCTATTGAAGATAGCATCCAAGACAAAAGGTGGAGCAACAGGACAGCCATCATTGATTACATCGATTGTAAACGGATTCAAAAGTAATTTAAAGAAGGGTTTCAGACATTATAGTTTCTCAAACCTGTTATCAAAATCATGATAAAGAGTCTCTAGGTTTTCTTTGCATTGTGTTAATTTACTCTCTTGAATTTTAATGTTCGGAAAAGCTGCTAATCTTAATTTAATGGATGGCAAGTAGTTAATTTTTTTTATAGACAGATCTCTTAGTTCTGTAATTACTTGGTTCCTTCCTTGAAGTGCAAGATTTAAATATTGGAGGGGTTGCATTACATTTGTAAAAAACATCAAATCTTGTATCCATGTGTGATCTTCTAGTTGCCGGTAATTCTTTCTTTTTTCTTCCATGAAGGCAATAATTAGCTCAAAAAGGGCAACAAACTTATTCAAAGGATTGGTAGTTGACAGCTCCCTTACAATAAAGTAGAATGAAAGGTCATTTGACTTTTCATCAAGATCCAACTCCCCAATAAAATGTCTGAATTCAAGGCGTGTTTTGGCGCTTGTTCCAATGAAATTCACAATTGTTAAAACGTAATTTATAGCATTTACAGCAACTGTGTTTACTTACTTACCAAATGTTCAAAATGCATGATTCAGTGAATAAAGGGACATTCAGGATAGTTGTGATCTTGTGTTAATTTCCTAACTAGGCCAGTCTTGTGACCTAACATGGTTATGCAGTGGTAGTTGAGCATCTGACAAAGTTTTGTCAAGTGCTTTTTTATGTCAATACCTTTTGTGATTTCCTTTATCGGATCCAAGAATTCTCCTTTTATATTTTTAAAATTTATAGCATACCGAAAAATTATAGACACTTGAGGGATAATGTGAATGTCATTAGATTCATCCAATGCTAAGCTGAAAGCCACAAAGCTTTTCAGATCATTCAATAGTAAAGAAGCGAGAGCAGAACTTCTTTCAGAAATACGTCTTTCTGTGGTGTGGCGAGAGATGGGGATTTGTTCTATTCCCTGTTTAAGTTTTGAGTTCTCTGGTGTAAGAATTTCAATCACATCACAAATATTCTTTGTTACTAATTCCTCATGACTGTAAGGAAGTCTACTTTGTGCAAAATCCCAAACTATAACAAAACTGGCTTCAGTAGTTAAATCATTTTGCTTACAAAGGGAAAATAAGCTATTATGTTGAGTTACTAAATTATATCTGAATATTGTTATATTATTTTTTCGCAGTTCTGGGGCAAATTTTTTATGATTAAATTCACCAGAGTCAAGCATACTCGTAGTTTGACTCTAGCCTAACATACTATATGTAATCCTAGCATAGCATTTTATAGCCTAGATTAGCAAAGTATATCTTACCATTGTACACTATATCTTAGAATAGCATAGCCTAGCCTATAATAGCCTAGCATAGTATAGCCTATTCTAAGCTTGCCTAGCAGATTATAGCATATTGTAGCCTAGTCTAGTCTAGCAGAGTATCGGCCGAATAGTTATGATGATATTGCCAAAACAAAATATTTCCAGGGCTAACCTTGGAAAGACTTTAACAATTATATCATTCGGAAGAGAATGTAAAACAACACAAGGGTTTCAAATTATGTTAGAATCGGACGAATAGTTATGATGTTATTACAAAATAAAAAAAAGGCAAAACGGGCACCGCCCGACCGACCTAGTGAGATGTAGAGTCACTCACGACCTGACTCGCACACGACTAAAAATTAAAAGGAGATCTTATCCAGGTTTTGAAAGTTCTAAATCTTCAGTCACTTGATACAAGAAGATTAAGGGGATTACTTAACAAGTCTTGATAGCTTTAATTTTTCAATTACTTGATACAATAAGATTAAGGGGAGAACTTGTTCAAGTCTTGAAAGCTCTAAATCTTCAGTCACTTTAGACACGAAGATTAAGGATAACTTATTTAATTCCTGAACGCTCTAAATCTTCCCTTACTTGAGCCAAAACGATTATCTGAGTCATCAGTCCCTTAATACAAGAAGATTACGGGGAGAACTTATCCATGGCCTTGAAAGCGATAAATCTTCAGTCACTTGAGACAAAAAGATTAAGGGAAGAACTTATTCAAGTTTGAAAGCTCTAAATCTTCAGTCATTTGAGATAATAAGATAAAGGGGAGATCTTATCTAGGTCTTTAAAGCTCTAAATTCTCAGTGACTTGCCATAAGAAGATTAAGGGGAGAGCTTATCTAAATCTTGGTAGCTCTATATTTTCAGTCATTTGAGCCAATAAGATAAAGGGAAGAACTTATTCATGTCCTGAAAGCTCTAAATCTTTAGTCACTTGACACAATAAGATAAAGGGAGAACTTATCAAAGTCTTGAAGGTTCTAAATCTTCAATCACTTGAGATGAGAAGATTAAGGGAAGAACTTATCCACGTCTTGAAATCTCTTAATCTTCATTCACTTGATACATGAAAATTAAGGGGAGCATTTCTCCAAGTCTTGATATCTTTAATTTTGTTGTCACCTGAGGCAATAAAATTAAGTGGATAACCTATCAAAGTGTTGAAAGCTCTGAATATTCTGTCATTTGATATAAGATTAAGGGGAGAACTTATCCAGGTCTTGAAAGCTCTAAATCTTCAGTCACTTGGTATAAGAAGATTAAGGGGAAAATTATCGGGTTCTTGAAAGCTTTAAATCTTCAGTCACTTGAAACAAAAACATTAAGGGTAGAAGTTATTCGAGTTTGAAAGCTCTAAATCTTGCGTCACTTGATACAAGAAGAGTAAGGGGAGAACTTATCCAAGTCTTGATATCTCTAAATCTTCAGTCACTTGCGACCATAAAATAAAGGGAAGAGCTTATCCAGCTCTTTAAAGCTCTAAATTATCAGTCACTTAAGACAGGAAGATTAAGGGGTGAACTTATCCTACTATTGGTAACTCTAAATTCTCAGTCACTTGAGTCAATAAGATAAAGGGGAGAACTTTTCCAAGTCTTGAAAGCTGTAGATTTTCAGTCATTTGATAAAAGAAGATAAAGGGGAGAACTTATCAAAGTTTTGAAAGCTATAAATTTTCAGTCACTTGACACAATAAGATAAAGGGGAGAACTTATTAAAGTCTTTAAAGCTTTAAATCTTCAATTAATTGAGATAAGAAGATTGAGGGGAGAACTTATCCAAGTCTTGTTAGCTCACAATCTTAAATCACTTGAGATAAGAAGATTAAGGGCAGAACTTATCCAAGTCTCGAACGCTCTTAATCTTCATTCACTTGATACAAGAAGATTAATAGTAGCACTTCTCCAAGTCTTGCTATCTTTATTTTTTCAGTTACTTGAGGCAATAAGATTAAGGGGACAACTTATCGAGGTGTTGAAAGCTCTGAATCTTCAATCACTTGAAAAAAGTTTAAGGGGAGAACTTATCTAGGTCTTGAAACCTCTTAATCCAGGGTCTCTTGAGACAAGAGGATTAAGAGATCTTATCCAGGTCTTGAATGTTATAAATCTTCAGTCACTTGATAGGTTTAATTTTTCAGTTACTTGAGACAATAGGATTAAGGGCAGAACTTATCCAAGTCTCGAACGCTCTTAATCTTCATTCACTTAATACAAGAAGATTAATAGTAGCACTTCTCCAAGTCTTGCTATCTTTATTTTTTCAGTTACTTGAGGCAATAAGATTAAGGGGACAACTTATCGAGGTGTTGAAAGCTCTGAATCTTCAATCACTTGAAAAAAGTTTAAGGGGAGAACTTATCTAGGTCTTGAAACCTCTTAATCCAGGGTCTCTTGAGACAAGAGGATTAAGAGATCTTATCCAGGTCTTGAATGTTATAAATCTTCAGTCACTTGATAGGTTTAATTTTTCAGTTACTTGAGACAATAGGATTAAGGGGAGAACTTATCCAAGTCTCGAACGCTCTTAATCTTCATTCACTTAATACAAGAAGATTAATAGTAGCACTTCTCCAAGTCTTGCTATCTTTATTTTTTCAGTTACTTGAGGCAATAAGATTAAGGGGACAACTTATCGAGGTGTTAAAAGCTCTGAATCTTCAATCACTTGAAAAAAGTTTAAGGGGAGAACTAATCTAGGTCTTGAAACTTCTTAATCCAGGGTCTCTTGAGACAAGAAGATTAAGAGATCTTATCCAGGTCTTGAATGTTATAAATCTTCAGTCACTTGATAGGTTTAATTTTTCAGTTACTTGAGACAATAGGATTAAGGGGAGAACTTATCCAAGTCTCGAACGCTCTTAATCTTCATTCACTTAATACAAGAAGATTAATAGTAGCACTTCTCCAAGTCTTGCTATCTTTATTTTTTCAGTTACTTGAGGCAATAAGATTAAGGGGACAACTTATCGAGGTGTTGAAAGCTCTGAATCTTCAATCACTTGAAAAAAGTTTAAGGGGAGAACTTATCTAGGTCTTGAAACCTCTTAATCCAGGGTCTCTTGAGACAAGAGGATTAAGAGATCTTATCCAGGTCTTGAATGTTATAAATCTTCAGTCACTTGATAGGTTTAATTTTTCAGTTACTTGAGACAATAGGATTAAGGGGAGAACTTATCCAAGTCTCGAACGCTCTTAATCTTCATTCACTTAATACAAGAAGATTAATAGTAGCACTTCTCCAAGTCTTGCTATCTTTATTTTTTCAGTTACTTGAGGCAATAAGATTAAGGGGACAACTTATCGAGGTGTTGAAAGCTCTGAATCTTCAATCACTTGAAAAAAGTTTAAGGGGAGAACTTATCTAGGTCTTGAAACTTCTTAATCCAGGGTCTCTTGAGACAAGAAGATTAAGAGATCTTATCCAGGTCTTGAATGTTATAAATCTTCAGTCACTTGATAGGTTTAATTTTTCAGTTACTTGAGACAATAGGATTAAGGGCAGAACTTATCCAAGTCTCGAACGCTCTTAATCTTCATTCACTTAATACAAGAAGATTAATAGTAGCACTTCTCCAAGTCTTGCAATCTTTATTTTTTCAGTTACTTAAGGCAATAAGATTAAGGGGACAACTTATCGAGGTGTTGAAAGCTCTGAATCTTCAATCACTTGAAAAAAGTTTAAGGGGAGAACTTATCTAGGTCTTGAAACCTCTTAATCCAGGGTCTCTTGAGACAAGAGGATTAACAGATCTTATCCAGGTCTTGAATGTTATAAATCTTCAGTCACTTGATAGGTTTAATTTTTCAGTTACTTGAGACAATAGGATTAAGGGCAGAACTTATCCAAGTCTCGAACGCTCTTAATCTTCATTCACTTGATACAAGAAGATTAATAGTAGCACTTCTCCAAGTCTTGCTATCTTTATTTTTTCAGTTACTTGAGGCAATAAGATTAAGGGGACAACTTATCGAGGTGTTAAAAGCTCTGAATCTTCAATCACTTGAAAAAAGTTTAAGGGGAGAACTTATCTAGGTCTTGAAACTTCTTAATCCAGGGTCTCTTGAGACAAGAGGATTAACAGATCTTATCCAGGTCTTGAATGTTATAAATCTTCAGTCACTTGATAGGTTTAATTTTTCAGTTACTTGAGACAATAGGATTAAGGGCAGAACTTATCCAAGTCTCGAACGCTCTTAATCTTCATTCACTTAATACAAGAAGATTAATAGTAGCACTTCTCCAAGTCTTGCTATCTTTATTTTTTCAGTTACTTGAGGCAATAAGATTAAGGGGACAACTTATCGAGGTGTTAAAAGCTCTGAATCTTCAATCACTTGAAAAAAGTTTAAGGGGAGAACTTATCTAGGTCTTGAAACCTCTTAATCCAGGGTCTCTTGAGACAAGAGGATTAAGAGATCTTATCCAGGTCTTGAATGTTATAAATCTTCAGTCACTTGATAGGTTTAATTTTTCAGTTACTTGAGACAATAGGATTAAGGGCAGAACTTATCCAAGTCTTGAACGCTCTTAATCTTCATTCACTTGATACAAGAAGATTAATAGTAGCACTTCTCCAAGTCTTGCTATCTTTATTTTTTCAGTTACTTGAGGCAATAAGATTAAGGGGACAACTTATCGAGGTGTTGAAAGCTCTGAATCTTCAATCACTTGAAAAAAGTTTAAGGGGAGAACTTATCTAGGTCTTGAAACCTCTTAATCCAGGGTCTCTTGAGTCAAGAGGATTAAGAGATCTTATCCAGGTCTTGAATGTTATAAATCTTCAGTCACTTGATAGGTTTAATTTTTCAGTTACTTGAGACAATAGGATTAAGGGCAGAACTTATCCAAGTCTCGAACGCTCTTAATCTTCATTCACTTGATACAAGAAGATTAATAGTAGCACTTCTCCATGTCTTGCTATCTTTATTTTTTCAGTTACTTGAGGCAATAAGATTAAGGGGACAACTTATCGAGGTGTTAAAAGCTCTGAATCTTCAATCACTTGAAAAAAGTTTAAGGGGAGAACTTATCTAGGTCTTGAAACTTCTTAATCCAGGGTATCTTGAGACAAGAAGATTAAGAGATCTTATCCAGGTCTTGAATGTTATAAATCTTCAGTCACTTGATAGGTTTAATTTTTCAGTTACTTGAGACAATAGGATTAAGGGCAGAACTTATCCAAGTCTCGAACGCTCTTAATCTTCATTCACTTAATACAAGAAGATTAATAGTAGCACTTCTCCAAGTCTTGCTATCTTTATTTTTTCAGTTACTTGAGGTAATAAGATTAAGGGGACAACTTATCGAGGTGTTGAAAGCTCTGAATCTTCAATCACTTGAAAAAAGTTTAAGGGGAGAACTTATCTAGGTCTTGAAACCTCTTAATCCAGGGTCTCTTGAGACAAGAGGATTAACAGATCTTATCCAGGTCTTGAATGTTATAAATCTTCAGTCACTTGATAGGTTTAATTTTTCAGTCACTTGAGACAATAGGATTAAGGGCAGAACTTATCCAAGTCTCGAACGCTCTTAATCTTCATTTACTTGATACAAGAAGATTAATAGTAGCACTTCTCCAAGTCTTGCTATCTTTATTTTTTCAGTTACTTGAGGCAATAAGATTAAGGGGACAACTTATCGAGGTGTTAAAAGCTCTGAATCTTCAATCACTTGAAAAAAGTTTAAGGGGAGAACTTATCTAGGTCTTGAAACCTCTTAATCCAGGGTCTCTTGAGACAAGAAGATTAAGAGATCTTATCCAGGTCTTGAATGTTATAAATCTTCAGTCACTTGATAGGTAAAATTTTTCAGTTACTTGAGACAATAGGATTAAGGGGAGAACTTATCAAAGTGTTGAAAGCTTTGAATCTTTATTTACTTGAGATAAGATTAAGGGGAGATTTTATCCAGGTCTTCTAAGTTCTAAAGCTTCAGTCATTTGAGACACGAAGATTGAGGATATTTATTTAATTCTTGAACGCTCTAAATCTTCACTTACTTGAGCCAAAACGATCAATGGGAGAACTTATCCTGTTCTTGAATTCTGTAAATCTTCAGTCACTTAAAACAAGAAGATTAAGGGGGGAACTTATCTAAGTATTGAAACCTCTAAATCTTTAGTCTCTTGAGACAAGAAGATTAAGAGGAAATCTTATCCAGGTCTTGACTTTTCTAAATCTTCATTCACTTGATACAAGAGGTTTAACGGGATTACTTATTAAAGTATTGATAGCTTTAATTTTTAAGTTATTTGATGCAGTAAGATTAAGCGGAGAACTTGTTCAAGTCTTAAAAGTTCGAAATCTTCAGTCACTTGAGGCAATAAGATTAAGGGGTGAACTTATCAAAGTGTTGAAAGCTCTGAATCTTCACTCACTTGAAATAAGATTAAGAGGAGAACTTATCTAGGTTTTGAAACCTTTAAATCTTTAGTCATTTGAGACAAGAAGATTAAGAGGAGAGCTCATCTAGGTCTTGAATGTTCTACATCTTCAGTGACTTGATGCAAGAATATTGAGGTCATTCTTCAAACAACTCTTGATAACTTTAATTTTCAATTTATTTGAGACAATAAGATTAAGGGTAGAATTATTCAAGTGTTCAAAGCTCTGAATCTTTAGTCACTTGAGATAAGATTACGGGGAAAACTTATTTAGGTCTCGAAACCTCTAAATACTCATTCACTTGAGCCTAGAAGATTAAGGAGAGAACTTATCCAAGTCTCAAGAAGTCTCTTACTCTTCTTGAGAGAAGAAAATTAAGGGGAGAACTTATCCAAGTCTTTAAAAGCTCTAAATCTTCAGTCACTTGCGACAAAAAAGATTAAGGGGTGATACTTATTCAAGTCTTGAAACTCTTAATCTCACTCACTTGATACAAGAAGATTAAGGCAGGAGATCTTATCCAAGTCTTGAAAGCTCTAAATCTTCAGTCATTTGAAACTAAAAGATTAAGGGGAGAATTTATCCAATTCTATAAGATGCTGCACTATCGTGGGTAGTTATTGCCTTCTTACAGTTGTTAATAGAATTCTTCAGATCTTTCAATGATCTTTTCTCTCTTTTTTATTTTGTTTTCAAATTTTTCCCTTAGTGTTTTCTTTGGTAGGCTGGCAAGCTTTAGTTGTTGTTTCATCTGTGTTAGTGATTTATTGTTTATGTTAGTGTTTCTCACTAGATTTGTATTATATGTTCTACTCACCCTCGTTTTTTTTTAACGTGGTTTAATTTTATATATTCGTTCCTTTTTCTCTTTGTCATAGCGTCACTTTTTTCTCTGTTAGGTGACATTTTTCATTGTTATTTGGTAAAGATTTCCATTGTAAAATAGTTTCTGTTGCTGAGGATTCTTGTACTTTATCATTTAGATCAATGGTTCCCAACCGATTTTGGCTTATGGCCCCCTTAGGAATCTTATTTTTTCCTGTGGCCCATAATCATTATTTTTAGTAGGTAATATGCAGTTTAACTCTACTTTGAAGGATAAAAGATATTAAAACAGCTATTTGTATTCAGGTACAATTACACGAGTATTTGTCACATATATAGGACTATAAACATATTAAAAATTAACAGTAGTTAACAAAAATGTAATACTCTTTTAAAATAAACGATTAGTCTTACAAAAAATAAAATTCTTTAGTAAAATGAAATAAATATATCATCAACTCTTTATTCATTCAATGCGATCCTTGTGCTTCATGCAGTTTCACAAGTTTTTCAATATCAAGGTCTATAGTTGTTAGAGACAGACGATAACACCTATTCTTAATATTTCTAAGCGGCTGCGAGCTTTTGATAGGAAGTGTGACACTTTACTAAAACCCGACTTAACCAGATAAGAAGTAGGAAAAGCAATAAAATATAATTTTACTTCGTCCCAAAGCAAAGGGTATTTCATAGCAATTCCATGACTTGTTCATAAGTTCCTGACACCATGCTTAAATCTAGCCAGAGAAGTTTGATCACTCTGTAACTCAATGAGGCTTTCTTGTAATCTGATATCAACATCAGCTGCATTAATTCCAAATGGGTCTACCACCCAACCTAGAATGTCCAGTTGTAGAAGATCTCTGAACCTAACTTCCATATCACTATGCAATTTCTCCAAATGATCAATGTATACTAAAATATCATCTTCTTTCAGCTCACTCTCAATAGTGCGGAGGGTTGGAAACTGTATCAACTCTTTTCGCCCCATATTTGTCTTGAACAGCTTAATTTTCCCCATAAATGCACAAATAGACTCTTTGCAAGTTAAAATATTTGCATTTTTACCTTGTAGTTGTTTGTTCAAGATATTTAGCTTTTCAAATATATCTGTACGGTAGAATATGTCACATTTGGCAGCCATGATTCTTACTCCGAGCTGCTTACCATCCAGAAATAACACAACATTATCCCAAAGTGCAATGAAGCGATTCAGACAATTGCCCTTAGAAAGCCATCGCACCTCTGTATACAAAAGTAAGCGCTCAAACCCTTCTTCATTGGTAGCACAGAGTTGTCGGAAGAGACGCTCTTGAAGTGGATTTGACTTGATAAGGTTGACTGTCTTGATTACACTACCAAGTGAATCTTTCAGACGTCCTCCTAGGTTTTTTCAATCAGATGATGACGGTGGAAAACACAGTGTATGCAAATAAACTTTAGAAACAGCCTCTTTTAAATGTGCAATAAATCCCTATATCTACCTACCATAGCAGCGACGCCATCAGTTGCACAAGCCATAATATTCGCAAGTGGAATATCATTTTCTTTGAAATAGGTCACTACTTCTTTGAAAATTGTTTCACCTTTAGTATCCAAAAATTAAAATGCGACATGAGAAGGGCTTCGTTATCACGTAATAACGTTTCATCAATTTGTAATGCAAAGGTCTTTACTTGTAAATGTTTAACGAGTTTTTCCTCTACATCTTTTGCCATTTCGTCAATACGTCTTGATACTGTATTGTTGCTCAGTGGAATGACTTCAGTGATTTGGGGGGAATTTTGTTGCATGACAGTTAAAATAACCACATATATTAAAGACAAAATCAATTCTTCGCCAATAGTATGAGGTTTTCCCGACTTCGCTATTAGCTTGGAAATCTCATAAGATGCAATTAAACCTTTGTCTAGTTTTGCCGCTGTTTTGCTAAATATATCTTTAATAGTGCTCCTTGCGTGGAAATCATCCCGCAGCTTTTTAAAGTAATCTAATGTTTTGTCTTTTTTGCCTTGTGCTTATTCTCCAAATATATTTTAAGCTTACTTGGTCGCATACTATCATTAGAAAGTGTAGCCATACATAAAAGACACAATGGCTGTGTTATATTGTCTGGTGAATGTATAAAACCATAAGCTAAATTTTCATTGGAGTATTAATGATATATATATATATATATATATATATATATATATATATATATATATATATATATATATATATATATATATATATATATATATATATATATATATATATATATATATATATATATATATATATATATATATATATATTACATTTTAGAGCCGAAGCTCACCGCAACAGAATAAAAGTCGCTTATCTCAGCGGCAAAAAAAGGAAGAGTAGTTCTGAGAAAAGACCCGGAAACAACCTCCATTCCATGTGCAGACCACCGAATCTGTGCCCAACACCAACTCCTATTACAATTGGTCACAAAAATTTCGGACATGTACAATTAATAGAAACGCTCATAAAAATAGCTGATTGAAAATTTTGTTTTCCTTTTTTGTGCTAAACACTTGCCCTTGATGGTAAATATTTGACACCAAAAGAAGAACAGAAAAACAATGCAACTATTTTTATGGGCGTTTCTATTAATTGGACATGTCCGAAATTTTCGTTGTTGATTGTACATCCTGGTACTCTGTACCTGTACCTAAATGCAAAACAACAGAAATGTACTCCCTCAGGGGGTAGATCTGCATTAATTTTAGTAATATATTATATATACATATATATTACTCTAATTAATGCAGATACAAAACGTTAAGTACAATCATCAGAATCTAAGATCAAATGCTAATCTCGTAAATAAGCCCTAAGTGAAACTGAAGTGAAAAAAAATGATTTGGTGTAGGCCTAGCAATGGCACACTTTACTTACCTGAAGTATTTCCATCAAGCCAACAACGGTGCCAGGCGCATAACGATCAAGCGCACAATGGAGTGCGCCGGAGAATAAGCTTGTAAGATGCAAAATATTTGTTTACAGATTAATGTAAATCCTATTTTGCTAATAAAATATTTTTTAAAAGGGGAAATATATGTATTCATATTTTAAAAATGTAATTCAACTGCATAAATTAAAATCAGGTACTGCCCTAACTATAATTCAGGTTTCAATAGGTTGAGTCATGTGGCCCCCTTCATGGATCTGTGGCCCCTCTAAAGCTTAAAATTTTCCTGTGGCCCCCTTCAGATGTGCTATGGCCCCCGGTTGGGAAACCCTGATTTAGATCATTAAACATGTTTTTTTTAGTGTAATTTGTATGGGATTTGTTTTAGTTTGGGTGTCAGGTTTTAGTTGGATCCTTGTTTTATATCTAGTTTTATCTTACTCCCGTGTAATATATGGTTGCTACTTGTGTTTAGGAGTTGATAACTGATAATTCTTTGATATATTTTCATATTAAAGAGTATGCAATCGGTTTCTTTCTTGTTCCATTTTGTGCCACCCTCGTCCATCTTCTGTTTTGCTTCTTTTTGTAAGAAAGGTACATCAAGGTATCTCTCCTTTTGAGCCAAATTTTACTAATCCCTTTCTACATTTATTTCCCTCGTCTATTGTAATTTTGGTAATTATTTGATAAAGGTCTCAACTCTAGTTTGAAAGGAAAAAATATATTTTAATGGCCTAGTTTTATTTCAAATTTACCTTATTTTTTTTATGAAAATGCATAGAGTTATAAAAATATAGAAGTAGTAATTTTACCACACTTTTTTATATGGGCAAAAAATGAGGTTAGTTTTAAGCAAAACACATCAAATATACCATTAAAATGTTGGGTGTTTTTTATTTTACTTAACTATCCTATCCTGACTTAACCTAACCTTTCTTACCTAACCAAACAAAATCTATTTTTTTATAATTAATCAAGCAATAAATTTATCTTTAATTCAATAGAATATATAACAGGGCTATAGCTTTTAAAAAAAACAATCCATCCTTTCATTAGGTCGAACGTATGAATAAATAAATATATGGCCAAAGTATTTATTATAATGTTCCTTGTTATTGCCTGCGCGCACTACCCAAGTTTGATATCCTTCCACAATCTCAATATTTTGAGTATGGACTCCACTTTGAGGGTCAACAAAATTGAAAGAATGATTAACTGTTAAATGAGTATACCTAATATCACTTAATGAATCCTAAGCCACTTGTCGTTCTTAATTCCTGAACTGGCCAAATTGTACTGTCGTATTATAAATATTATGTAAAAGTCTGAATACCGCGTACATAGGTGTACGCAGAAACACTCCGACACAAAGCCTCGCGCCCTCTCGTATCCCTAAAATGCACCTCTCGCCTAGAATTCTCCGTCGCCCATTTTCGCACCGACGTAAACTCCGAGATGGCTCGAAGGCATCAAAGAAATATCGTTCGCCCAAAGATGAAAAAAGGTCTTTCGCGCGAAAATACATGTTTTACGAGAATTCGATTCGCTCTCTCAATTTTGCTCGTGGAAGAAATAAAAGAAAGACTGCTCCCTGGAATCAGTCAGAAGCCCTTGGACCTACGTCGAGTTTGTGTGAAACTCGATCCACATAGGAAACCGTTCGCCCGCTGCAAGGAAGGAACTTCTTGGGAAATTGGTTGTTGCCGTCACGGTACTTGTAGGTGCCAAACTTCTCGCAGCCCCCTCCCCCTTCAGAGTCAGAGGTTACACAGGACCTTCCTCTGCGGATTACCCTAGACATAGCTAGGTAATCGGTTTTGGCTACCTACTCCAGGAGCCGAATAATCGGACAGGTACTTTGAGGAAGAAGCCCGATTGAGTCACCGCTTGGCTCACCTTCGTGATCCGGCAAAGGGTCAGTATTTCACCGGTCTAGGATTACCCTCTTATTCGGTAACCTCGGACGGCCGGACTAGGTGCAATCATCGTCACCAGAAGAAGATCTTCACCGCCCCCCTCCCCTTCAAAATTGCTTACGAACTCAAAGGTATCGTTAATTGAATTATCCCCTCCCCTAACTTCACCAGTTTATTTGTGTACTAGAATTCTCATCCCGAGCCCATACCCTCGAATATTAGAAGTGCTTCCTTAATTCAGTGTTTAACTCAATAATAATATTCCCTTTGTTCTGTCTGGTGTCATTAAGACGCAAACATCCCAGTGAGTAATCTGCAAGTTTAATCCTATTTATATTTATATACGCTGTGTTTATTTAAAATTCATGTACATTAAAGATTATTTTTGTATATGTGTGTTTAACTAATTTGGACGATCCCTTGGCAATTATTAAGCAATCTACTCTGCTTGAAACTCATTATTCCACCGACCCGCCCATGGTTTTGCTTATACTGAGTGAAGAACACACCCAGATCATCATCTTAGTTTTGATCAAAAGGGTACGCACCGGGGTTATTCTTATTCACCGGAAGTGGCCAAGGTAGGTGTATTGGATACGCTTCACCTCCGCTTCACCTCGGTGCGGTAATAAAATATATGTCCAAGAAGTGAGACTGGGATTATCCACTCACTAAACCTCGACATATTAATGTATCTACCGTACAGGCAAAACAAATTCGTCTCCGATACTCATTCAATACCCGCAAATGCCCAAACACTCGTAACTTCCCTACCTCTATTTTATTTAGATTTTACAAATTTGATTTCATCTATCTCGATAATAATCCCGTTTCCACCAATCTTGCGTTGATTTCTAAGCTATTTTCACAAATTTATGAACATATTCACTTCCAGTCGACAGCTGCTTGAGAACTGATATCTAATTGTGCGTTTGGAATAATAACAAAAGAATTGCGGGTTTTTATGTATAAAATTCAGCTATTTACGAATGCATACATCAAGTAACTTGCTTTTCGATCGTCCTTTGTTTTATTTTATAATGTCACTTTTTGCTCATTTTTTTAAATCCTTTCCTTTTTTCTTTAATTTTCAAGCTACTAGTTTGTGACACAATGGCGGGGAAGCCTACCCTCCTTATACCCCCATTTTCGGTGGGGGGTTCTACTACTCACAGCCACCGAGTTTTTTTAATCAACTCAAAATATAAAAAATATTGGAAAATCACGAATGAGCGTAAGGTAGATTCACATGGCATGAAAATTTATTGTTATTAAAATATTAAATTATATTTAGTGCATAAATCTGCATTTGTACAAAAATTGATATCAGATTTAAAGAAAGCCCCCAAAATAATTCAGATAAGTATGCTTGGTATTGTTGTTTCTCGTCGTGACCTGTATCAAATAATATCCGTATTTTTTCCGACCCATCTTCTATCCTCTCTTCGTTCTCTATTCTTTGCATCGAGTCCTGCTTAATCATATTGAACTGATGTCTTTCCTGAGTATGTCACGAATGTTCCATAGAAGTCCTCAAATTATCTAAGGGATGTTGTAGGTGTGTCGACTTGGATGTGTGTGTGTGTAATATTCATTTAATATTTTAATTACTAGTTTGATTAATCTATTGCAAATTTCTATATTTTTTTTAATGGGAATGGGGCTAGGTATCGCGTATCTCAAATCCTAATCACTTATATGTATTGTTTCTACCGTTGAGACTAATGATGCGTTGTGTGGTACAACTCAGGATCCGACATCACGAGGAGCTTAATGTCATTTTCAGTGCGTAGAATATTGTAAGTAGCAAAAATTATTAATTAAAAATTGTCTTAAATATTGCATAAAGGTGTAAATAAATAAAGAAAAGCAGTGAAAATTCGTTGAAAAAGATTATATATGCGTTCACTACATTAATCCTCAAATAATGAAACTTTTTAAACTGCTGTTTTTTTACTGCTAATTGATCAAACAAATCACATATATACATCGAGTTTATCGCACCATGTAAAGAAATGAAGTTAAATGCTTAATTATTTTGTTAATTCGCGTTATTCGGACACACTTTTGGATTCCCTTCCATTTTGGTAAAATTGAAACATCCATGACGTTCCTTAGAATGCTTTATCTTAGACTAGTTATTGAAGCAGGGTTATGATATGTACATTAGTCCAAGAAGAGATAGGACTGGCGGTAGGTTGATCATTTATATCAGAAATAGCATTGCTTCAAATCTAAATAATTCTATAAAGCAAGGAGATGTTGAATCACTGTGGATAGATTTTCGGGTCAGTAAAAATAGGATAATACATTTGGGAGCTTTTTACAGACCATCTCGACAGACTGATTGCATTGATGAGTTAATGATCAGGGAAATAATTAAAGGATGTGAAGTAGATACAGTTATTCTTGGTGGCTTTAATTTAAATTCTGTGGACTGGGAAAATATGATGGAAGGGATAGAGCGGGTTGTAAGTTTATAGAATATTTTGAGGATAATTTTTTGACTCAATTTGTTAATAAGCTAACAAGGGATGCCAATATATTGGTTCGGGAATTGACTGCCAGGGAAGTATTGGGAAATAGTGATCATCAGATGGTTCGTTTTAACTTGGGAATAGTGAAAGGTAGAACATCAGCAAACTCCACGAAAACTCCAAATTTTTATAGGGGATTTACGATAAATTACGCAACTTACTAAATCAAATTAGGTGGGATATAGAATTCAGGGGGAAGAATATTTATGAGATTTGGGACACTTTTAAGACTATATTAATCATAGTTCAGTGAAGGCTATTAGGAAGAAATGTAAAAAATCCATTGTGGTGGAATCGGGAGATAGCTAGGAAAATTTCTGAGACGAAAAGGGCATACCAGAAGAGATTACAGAGAGAAAGTACTTTTGACAATTTAAATCATGATAGGTCGACCAGAAATTAGCTAAATTAGATTATTAAGAAGAGCAAAAGGGCGGCAGAAATTAATTTAGCTCAAAATAATAATGAAGATCCAAAAAAATTCTTTAGCTATTATAGAATTAATAAAAAATCTAACAGTGATAAAATATGGCCTATTACATATGAAAAGGGTTTGAAAGAATCTGATGAGGAAATAGTAGAGGTTCTTAATGATTAAGTGATGATAATTCTGGGTCAAGGAAAGTAGTGTTGAATACCATTAATGTGAACAGGGAAATAATTAAAGGTCTTATATTGGAGTTAAATACTAATAAGTCATCTGGCCCAGACAACATTCATTCTAGGTTGCTCAAATTGACAATATTTAAAAATGGAAGTAAAGAGGACCCGAATAACTTTAGGTCGGTAAGCTTAACTTCTATCGTTTGTAAAATTCTCGAGAAGATAGTTAAGAAGTGGATTTCTGACCATCTAGAGTGCGATAGGTGAATAAATGATGCTCAACATGGGTTTAGAAGAGGTAGATCGTGTTTAACAAATTTACTGGATTTTATGGATTATGTAACTAAACAATTAAATAAGGGAGAGAATGTTGATGTAATTTACTTAGACTTTAACAAAGCTTTTGATAAGGTTCCACATAGGAGACTAGTTCACAAATTAAAAATACATGGGATATGTGGGAAAGTTTTGAATTGGATAACTAAATGTCTGAAAGACAGGAAACAGAGAGTTGTACTGAATGGGGGTGATGTCACAGTAGAGGAACATTATCAGTGGCGTACCTCAGTGATAATTTCTAGGTCCTTCATTATTCATAGTTTTTATAAATAAATGATCTTGGGGAGGCTATAAATAACAAAGTGTCAATTTTTGCCGATGACACTAAATTGGCAGCTGTAGTCAGAGAAGCTGAGGGTAGCTTTAAAGTGCAGAGTGACTTAAATAAGTTATTAGCTTTGGCTCAGAAGTGGAAAATGACTTTTAACCTTAAAAATGAAAAGTTAGTAACATGGGAAGGGATAATAGGGAATTTAGCTATGAAATGGATGGGCATTGGCTGCATTCAGTTGAGGATGAGAAGGACTTAGAAGGACGTAGTAGTAGATAGGTCACTGAAGTTTTCGAAGTAGTGTATTGAGGTAAAAAAAAAGGGCAAATCGGGTGCTAAGATACAAAGTAGGGTAACAAAAATAATACCCTCCCTGAAGCACCTTGAATATGAGATAGACTGAGGGTACTAAATATGTTCTTATTTGAGAGAAGATGTAGGAGGGGATATATGATTGAGCTTTTTAAAATCTGTTCTGGGATGGCATAAGTTGGATTTTAGCAAGTTATTTGAGTTGGAAGGTAGTAATAGGACTAGGGGTCACTACTTAAAAAACAACAACAAAAAAAACAGAGGTGTAGGTTGGTTGTTAGAAAATATCTTTTCACCAACAGAGTGGTAGATTACTGAAATAATTTGCCCCCTGAGGCAGTAGACAGTCCAAACTTAAATGTTTTCAAACGCGGATTAGATTGTTATATGGGGAGGGAGGGTTAACTTGTTTATTGGGAGGGTGTTTTTCTGGAATGATTCCTGTGGATGCACTTTTTATTGTTGTATATTATGGGTGATTTGGATTTTGACGAGTATTGATGATGATGCTTTTTGTTTTGACGCATTTCCGTGGATGGTTTAAATTGTATATTGTAGATGCATGATCTGACAATCCTATGGATGCATTTTGTGAGAGGGTTTTAAAGATGCAGATGACCCTTCATAGACCATTGTGGCTTTTGTTATACGTGAAATTATTTTATGTTATGAATTATATGTATATTAACCGATAAATCCAAATCCCAATAAGAAAATTAATCCTTATTCAAAGAATCAAAGTTATCCATCAAAGTCCTTAAAGAAAATCAAATTCTTTTAGGTGACTATTTTAAACTTTATTTTATTTCCCGGGGATTATTTATAAATTTTGGAATTTTTATTCCCTGAAATGAGTCGAAGTAGTTACTCGTATATTTGATTTTTTGGTAACACTTCAGATTCGGGTGCAGATATTTAGTAAATAATAGACTAACTAAAAGTTACAAATCCCCAAAAGAACAAAAAAATATAACGCAGTGATTGTCACATCTGACGCTACCGTCTGACGTCATAAGAGATATGCTGTAGCCCAAAATTGTAGCCGACTAACAGCGCCATCTACCGTGCGCCCCGAATCTGAAGTATTACCGATTTTTTTAACTTTTTGTACAAATTTATTTTTATAGCTCCCTCTATCTGAGTATTTAGAATTGACGAGATTAGCCACTAACGCATTTTTTAACGTTGATTCTAAAGATATATTTTTGGGGGGGGCAAATTATTATTTATGAAATTAGGCTATGTAATTACCAAATTAAAATAGTTGAAATTTTTAAATGAATATAAATTTAAAATGAATTGTTTATAAGAAAGATAAAGCCTTATGAGTTTCTTGGCAAATGTCATCAAATACCTGGCAGTGTGTAAGAACTTATACCCGGTTGTACTTTCTTCACGAATACACTGTTTTATCAATTTCAACTGTTTTTCCAGGGCGGTCAATTTGAGAAGGCTTACAAAGAAGGTCATTCACTCACAGTGATTTCCTGCTTCCCTTGCAAAATATAGTTATAGTCATCTCCTTGCTTCATGCACACACAACGCAGCCAACATTTTCCTTCCTTCTCAGAAATTCACTCATTACAGTCACGTTTGGAGCCACTAAACAGATCCCCCACGAATGTTTACGCAAACATAACTTATACACAAAGTTGGGCAGCAAACCGTTCATTCGTTAATCATTTATTAAAAAAGTTAACTTTTTCGTTGATATATTTTTTAACTTGAAAATCATTAACGAACAAATTTACGTCTGTTACATTTAAGCTCTGTTAGCTCAGCTCCACTAACACCCCTAAATTCCTTAAAAACTTTTTAGAAGTTTCAATTGTTTTCAGGTTTTTCAATACAAACACTTGTGCTATTTTTTATTTTAAATTTTATTATTCATTATCACCTCAAAAACTGGAATTTGTTCACGTCGTCGTGGATGAAGTTGCAATTACCACTGGACCTCGGTAGGAACAGGCTCAGAACCCCATGACCCCACCTGGACGTCTACTTATTGTTCAAATCAACGGAAGGAGACAAGTCGATTTTCAAATGTAAACTGCACCCATCAATGGGGCATATGACAAGCTTCAAAAATCTGTCTATTATTCCCCATGCATGGTCTAGGTATTTGTTGGAATTGACTCGATTTAAGGAAGTCATTTGGTGCTGCTTTGGTCCTCGCATTCTTGTTTTTTTTTTGCAGTATGACAGGGAACCACATATAACATGAATTAATAACATTCTTTTTCAAGCTGATCATTTGCAAACACTAGTATAAGTCCTTCTTTATGAATGGAATTGTATTTTTTCGAGTTGATATTGACAATACACTTAACCAACTCTAATCTTCCATCATTCCAAATTGCACCCTATACCATAACAAAACCTCCGCCATATTTAACTTTTGGTTGTAACTTGTTTATGTTAAACTCATGAGGGGATTATTTTCCAAACTCATACCCATGCACTGTCAGAAAATTGACTAAACTTTGATTCATCTGAAAAATATATACTAATTAAAGATTCCAAAGGCTTGTTTGTCCCTCATGCCTTCAACTCATTCATTCGTCTTTATAATATTGATCATAATTAAAAGAGGCTTCCTTCTGGCCCTCGTACAGTGTCTCGAAAGATAGAACCATCTTCCCACGGAGGAGCTGAACAGTTCAACAGTTGAACAATTCAAGTCTCGATTGGACAAAGTACTGCACGAGTTAGAATAGACAATCGAAAACTTAGAAACATTTCAGCTATTGTCAAAATTCCTAAGTATGCTCTTTTTCAACATGCTTAGGTCATTCTTACATCTCTATACAGCAAAGAAACAACACTTTATCCATCCTTCTCCGTCACTCCTTCCCCTCTGTATTCATTTTTCAAAAAATAATCTATAATATAAATCGATTCCTTCGAAAATACTCCAGTTAATCATTTATGTCTTTTATTTTCCATCTTGGATATTCCAGTGTAGAGCGCGTAACTAAAACAACTATTTTAAACTTGTGTATTCTTAAATAGGTAATATTAACGTGACCTTTTGTCCTCTTTATTTGTTAAAATAAATAGTTTATAATATAAATGGATTCATATGAAAATGCCTGAGTTTGTCATCTTTACACTTCCCATTATCTACATATCTTGAATAAGAAGCATTTTTAAATATATGTATCTTATATTTTGGGTCTCATATATACATACTCGTATGTACAGAGATATTAAAGAATTAAATCGATTACTAATTATTTTATGATAAAATGTTTTATTTCTATTTTTTGCCATTACTATGACTACTCTTTGTTTACATCTTTTTAAAATTTAATATTTTAATTATTAACTATACCTTGAATCCAAAATTCCAAGGAAATTTACAATTTTCAAAGAGGACAGATTTTTGGTCAATCTGAGGCTGGACTTAAAGAGACAAATTGTTATAAATCTAGGAATACCTCTTTCTTCCATTAACAGAAATATAGTTTAATTTAAAGAAAAGGGTGAGGCATCATCGAAGTCACGACCTGTTTGTCCACGGCCTTCTGAAAGATGCCCTTTGGCTGTTCGAAGATCCATTGAGAACAACTTTAGGTTAAAAACTCCTGCAGTGAATGACAGATTCCATATCTGACCAAAAAAAGCAGTCAATTGCTTTCACTTTCTTGAATATTATGTACATACGTGTCAAAGTTCCCGCAAACGCTTGCCCTAACTCTAGATAAATCTAACTTATAACCATGGTTGCGCGCGGGATTCTTGTTCAAGGTAAACATCTTCCTGTGGGACACTTTTTCTTATAATTTTATACGTTTCAATGAGCTGGTCACGTTTACGGTGCGTCTCTAGGGAAACAACCTCAATCCTCGTCGGCTTCATCGGTATTCTTTGGACCTAAGTAACGGTATTAGCTTGGAGATTCTGGCCTGAATCCTACCAAGCAGTTCATGTCTTTACAAAGCGATGATGACCACAATTGTACGGCATACTCAAGATGGGGCCGGATCTGAAAGTGCACTGGCTCGGTGCACTGCTTAGAGAACTTCAGGTCGTGGCTGATCTGCGTGCCTAAATATTTCTCCAGTTCGGAGGCCTCTAAAGGCCTATCTAACAAATAGTAGTCTTCTTGAGGGTCAGCGTGACTAATGTGGCCTTTTCAAGGTTAAATGGTATCTGACACATCTCAGACTACTCACCTAAGCTACGAAGGCTGTCTCTCAAGCGTTCTACTTCTTTATGGGAGCTAACACCTCCGCTTAGTTTGATATCGCCCTTTAACTTCGTTAATTTGCATGAAAGTCCTTTGTCTATATCGTTGACGTAGACAATGAGCAGCAGTGGACCAAGGACGGAGCACTGTGGTACTGCGTTGGTCACTGGTCCGTTGGCCTCTCTGACCTTCACCCGCTGTCTTTGGTGGGTCAACAAGTTCTCAGCCTAGTCAGCTCCCTTCCTGGTAATTCCGACGGTGCGGCGGACTTTTGGAGAGAGAGAGAGAGAGAGAGAGAGAGAGAGAGAGAGAGAGAGAGAGAGAGAGAGAGAGAGAGAGAGAGAGAGAGATGGAGAGGGGTGTAGATTTTAGAGAGAGAGGGTGTTCCATTCTTCGAGGTGAACCTTCGGCCACGGAGCGGGATCGTGTAATTCCCTCGTAAACACGGAGGCGAATTAGTCGATCAACACTTTGGCTAGGCCCGGGTCAATTCCCGCAACGCGCCAACTTCGTCTCTTAGAGTACCTATGCTATGACAAAATGGCTTGTAGCTGTTGACAAGCAGGAAGAATTATTTCGGGTTCTCTTTGCAGAAGGTCGCAACCCAAAGGGCCTCATCGCGCGCGCACGAAAGAGAGAGGGGGAGAAAAAGATATGGAGGGAGAGAGATAGAGAGGGAGAGAAAGAGAGGGGGTGAGAAATGGAAAGGGAGAGAGAGATTGAGTGAAGGAGAGTGGAAGAATGAGAGTGTAAGATATATATATATATATATATATATATATATATATATATATATATATATATATATAGAGAGAGAAAGAGAGAGAGAGAGAGAGAGAGAGAGAGAGAGAGAGAGAGAGAGAGAGAGAGAGAGAAAGAGAGAGAGAGAGAGAAAGATAGAGAGAGAGAGAGAGAGATATAGAGAGAGTGTGGAAGAGAGTTACAAGGAAAGTAAGTACTTCAAGAGACCATTCGGTCCATTACAACGGAAGTACTTATGTTTTGACTCTCTACGTATAAGGCATAAAATAGTAAAGATGAAGTCTCACCTCCTCCAGCCATTTACTGGGTTGGAAAGGTGAAATATATACCTGGTAATGTTGAAAAGTAAACACGACCAGGAAATTTTCACAGGAAAGCAGGAACACATTGATTTACATATATATATATATATATATATATATATATATATATATATATATATATATATATAATATATATATATATATATATATATATAATACTAACATATCTTGTTAAACTAAACTTAGAACATGCTCTTTTTCTTTTTTTCTTTTTTATTAGCATGCAATGATTTTCACTTATTATCTAATAATTCTTTTTACTAAATCCACTCTTCTTTTAAAAGTTCCAACTGCACTATTGGTCCTTATTTCCGGTTGCAGATGCTAACAATTATATAGGATATTTTGCGAAATATGCGCGTCCATGAATTTTGTTTATTAGAAAAGCATAATATAGACATACCACGCAATGGCGAAGCCATTGCCTAATTCTAAAAGTCTTAACTGAACTATTGGACACCAACCTCTACTTCCGATTTTCTATGCTAACATTTATATAGGATATTTTGAGAAATATAGATGCCTAAGAATTTTTTTTATTAAGAAAGCTTGACATAAACGTATATACAATAGCTTGTTAATATATCAAAACAAATAATAAGGATAATAATAAAAACATCTTACTAATCTAAACTTAGAACATGCTTTTTTTCTTTTTTATCAACATACAATGTCTTGTCACTTTTTATCTAATATTTCTAATTATTTTGTCCAATCTAATTTTAAAAGTGTCAACTGATGAACTACTGGACACCACATCTTCAGGTTACTGGTTCCAGATGTTTACAATTTTGTCTGAAAAAAAGTTTCCACATAAATTAGTTCGAAAATGTTTCAGCACGATTTCAGGGCAGGGTCATCTTGCGCGGCGGCGACGTCAAATAGCCACTGAGATCATGCGATTTAACGCCATTAGACTACTTTCTTTGGGGCTACCTTAAATCGCAAGTCTATGTAAATAATCCGCAAACAGTTGATATCCTCAAAGTCAACATAACGAACACCACCCAGCAAATTCAGCCAGATTTATGCGACAAAGTCATCGAAAATTGGGCCTCCCGAATACGTTCCACCAAGCAAAGCCGCGGCGGACATTTGAACGACGTCATATTTCACACTTAATGCCATAAAATGTACTTTCAAATTTAAAATAAATTGAGTGCATATATCACACACAACTTGTTTTATTTGCATTTAAAAATTGAGCGACCTTATTGAAAGATCCTTTATATATATATATATATATATATATATATATATATATATATATATATATATATATATATATATATATATATATATATATATATATATGTATATATATATATATATATATATATATATATATACAAAAGAAGAAATAAATAATTTATGGTGGTTAAATAAATTATGTGAAGATTAACGAGGTAACCTGGGGATGACCATACACGATCGCTTTACCTTTAAGCGCGGGCGAATTAGATGGGGGGTGGAAGACAACGGCGCAGGTCTTCAAGAAGATACCTCAGGAAGTCCTGCTAGGAGGCCTCGAAGATGGGGTTGGATTAATTCGTGATGAAGAATGAGATTTTCTCTGCTCCACAGAGACGTAATCTCAATTCGAGACACTTCTGCTGATCGGCAGAAAGTCTCAGTCTCGAAAGACGGAAATCTTGAAGGGGTGGTGAAGATGAGAGGGCTGCACAACTCTCCGGGAAGAAGGGGGCTCGATAGCTTTCCTCTAAACAGGGGCCAAAGCTTAACGAAGGTAGATCTGCTGACTAGATCTTCGACGACGTACGATGACGAGTTACGGGGGTGTCACGGGAAACAGACGGCAGTCCGGACGGAGTGGATGGCGGGCTTTCAATCTCCTCGAGAAATGGTGAGCTTCTGGTTAAATACCCGGGTAGATGCTCTGCTAGACGTCTCAGGGCCTTGCGGTCTCCAAGGGATTCTTGGCGCCAGTCTAAGCAAACACAATTTATGATAACGCGTTGTTCCAGACGATCAAACTCGCCTCGCGATATGGGGGTAGGGTTAATATGGCCACGCACGGCGTTATCGCAGGGAAGGGAACTATCGGCGTCTGTAAACAAACACAGCCGGGATGGGTGATTAAGCGAGTGACGGATTCTTCATCGACTTTCTAAAATTCTCACGCTGGCTCACGTGGTCTTGAAAGAATAGAGGGGTATCGCCAAGGGAATTCCTCTCACGGTGGTCTTTCGAGGGTATTCCCTCACATTCCTTTTCCTAACTTGCAGTCATCTGCGAATTTAGAAATTTTTGACAAGTTATCACTCTACCATTAACATACTTAATAAATAGCAAAGTTTCAAGGACAGAAATTTGAGTAACACCACTATTCATAGGAGTCCATTCTGACGCTTGTCCATTAATGACTACTCTCTGCTTACTATTAGTGAGCCAATTCTCAATCCATTTTGCTACTTCTCATTCTATTCCTAAGGCTCTTACTTCAGACATCAACTTTTTATGCGGTAATTCATCAAATGCCTTTTGAAAATATAAATACAAAATATCATCTGATATGTTATTGTCATACTCGGTATTAATACCGAGTGTCTAAAAAAAATTGGCATCATTTGAAATGACCATATCGAAGTAACTGTATGGTCAAGAGTAACGAAACTTAATAATCTCAATTGTGTATTTTATTCGCCCTATATGCGAACATTTTGTTTGTTCACTCTGTCATTCAACTGAGTTCGGACGTAATTCAATACATAAAACGCTTTTTCTGTTCCAGTAAACGGCATGACTAATTCTGAAAGGAGAAATATACATAAGATTACACTTTAGAAATGTATTAAATTCTAGATATACTGCTAAAATTTGAGACAATTTAGACGAAAATTGTTCACGCTTTTAGGTGATGTAATGATGTCAAATTTGGGGGGACACCCGGTATAATGTAAAAAGTCTAATAAATTTGTGAGGCATGACCTGTCTCCTAAAGCCATGCTGAGAATCATTTAATAATTTGTTCTTTTCTAAATGCTCAACCAGTTTCTCAGCATTACAGATTTCGATAAGTTTTCCAACTACTGAAGTTAAACTTATTGAGCGATAATTACTAGCTAGGTCTTTACATCCCTTTTTAAATATTGGCGTTACATTTGGTAACTTTCAATCTTGAGGAACGATTGCACTTTCTAACGATGAATTAAAGATTTGCGTTAGGTCTTCAGCCACTTAATCTTTGATTTCTTTTAGGATTCTTGGATATATATTGTCTGGCCCGGAGTTTTATATTTATTCATTTTCTTAATAAGCTTTCTTATAGTGTTGACGATACATCTAACCGATTCAAGTTGTCTCTTGCGAGCATTTTTATTAGTTGTGTGGGAATATTAATCATATTCTCTTTTGTAAACACTGATGCAAAGTCTTCATTTAAAGTATTAGCTACATCAACATCGTTAAATTGTAAAATATCATGTTTGTCTTTTATTGGGTAGAAAATAGCGAGAGAGAGAGAGAGAGAGAGAGAGAGAGAGAGAGTTCGAAGAAGGATAGAGTGAGAGACTGAGATGGAAAAAGAGTTAGAAGGTAGATAGAGTGGGAGGGAGAGATATTGAGTGAGATAGAGAAGGAAAGGAAGAGACAGATGTAGAGAGAGAAAAGAGAAAGAGAGGAAGATAGATAGATGGAGAGAGGAGAGAGATAGATAGATAGATAGAGAGAGAGAGAGAGAGAGAGAGAGAGAGAGAGAGAGAGAGAGAGAGAGAGAGAGAGAGAGAGAGAGAGAGGGAAAGAGAGGTGGAGGGGGAGATGGAGAGGGAGATGGAGAGGGAGAAGGAGAGAGAGAGATGAAGAGGGGGAGAGAGATGGACAGGGAAAGAGAGATGGAGAGGGAGTGAGTGATGGAGGAGAGGGATGGAGAGAGATGGAGAGGGAGAGAGAGATATAGGAGAGAGGGTTTGATGGAGTTGAAGAGACTATGTTAGATAGAATTAGAGATAGAGGGTTGGACAACGAGTTAGTGCGATAGATAGAGGGAAGAATATATATATATATATATATATATATATATATATATATATATATATATATATATATATATATATATATATATATATATATATATATATATATATATATATATATATATATATATTTGGTTGTACCACGTAGGGAAAAAGAAAGATTGATTAGAGCTGGTACTTTCGTATCTTAATAACATTTTCCAACTCACAGTGGTACACCTAAATATTTATACTTATTCACTTGTTACCTCTCCTGATTTTTACACACACACACACACATATATATATATATATATATATATATATATATATATATATATATATATATATATATATCACTACACAAAAACACGTGAACAGACCTCGCTTTGCCGATGGCACTGTTGGGGCTGATCCGTGGCCCTCACGCCCCATCTCTCCCACTTCCGCCTCTCTCGTCAGCCAATCCGAGCCTGAGAGAGGCGGCGCAGGGCCACTCGAACAACCAACCACCGCTTCCGGCTCACTCAACTACAACGGGGGAGGAGCTTTTACTCCCCCTTCCAAACCTTCCCCCTTTCATGGGGATGAAGGGAGAGAGAGGAAGTGGTATGGAAGAGAGGTAGAATTTTTACACTTTACAGACTGCTCCTATTTTCATCTATCGGTCATATATACAGGGTGTTCGGGCTAAATTGGACAGTTTGCATAACAGACCCCCCCTTCCTCCGGTAAAACATTGAGCAATAAAGGGTATTATTCCCCCATCAGAAAACATGCAATGGATTGTAAGACAGATGTAGCCTTAAATGATTTTTCTTTATTAAAATTTGCTACCTGTACATCCACTCTCCGCATTAAAGAATCTCTGTGTATTAAATACAACCACCCAAATTTAAATAATGACGCGTCATCCTTTCCGTTATTTATAACTTAACAACCAACCAAACTGTATTTAATCTTAAATTTCCTCCCGTTTTGACTTCTCATTATATATATATATTTTTTTTTTACCACAAGAAAAATCAAAGAGAAAAAGAAACCAGCACCTGACAAAGAGTAGAACTTAAGATCTCTGGTTATTTAGACCAGTGCTCTACCGACTGAGCTAACGAGACAGGTAAACCATAGTAGCGCATTTCATCAATTTAACTTTTTCGTTCGCACCTCCAAAGACCACTGCTCAAATGATATATATACATCAACTAGATATGGTTGGGAAATAAGTTTAGTAAACTTATCTTCCAACCAGTAAACTTAGTTTACTGAAAGTAGCCGCCCTAGGCTTCTATCACAGCCTCAAGACGACTCCGGAACTTGGCACATGCGTTCTCCACTGTTTCCCTGAGAAGATCGATCTTCAAACACCCCCTTGATCTTGGCCACCAGCTCGGCCTTAGTGATGCCGGCAAAGGGGTTCGTTTCTTTCTCAACCTCACCCAACACATAGTAATCCATGGGATTAAAATCATGGGAATTAGGAGACCAGTAAATGGTGCTGTTAAGGTCGTACAAATTCTCCGACAACCACTTCTGACTCTTTCCGGAGGTATGGCCTTCCAGTAACAACCCTCTTCAGCCAGAGTTTGACAAAAGTCTCCTGCAGCTCCACATAGCAACTGAATTGTGTCTAAGACCCTGCTCAAAGATATTGGGCAGCATGACGTTACCCTAAATGGAGACATACCCAAAGGCCATCATCGCAGTTAGAGGGGGGGTGGATGGTCTTCATACTACATGAAACGTCGCATGGATTGTAGGCAATCCGCCTCTTGTTCTGGGTATTGTGAAACTGGTCCTGGTATATGTCATTTTCATCTGAGAAAAACCATATCGTTCTCGGCTCAAAGGATGCTTCAGCTTGTTGAGGAGCTTCTTTGCCTTTGTCTATGGGTTCCACTTGGTTTTGGCTGTCAGAATTTGTCCCTGGCGCCTCTTGTGCGAGTGGTAGTGAGGGTCCTTATTCAGAACTATCTTTATGGTGGCGACTACAACACCCATCTCTCTCGCCATAGCCCATATCCCCTTGCTCGGATCATCAATCACCTTGTCCTGCAATTGTTGGATGAGTTCCGGCGTCCGGACGCGGCCATAACGCCTGATGTGTCCTTTTCTGTTGGCGATGGCTTCCTAGTCTCCGTCGCGGATGCCCATGTCACGTTTTCCAGCTTGTACAGTGTTCCCAGAGCATTGAGCAGCAGTAATGATGGCGCCACTTTGATACCGGGCACGAATCATCTTGATGCTGGTAACTCTTTTCCAATATTCAGTTGGTTTCCACTCCTCAACTCCTCCATCTCACATAACATTTTCTCAACTAAAACTTTACTCTGGATTCTCTACAACACCTTTGATTGTTCACCGATACGTCAACTGGTTCCGGAAAAAAGGAGACATTAAAAATCTTCATATATATATATATATGAAAAAATCACGAGAGATGAATGCAAGACAAGTGATCCCCCATCTACAAGATGGAATAAAAACGATAGAAGAAGAGAAAGTTGCCAAAGGAAATTAATTAAAGCGAAATACACAATGGTCTTCAACAAAATTTGCAGATATATATATATATATATATATATATATATATATATATATATATATATATATATATATATATATATATATATATATATATATATATATATATATATATATATATATATATATATATATATATATATATATATATATATATATATATATCTCGTTTCCGAATAGTTCGCGCTCCTTTGGAAAAAAAATAAGAAATTTTGTTTCCACAAAGCTTTACAATTTTTTTTGCTTTGAATCGCCCCCCCCCCCCCGGAAAAAATTCGTTTGAAGAAATCAGAATTATCGGGCAAATAATTTTGATCTTACCACACTCCTCTCCATAATGAGCGTTAGCTTCGTGCGGCTATTTACAAGTACTAGACTTGCTATTAGCGGAAATAAATAGCGAACTTATATTAGTGATATTTTTTAGGTAGTTCAAAATCTCATGCTTAGCAGTTTTCACTTTTTCAAAGAATTTTGTTTCGTTTTTTTTAACAATAACATTAGAAAAAGAGTGGAAAAAGCGGAATTATATAATTAAGTAAATTTCCTTTATCCTTTATCCAAAAGCAGCATGAACTATCCGGATAACCTAATTTATATTTTGGAAGTTTTCCTGGATGTATGATTTGTTAAAGTCCTGAGGTAAGTTTCAGATTTTAGGGCGGGTTAAAACTTTTTAAATTTGCGAAAAAGAGCTTTCTGATGACTCTGAAAGAGCGAGGGTCAAGGTCTTTCCACCGGCCTTCGGTCATCTTCGGGGAAGACTAGGTAACATACAGATATTATTATTACTACATAAAAAAGGCCAAAAGAGGGACTACCTGCTTGTTTCTGAAGATGGGGGACAGGGAAAGGAAGATATAGTGCTGAAAGTTAACTATAGGTGGAGGTAGAGTGTGTGCCTGGAAATCGGGCTATCTCAATATTTACAATGGTTAATTCTTTATAATTGCCTTTCGGTTATAATATAAATAATAAAATATACATGACATACATAATGGAAATTTATGAATCGTGCAACTAATAAAATACACATAAAAATTTATGAATCTTGTGTGTTGTCTTGATCGTTCTGGGTGACTTGTAAATGGCTGGCGTAGTTGCCAACTTTGCTAAGAGCACATACGATTCGTATCAATTCCGATCCTGTAGCCTTAACATGTATGCAGCACCTGGTGGTAGAGTTACCTCCAGGCTGTCCCAAGATGCCAATGCTTCGCGCATGCAGGAAGGTGTTGACTGTCTCGATGCGCGTTCGTTCGTGGAGTTCCGTCGACGTGACGCAATCGTCTCACTTGACACTGTGAAGAAAACGCAGGGGTTTGTTCTGAACCCATTGTAGTTCTACCATTTTGCTTCTTGATGATGTGTTTAGCTGAACTGATGGGTAGAGCAGATTAGATCTAAATAGCGATGTATATAGTTTATTTTGTTGGTGACATTGAAGTTTCGAAATTAGCATAGTTTTTCTAGTTCTAGTTTTGTAATTTAAACTCTAGAGTTTATCTGGATTCGTGTGCCATACTTGGAGATCTTGAACCCTAGAATCCTCGCGCTTGTAGAATATGCCACTATTGTGTCTTTCAGTCCGATAGGCTCCGCTTTGCGTTTGACTATCGCGACTGCGGTGAACTTTGTCTGGTTCGTTTGGATCTTCCATTTCTCTTCGAACCTGGAGATCTTTCTGACCTCGACTGCAGTTGCCCTCGATATCACTCTTCCAGATCTGATCTGGCGAGTTACAATATGGGTGATGTCCGCGTACTCTACGTTGAGTGATCGGTGGAGTAGCGGCTTAGGAATGTCCCCGGTGTAGACCAACAAAGAGGGTGGGACTCAGACACCCTTCTTGGGGTGATTCCTGATAGCAAGTCAAACGAGGTTCCGATGTAATTCCTGAATGCTATTACCACTCTCTTGTTGGTAAAGTAGCTGTAGAAGATATTCCCAAAATGGGGGCCTAGCCCGAGTCTTGAAATCTTGTATTTCAGTCCGTCGATCCATACCTTATCGAAGGCTTTCTTTACCTTCCGGCAGACTACATCCACTATGCAGCTAGAGGCAAGTACCTTGACCACGTGTCGGTATGTTAGAGGGACAGACATGGCGACATGGGCGGCGTATATCGACCAAAAAGTAAACATAAAGCAAAAACTAAATAAACCAATCAAGAAACTACACAAAACGTATTGATTACGTTCGGAATTATGTGCAAGATTTTTAAATGGAAAAATGGTAATAAATAAAATCAATTTCGTATAAAAAATGCCCACAACATAGAAAAATGATACAAAATGCAATATACAAAGCGGAAGGATTATTACATTGCGGACAAATTAAAAGAATTAAAATAGATAATACAATATAGACAGAACAAAGGTAAATGACGCAAGATTATAGGTAAAGGGTGGAGTCTCTGTTTTAACCAAAGTTAAGAAGAAGCAATGTTCTTGCGGCTTATCAAGAGGACCTTTTCTTGACGACTACGTTTTTTAGATGAAGAATTTTATAAAAACGTCGAAATTGGTCACAAACTATGTTCTCCATATAACTTCCGACACAATTGACGAATCTGAACTAAAAATTGAAGGAAATACCACAGCATAATGAAAACATAACAGTAATGTTGCCATATAGTCCGAACCAGCTGGAAAAAGTTTCATCAAAATTGATTTACAGAGAACCGAGAAATCCTAACTTTCCCTACCAAGCTATTAATGTGGTTCAGGGTGAACTTCGTGTGCACCACTTAAATCAAACAATGCTTCAGAAATAAGGGAAAACATACATCCTCAAATTCACAAAAAGCTATCTCAGACTACTTAAAATATAGAAACCAACTAAAAACACAGCATCAACACAACAAGAACTACAACAATCCCACATTCGCATAACTAACCTAATATAAAAATGATACAAAAAGAGAATCAATACAACAGCACCATATACTACCTAACAAACTGAACGAAACTCTAGTGAACTCTACAATAAATTATCCGCCATACTCAACCCCATCCACCACCTAGGAGTCATCGATGACTCGCAACAATAAAATAACCTCACCAAAAACAGCACTGCAACATACATCTTTTTATTCACACCTAAATAAAACATACCAAACTATAGAACCAAAAACCGATGCATAACCAAAGACTAAATCCCCTCTCCCCCCTATCTACCACATGAAACTCATTTAGTCATAAAATATCGCCAAAGCCACAGGACTTTGCACCATATTAAACATTCCCTTAAAACACCTATAGGAAACATATCAATCTTTAACAACATAGACATTTTAAATCTTTAGTGTCTTAAATATAATATTTACCTCAATCTGGAAAACTATAGACTTCATAACAATACTAAAACTAGTCAATTACCTAACACAACCAACCACATACCCTCCCATAGCACTCTTTCCAAAACCCTCGAAAAAACGCATGCACATAAGAATAGGTCCAGACGGACTCCCCCCGAAAACAAGTCGCTGAATCAGAAAAGATCACTCCACCACTACTCTCTTAACTAACTTCACGCATCACATTATAGAGGTCTTCATCGAACACCCGCCCCACCTCACTCACAATCATTGCATCAATCAACATAAACAAAACATTCGACACTGTAGCTATACATATTCTTGTATTCCAAATCTGAAATAAGACCCACACTAACAATGACAAAAAAATGGCTCCTGAATTTTCTATTTGGCAGATGAAGATACATATGTTATGCGTGGACTTGCAAGCCTCAGTGACTTCCCTCAGGTGGCTGTCCTCTCTAAGACATTGACTGAATTGGAGGTAGCAAGAACCCTCTTGGGATGCAGATCCTCAACCCATCGCTGAAACACAAAATCACTATACAAGTTTATTGCCCCCATCTTGGGTACTATTACGGGAACAGCAAACATGAAGACGTCAATAAGTGGCCGTATTTTGAATTGTGTCCTCTTTGCTCCCGATCAAAGCCTGCGCGAATATTAGCGATCACATAACAGGTAAGTGATTCCTAGTTGACACAGGCTCGTACACGCAAAACGAAGAGATGCACATATATCATTGGGTAACAGTCGGTTTCTTCATCAGGACCTGCGGTGAAATTTCAAGTTTCCTCCTTTTTTAGTGTGTGACGTGAAAAATACGGCAATAGATTGAAAAACCTAAATTGCAACCAGTGTAATTTTGCATCGTGATTTAGCTCGTTCAGCGCCCCTAACGATGTGTATAGATTTACTGTTCACTTCCCTCCTTTTAGAATTTAGTGACTTGTACAAGCCGAATAACGCCCATGGCGTATTATGGAAGTGAAAAATTCCAAGGGTCCCTCGTCATACCTCTATCAAATCCTACCTTAAGGTCAACCTGTGGCAAGTAGGCCTCAAGCATTTTCATCTAGATTGCTTACTATTACTAGGGATATTTTCAACCTTTATTGCATGAATGGAAAATACATAGGAGCAAATCTCATAAATATAATGCAGAATAACAGATCATCGAGTAACCTACGACTAGAAATTATGTTATTAAACTCACTTAAAGTTCAAGTTAAGTACTTCTAGCCTTAACTCACATACTTCACTACTAATTTTTAAGATTACAACGTATTTTCAAAAGTTGACTTGAATGTCGATTTTTTTTTTTAATATCCATGACACCAAATTCAGTAGAAAAGACGGTATAGGTCCCTCTTTGCTTTCTTTGAATTCTAACGGTCTCAATTTTGCCCAATAGCTGTCACACTTTGCTGAAGCTGCCAAAATACCTTGGTCTGGTCAATTTCCTGAGGAGTTTCTTGCAAAACTCCAGCACCGCCCTCCTACCCTAAACTAAGTTCCTATAAAGCCCGTATATACGTCACCTCCATTGCTGTTGAGCATGGAATGAGGAGGCAGAAGGTGCCCATTTAAAAAAGATAGTCGTGGAGAATGCGCATTTTCTGGAGCAATTTTACAATGACGAGTGAGAGTCACCAGGATATTTCCATCCTGAGATTCACTTTGTTTCATATGATATGGCATGGTGCTTGCAAAACAATTTGGCTCTAAACCACACCACAAGAGTCTAAACATGCAGGGAATATATGCCTAGAGACAGAAGTTCACACATCGATAAAACCTTTTTCACATCCTACTGCATTGTAGGGCCGATTCTATATGCTCCATCGCATCTACTCGACCAGAGACTCGGTGTGATGGGTAATTTGTCGCCGTTGGTAACTTTAAATTCCGCGTATGCGTGTTGTGTGGTGTTGGTTCTCTTGTCTTCCTATCATAGTAGACTCAGTTGTACATCGACCTTGATGGAAGCAATACCATAGCTGAATTAAATCTCCCAAGAAATTGTAAGAGGCAAGCTGTGCTGCGTGGTCTTCACGCTGGAAGCTCTGATGTGATGATATCCGAGTGCTGTGATGTCGATTTGTGGACGCTGCATAAGGCCAGAGAAGAGTTGGATGACTCCGACTGTGATTACGAGGGTACGGTGGCTCGGACACCATGAGGACTACTGTATGGTCCCATTATCTTCCAGGAGGGCCTCGGACTCAATATAGAAGGCTACATCAAGTGCCCGGAATAGTTAGTGTTGCTCTGGATCCAGAAGGTGGCCGCTGGAAGACCTTACCTGTGGCAGTAAGTCTCTGTACCATGCCACGCAAACAGGAGGAATCAGTCTTGGATGTCAGTCAATTTCTTTGACACTGGCACAACTTCCAAGACTACCATCACCAAAGTGGAGCTTAGGTTTAGGATCGCCAACGTTTTCACCCACTTAAACAGGGGGACCATCGAAAAGACCTGGAACAGGTTCCGAACCCACCTGGAATCCGTGGTTGATGCCGACAGCGATTTAATTTAATAAAATGAGTCGTACCAACCTTCAAGTCTTGAACAGGTAACTACCGAGGAAAATAAGAGAACGTATCAATATTTTATTTTGTTAGTTTATTTAGTATAATTTCTTGAATATAAGATTGTATCATACGAAATCTTCGTAAAATATATTAAATGCATGTCTTTATGTACCATGAAAATTTCATTTACCTACTCAAAATATTGTAAAAAATATTTTGATATAAGAAAATCGTTCTCTAATTTTGTTCGATAGTGTGTATATATATATATATATATATATATATATATATATATATATATATATATATATATATATATATATATATATATATATATATATATATCAAACATACGGCAAGAAAGAGAAAACGGAATAATTTTTTTAGGGGGGAGGGAATAGTTATTTCCTACTTCGAAAAAATCCGTACAGATGTGGGATTCGAACCAAGCACACTGAGGCAGCGAGCAACTGCTTTCATCTCAATTAATGTGAGTTGAGATCAAATCGGTAGCTCGCTGCCTCAGTGTGCTTGGTTCGAATCCCACCCCAGCACGGATTTTTTCGAAGTAGGAAATAACTATTTCCAAAGAAAAAAAAATCCGTTTTCGCTTTCTTGCTGTATGTTGGATTTATTTCATCATTCTCTTGCGTTCATGAGAGATATACATTATATATATATATCATCATCATCATCATCATCATCAGTAACTCTAGAATTTAGGAAGGGGATTTTTTTTTAGTATTTGAATAACAATTTCATCAAAAAACAAAATGGTGAAGTTCAAAAAATTTATTTTTATATATCTTCTATAAGTCTATATTTTAGCAACGTGATATTTTTTTTAGATTTTAAATTTTAATCTTAGTAGCGAAGCCATTGCCTGGTATATATATATATATATATATATATATATATATATATATATATATATATATATATATATATATATATATATATATATATATATATATATATATATATATATATATATATATATATATATATACTAGAAGCGACCGAGATGAAACCTAAGATTTCCCCTAGGCGAAGTTTATAGGACCCCATTTCCCATTCTGGCGTTGAAGAAAAATTCGCTGGGATGGGAAAGTTACTCAACGAGTTTTCTAAGTTAAATACATTTAATATTGAGTTTTTTCCCTTGCCTGAATGATTTGGGGATAAGTTAGAGAATGTGTTTAGTAAGCACTTTGATCATTCCAGCGATCTATGGCTGTCATAGTTAAAAAGACATCTCTATTGATCCATTTCTCGGAGGTATAATACCTTCAAGGAGAAAAGTGAAGTTTATGACACAATGAGGAATCCACCGACGAAATGGGGCAACGCAATCAAGGAGGCTAATCCTTACGATATGGGCAAGTTCCACGTAGCTCGGAAGAGGTCGGGTGAGTCCATTTCTGAGTTCGAAGCTAGGCTCGAGAGACACTTCCTGAAGTAAAATCCAGGGGTATATTTCAATAGAGCAAGTTAACTAATGAAAATGTTCCTGGAGATGGTATAACCGAAGGTAGCAGAGGACCTAATGCAGCGTATGGGTGTTGCTAAGACGTTCACTCGGAAGCCGATGACGCAGACTGTGGTTATGGCAGGGAGGCTGAAAGGGTTATCCAGCTGTCAAGTGTGTAATCTAGGGCATTTCGCCTGCAAGAGTGGAGGAAGGGGGCTCCTCGAGACTTCACATCAATGTCTTTCTGCAGGTGTCAAGAGAAGTGTCTTGGATCCTTTCTTAAGACAGGGGGATGCGGTTCTACCACGGGGTTCCTATAATCACCATGCGAGTAATTATAGGAGCGGTTTTATGGATAATCTAGTTACTTACAGGAGATAGTTATGGGGCAGTCAGTAACTTAAGAGTATTGCGACACGTTGGGACACGTTCAAAATGTCTGCAATCTTAAGGGCTTGACTTTTTTGGCGTGTCGGAAGAATGAGTGGAAAATGAGTGATTACGTAGAGGGTCAGATGTGAAGTGAGTGCGGGGGTTCCGTTAATAGTAAGGAGGGGAATATATGTCGCGATTGCGCCAAGCGGGTTGGTGGCCAGGAACCCAGAGCAAAGCAGAACAATTTGGGACAAGGCAATCAGATGACCAAAATTAGGTGGAGGCCACTTGTGCAAGGACTGCCATAGTGAGAGAGCAATAGGTGGTAATAAGGTATCTAGTGAAGCACGGGAACAGAGAAACGAGGATAATCCGCCCCTTATGAGATGAGGTATTCTAGATTGACTTTAGTGGGTGGAAGCAATTCCTTGTACAATAATGATACGCTTGAGTGTATGAACAACGCAGAAATAAAAGTGTTGAAAATAGGGTACGAGTATGTCACAGTTGTGTATATGGGTAAAGCAGAAGTGCGCAATATTTTACCGCGTTACGG
Source organism: Ceratothoa steindachneri (assembly GCA_963969495.1). NCBI lineage: Eukaryota > Metazoa > Arthropoda > Malacostraca > Isopoda > Cymothoidae > Ceratothoa > Ceratothoa steindachneri. The sequence continues at coordinate 90,559,352 of OZ018327.1, forward strand.
TCGGTAGAAGTGGGTTATATATGCTACTGTTGCGTGTAACTGGAGAGAAGGGTGTGTAACTTAGAAAAAATGGTAAATGTGCATATTTTAGCGATAGGTGGGGGGTACGAAGGCCATTGTGAGTCAGTCATGATATATTGGGGATTGGGGAGGTGGATAATGGGGTCACCGCTACGAGATGTTAGTTGGTAGATAAGAGCATTTGATCGTGTAATTTGAAAAAGGTGTGAATAGCTTAAAAATTGGTTTTGAGGATGTGAGAATATCTTAATTTGTAAGTCCAAGGAGGTTATATTTCCTCTCATGTCTGAACCCTTAATAATTTATTTTGTGCTGGAATTTCATTGCAATGCTTTCTATGCGAGTCAGGATAAGCTTATATCGCTTTTGTCAGGACACGTAATGGGAAAACACTTGCATTAGATCACCTGGAACGTTACTCGATCTTGTCCCGTATGTCTAATCACGAAAAATACTGGGGTGGGATGGAGTGGGTTCCCTCACTCTCCTGGTCCAGGAGAATTTTCCAATCGAAGTCTTAGAAGTGGATAAAGCGGTGCAGCCTACAACCACTCCTGGCTGTATTGGAATTATCACGGTTATAGATTATTCCTCGTTAGGGGTGGCGATACCCATTAAGAGTAATAATGCCCGAACAGAAATATAGGCAATAAAGGAGAGGGTATTTTCATCAGTCATAGGAATGTTGGATAAGTTTGTGACTAACAATGGATTTGAATTCACGGAAAATGCTTTACCTGCTTATATGGAGAAAAGTGACATAAGGTATAGGTAAGTAATACCCTATTGCCTCCAAAGTGTAGGTATAAATGGACGAATGAGTGGGATATAGTTTGGATGCAGATGTGGTTGAGGGAAACAAGAGATAGGCTTCAGGACCTCATGTTTGTTTACAATGAGACTAGGCTCAAAATCATCTGGGTGTTCCTAGTGAAGTTCTTTTTTAACAAATGAGGATAAAGTGAGTTTCCGAGAATTTACATTCCAGGAGTATAGAAAGGTCTGGAGGGAATGGTATTCTAAATACATTCCTCACCAACCTAGATAGTCAGTACTAATACGTAGGAATTACATCGGTAACCGAGTGGTTCATTAGTTGACTCCTAGGTATATGGGACCCTACAAAGTAATAAAGTGTAATCGGAATGGTGTCTTATGCGTGGTCGTAATTAGACCCGATTATCCCAAAAGGAAGATTAATGCATCACTTTCAGATGCGCACGTTGGTCGGCACTTCTAAGTATACCAAACGTAGTGTAGGGTATTGCAAAACTTTTCAAAGGGAGCTTGGAATATGATGAATGTGATGTAAAGGACGGTGATAGTACTGGGAAAGATAGTCAGGATAATTATATACTTACATTTGTACAAATCTAGTGTTGTGGGGGACCAATCGATAGCTACCTCGGAGACCCAGAGTGGGGAATGAAGTAATTCAAGACTGAAGAGGTTGAACGTGAGGATAAAGTAGATGGGGGTAAATCAGACAAGCAGCGGATTGTTTAACGTTAAGAATGCTCATGTACATTTTAACGGGACGGAATTATCGTTTATCCTACCCATCTTTCAGGCTCATCTTTTTCCATTAATCCTCCAGACACTTCCGTTTTTTTGCTCGAATATTTCGAGTAGATTTTGCGTAAGAGGAAGTGAGTCTTCTACTTTTGGGTAGTGCTACGAATGTGTACACTTGTAGTGTACACAAGTGTCGGACGTGTAAATATAGGTATATATTATTTTATATTTATTATTAAATTATTGGTATGCTTCTTTAAACGGGCTTCTCATGGTTTTGTTATCATCATCATCATCACTAACTCTATAATTTAAGAAGGGGATGTTTTTGAGTATTTGAATAATAATTTCATCTTAGTTTGGTTATGACTTATGTTTTTTATCAAAGTTATTTCTAATAATTCTTTTATAATATCAAAAAACAAAATGGTGAAGCAAGGTGATATTTTGAAAGGGGGGGGGGGTGAATTTAGCTTAGAGTTCCTTTTTAAAATTATTTTAATTGGCGAAGTTCAGAAAATGTCTAAATATTTAACCATGGCTGCGTTTTTTTTCAGATTTTAGATTTTAATCTCAGTAGCGAAGCCATTTGCCTGGCTTTTTATGTATTGGTCATCGCCGTGTCATTGGGTGTTATTTAAATTTTGGATAGGGTTAGGATTCAGTAATTTTTTATTTCATCGTAAGCTCAAGTGAGGATACCCTCCCCCCGCTCTCTCCCGTCTCTAAAAATTAGGCTTCTTATGGTCACCGGGTTCAAGATATGTAAGTTTAGAAGAATACGGGTTGAGAGCAGCATGGAATATTTCAGGACAGTTTGGTACTCTCTGAATCATGGTACCATCACAAACGGTGAGATGATTCACCCTTGAACTTGACATATAACCCATACCGTTAAAGAGCGGCCACTATACTTTACTGTTGGCATTATGCTCTCTCGATTCCAATTTTCCCCCCACCCCCTGGTCTCTTGCGCCCTCTAAAGTTATCTGGGGTTGAGAACAACTGGAACGTGAACTCGTCGGAACATAGGACATTTCCCCACTGACGCGTCGGAACATAGGACATTTCCCTACTGACGCGTCGGAACACAGAACATTTCCCCACTGACGCGTCGGAACATAAGACATTTCCCCACTGACGCGTCGGAACACAGGACATTTTCCCACTGACGCGTCGGAACATAGGACATTTCCCTACTGACGCGTCGGAACACAGAACATTTCCCCACTGACGCGTCGGAACATAGGACATTTCCCTACTGACGCGTCGGAACATAGAACATTTCTCCACTGACGCGTCGGAACATAGAACATTTCTCCACTGACGCGTCGGAACATAGGACATTTTCCCACTGACGCGTCGGAACATAGGACATTTTCCCAATGACGCATGGTTCAGTTGCGGTGAACACATGCCCAAGCGATTCTTCGTCGCTCCAGCTGAAGGTTGATCAACGGCTTCTGGTGGGCTTCACATGACTTTAGGACTTATGCAAGCATTCTGAGACGGAATGTTTAGACAGATCCATTAATCTGCCTCCCTCCACCCGATTGATGTTGCAGCTGGACTGCAGTTTTCTTACTATCCCGAAGGTTCGTGCGACACAGAGACCTGTCGCCAAGTTGCGTAGTGACCCTGGGTCATCTAGAACGAGGTCGGTATTTAATGTTCCCACATTCTTGGCTCCTTTCAACACTTCTGCAACACCGAGATGTGATTTGCCGACCTTCCGGGTTACTTTTTAACAGCTGTTACATGCAGGGTGCATAACAGACTTCTTTTCCTTATGGTATAATTGCGTAACACGACGCATACTGATACCAGGTTTTAATACATTTCAATAGCATCACCATTTTAGATGTCAAATAAAGCTATAGGGTAACTTGTTCTTTTATTTTTGCTTTCTAGATGTATCGTAGACATGAATGCAAACCTACACGAACATATTCATAGACATACCCAAGGAATAAGAAAAATTCCAGGTGTCCGAATACTTTTGCCCGCGGCTGTAGTACTTTCTCGCTGAATACCCAAAACCTTTTAATGTTAGATAACTAACGCTTTGTATGGCACTAATCATGTACTTCTCTTCAGAGTGGACATATGTGGGTTATTACACATGTAAAAGACCATGTCGAAGCCTTAACCCTCTCAAAGGCAGCATGCCTCCTCTCTACACTACACACCCCTACTAATTCAAGGGACTTGGCAGAATTAGTATTTACAAGTGAAAGTGGGACTGTAAGACACCTTATTTTTTCCATGTATACATATATGTACAGATACAATGGTTCGTAATTTCTTTTGGTCCGAAACTTTTCAACAAAATGCCTATGGATAAGAAACTTGTTCAAACTACCAATTGCAATAGATACAAAAAGGAAATACGAAACTATTTAATTTATCAACAAAATTTGTCATTGTTTTCCTAGTCCAACTAAATAACCCTATAAAGATTTTTCTTCAGTCTAGGTCCACTCATATTTTATGTAAAACGGTGTAAATTTAGGTAAGATTGGTATGTCTAATCTAACTTTCAGTCCTTCAAATATATAAGAATCTCAGTGTCCGTCATGGAGCTTCGACTCAATAGACCGTAGCTATTACCAACAAAAAAATGTATACTGCATCATTGTATTATAATTTTAGCAATAAATCTTTTTACTTACTGATGGTCCCAAAGTAGTCAGCCATTAAGGTCATGTCTCAATAAAAGTGTTATGATAGTTATGTAATTCTTGACTTCCTGTTTAGGGAGCTATGTGCTTATTGTCTCCCTTCTTAGGGAGCCTTTGAAAAGAGGATTGTCAAAAATAATTATTATAAAGTACTACCTTCATTATTAAAGGAAAATATATGAAAATTCTCCCTAATGGCATTTGGTTAAAGAATAAAATTGCCATATTTTACCCCCAATTATCATACTAAGAGGAATACTGCTTTTTTGCCTTGAAACATATTTAATTGGATTCCTTTAAATTATTTGAAAGTGATGGCCGCGTGAGGATAGAATAGAGAAGTAATGTATTTCTAAGGGTAGAGGGGTTAAAATTGAAAACAAGAGCTACAGTTTGTTGACTGTTGTAGGTAAAGTGTTTTGAAAAAATATGTTTGAGTGTATCAGAAGGATAACTTAGTAATAGATAGGGTATGAAGAGGGGAGTGTAGAGCGTATTGGTGGTGTGTGGCTCAAGTATTTGCCGTGAGATAGCAAACTAAAAATAAGGGGATCAGAGATGTGAAGTCTATGTTGGGTTCATCGATCTGGAGAGAGCTTATGATGATGTAAAGAGAGAAGCATAATGGCAGGTGCTTAGAATGTATGGAGTGAGAAGAGACTGTTGGATGGTGTGAAGAGTATTTATGTTGTAAGTAATGAGTACGGTAAGGTGAAATTTAGCCCGAGTGAGTTGTTTGTCATACCTGTATGTGTGGGATAAGATAAGGTTGTTTGATGGCACTATGGCTGCTTAATATCTGTATGGAAGGATTGCTGAGAGAAGTACGTATGAACATGAGAGATAGGTAGATAAGATGAAAAGGGATGGTTAAGGTTGGGTTCTCTTTATGTTGACAGATGCTGATGACAAGGTGGTGGCAGTTGAGAGTGAAAGGGATTTGTAAATGTTGATCAAAAGCTTTTGGCAGAGTGTAAGGGTGTATAAGAGGAAGAGAAAAAAGTGAATGCAGAATGTGGCTGGAGTGTAATAACCGAATCCGTGGTGTCACTCTTGAATTAGTACGACGTTTTAAGTATCTAGGATGCATTGTATATGATAGTAGTACAGATGAGGCAGATTGAAACCACAAAGTTTTAAGTGGTAGGGAAGTCTCTGGGGCCAATTAAAGTGAATGGTAAGGGTTGAAAATAGAATGAGCCAGGTACTTACATGAGTGCTTGCTGTTGCAAATGTTGGTGTGTGGAGTGAGAATATGGTATGGAAGAAGAAAGAAAGATCTCAAGTGAGAGCAGTGAAAATTGACAACTTGAGAGGAATGCTCGGTGTGAGCTAGGGGTAGAAAGTGAGGTGCGACCGGGTAAGAGATGTTTAAGTCGTAAAGAAGAGTATGATTGAGGTTGTGACAGAGTGTTAGGAAGTGGTAGGAATATGTAAGAAGAAAGGATGGAAATAGACCTGTGAAGAACGTATGCGAAAAGGAGTGTCAGAGTTTGAGAAGGGTTGGAACACCGCGTAAAAGGTGGTGGATTAATTATGTGAAAGAGTGTTAGAGAGATGAATGGCTGAACAAGGAAGAGGTGTTTGATATTATATACATAGGTGTTCATGGAGGGGATTTGATAAGGGTTGTGATTGGACATTTCTGCCCATGGTGGAAGAGATGCTATATTATATAGCTCTCCATCAATATTAATGGCCTGGGGGGAAAGGGGAATTATTGGTAGGCTGGTGCTTAATAGAACATGGGTGGGAGGGAAAGGGCGGTTAGTATTATTGACGTCAAAGCACGGCGACTTCATCTTGGAGGAAACTTGGAAATGCTGAAACCTTTATGTCTCTGATCCCCCCCCCCTCCCCCAACCCCTAAGCCCCACACAAATGCTCTAACACGATTGTTTGGATGTTTCTATGGCCCTAGGGTACCTCCATACTAAATGGGGCATTTGCATCATGATTTGAAGTCAACTTATTTTAGTTGTGCTTAACCTCTGTAATGTATGTAGGGAACCTCTACATTTCACATTCTCCAGTGACAATGATTGTCCCGCTTTTAAATACTCTTGTATCACTCTGTCACTTCCCCATTTGTTTCCTACATTCCTACATACAGATATTACCATTATCGCAGGCTCCGACCATCAGCTAAAATACAAATATTTCTCTCTGTCTGTCTGTCTCTCTCTCACATAAACGCGTGGCCCAATAACCCACACATGAGAACATGGAGACCACTCTATTAAATTTCATTTGCCTCTGATATGACATTGTCTGTTCGCTATTCAGATCACTCAAACAGCGAGGACGCGCCTCCGACCTCAGTTAACGCTCTTCACTTAGTCTTAACAATGTATCTCAATCCACAATTGGTGAATTGTACACATCAATAACCCCCTCCCCCATCCAAGTCAATTTTATACCCTTGTATGATACTAAATGTAAAATTGATCTCTTATCTCCTCCATCCCAGTTACCGTCCACTTCCTCTCCCAACATCCCCTTGCATCGAGCTAGGAGGCACTAAATGGAGCTGCATTCAGTTTAACCATCTACCATTGTTACTCGCGTTTATCTAAGATCAAATAACTCACTTATCATTATTCAACCCCAAACAGTAATCGACCACAGTCAAAATCGATTGTCCTTTGTTACAGCAAAGAAGTTATTTCGCTAATAACGTCATCAACACGAGGATGGTTTGATTCTTTGCCACGGCTATTCCTTAAAAATGCCCGGGACCGAACTCCGCCCAGAAGATTGGATAATAATCCTGTCTTTCCCAAATTACAAGATGCTTGGTGACCTGCCGGTAGTGATTACATATATGAATCACGAGTAATTTAGACACTAATTGTTCTTGTTTTAAGCGCATTAAAGTCTAAACACATGAGAGACGATGTTTTCCACGTACGGTACACACCTACTTGACCTGTATTGGGTTTTGAGCTCTCGCAAGAGGTTGTTAATATTTTTCGTTGGGTCAGTTCTGATTCCGGGCGTATGCATCAATTGTTTCTTTTATCCGCGGTGTTTCGGTGAATTACGTATTTAGCTTATTTGATTAGAAATCCTACAGGTTCTTAAAAACCTGGTTGTTTCCTATAGTGCCTTGTTTGCCAGGGGGCCGAGATCGCGTCATTTATTTATTTTAATTTGATGGTCGCAATCCAGGTATCAATTTGGTAGCATGACGTTGCTTTTTTCTGCTACCTATTACCTTCTATTGCGAAGAAGAGAACTCCTTCCCCCTGAATTCTATAGTCTAAATGAGTTTTAACTAGAGAGTTATAGAGAACTAATTATGTTTATTTTGACTGAATTTGATATGACCACAGCAAATGCTAGAATTCTTTTGTATAACTTGACAGACAAATGTGTAAATTTGACTTCGTTTCTCATAATATCCCTCGCCTGTTTGCTATCGTATGGGAATTATAATATCTCCTATAAAAAGAGTTAGGGACCCAAAAGTAATCTTGTGGCAAACCGCTCCTTATTTTTCATTATTCCCGTTGAAGCTTATTCATAGATTTGTCTTTGTGCTATCCTTTAGATACTACTACTTAAATTGTTAGTAAGGGGACAATTAACCATTAGAAGGAAGTATGTACATGCGAATATGTAGACAAAGGAGACAGGTAGGCAGACTCAGACAAACCAAGATATAGATAATCAAGCAGGACGTGGGACGGTGATTAATTAATATTTTAAAGTATGAGTAATATCACAAATGCCGAATGGGAAAAGAACCGATCGGTTTCATTGAGCGGTTTCAGGAAGATTAATGAATCTACAAGAATCCGAACACACAGAGGGTGACACAGAATGAAACGTCTCCCCCTCCCTGCTTGCACCGAGGAAAAAACAGTAGAAGGAGGAATATCAAACAAAAAAATAGATTGAAATAAGATAACAATTAAGAAATGATAAGTTTACGATATTATTAAGGGCTCTCAATCCTTGATCGTTTGAGGGCCATGGAAAAAGATATTTCAGTTTTTTAAAACGCTGCAAAAAGAAGCGTAAGGACTCAACTTTACGAATGTCTTACTTCTTTGCAGTACAGTGAAGGAGCTGAAGCCATCTGGACAGACAGGCAGATGAATAAAGCTGGAAGGGCGCAGGTACATCAACGAAAAGAGCCAATGATTGACAGCCAAAATAGGATAGAAAAGGTAGAAAAGGATGGCAAAGACAGACAGGTAGAGACATACACACTCAAAGGACTCTCACTAACCCTTCCTATGACAATAGCCATAACCCCTCCAGCCAGATGTGTAATTACTGAATCTTACATTTCATTTGTGCGTACATTCATATATGCACATGTGCTTACACACGAACACAACGAGACCCGTTCACTTACTTCGGTATGCATTCATACATTTATCTACATAAATTTTGTCTATTTGTTTCTACCTGCTTGAATCAATGTCATTCCCTTCTTTCTCTTCTCAGCAATTTCATTATATCGCATATTCTTCCTGTCTCTTATAGTATCTAGCTATTTTATTCGTGAGCTTTTTTATCTTACTACTCATCCTTCTTTGTTTATCAACTTGTCTGATCTATTTGTCTTTCTTTTCTGTCTGTCTGTCTATGGTTAATTTCTCTCCGGAAAAATCAGTCGAACTCTGATCAGTCGCTCTAGGATTAAATTTTTGTCCTCAGTTTCACTATCAGGGCCACCCGTGGCTCCTATAGCTACACCCAATCCGGTGCCAGATTCATTCGCGAGGCGCGGGACAGTACTACATCAGATAAGGGATTTAATTCCTCCGTGGGAGGGCCCAGGATGCAGGTGGACAGGCGCTGAATTCGAGACGACTCATCCGGAAAAGTCCTCCACGTAAATCCACCGCGAGAAGATGTTTGTATGTAGGTATATAACGCACAAACACACATGCATGAACTAAATATGTTTATGGAGACATGTAGTGTTATATTTATGTGTGAGTGTGTGTGTAGAGAGAGAGGGCGGAGGATAGTTTATTGTGTACAACTACAGTCAAAACTTTGTCTTCTGTGTGCATGCATGAGTGAAAGGGAGAGTTTAGTATACACAACAACAGCAGCTCTCTAAAGCATGTATTTTAGCTAACTATCGCTTACTACTACAACGGCCATATAAATAAAATGAGTTCTGAAGAAAAACATTTCCTTCCGGCCAAGGACTGAAAATCTTTTCAAATTCTTTGACGACCAAGTAAATTAGACAACTATTAATCCAAGTAGACAAATATTAGTCTAAGTAGACAAATATTAATCCAATTAGACAACTATTAATCCAATTACACAAATATTAATAAAATTAAACAAATAGTAATACCAAAAGAAGAGTATTAATTCAATAGGACAAATATTGATACAATTAGACAAATATTTATCCAATTAGATAAATATTAATCCAATTAACCAACAATTAATACATTAGATGAATATTAATATAATTAAATAAATATCAATCCAAATATTAGGTCGAGGAATAAGTTCTTGCGTTTTTTTTAATGTTGTGTTAATTTAAGTTTTGTTGACGTGATTTGTGCACATATTAAGAAACAATAATAAATAATGAGAACAAAATTTGCAAAGGTTAGGCTACGTCTCTTAACAGCGTAGACTAATAGGCTTTTGCTAATTTAATTTTTATTCTGTACCCTCAAAATGGAATGTCAAGTTGAAAGAAAGGCGCATTTTCGGCACTTGTTGTTATTCATTTTCAATCGAGACTTGAACAATGCAAACGCAGCGAAAGCTCGTCGCGATATTTGTGTTGTGTATGGAGAAAATGCTTTATTAGAAAGGATAGCTCAATGGTGGTTTTCACGTTTCAAAAACGGTCATTTCAATCTTAATGACAAAGAACGTTCTAGTCACCCCATTAAGTTGGATGAAGATCGATTGAACGACCTTCTTCATGAAAATCCTCGTCAATCGACCAAAGATTTGGCTGTACAATTGGCATGTGATCAGAAAACTGTAGTGAATCCCTTTCATTCGATGGGGAAAGTTCAAAAACTCGGTGCATGGGCTCCGCACGCTTTGAGCGAAAGCAACAAACTTCAACGCTCCACGATTGCCGCAGGTTTGCTTGCTCGTCACAAAGCTTCTCGTGGATATAAGGACAAATTTCTTCACCGCATCATCACTGGCGACGAAAAGTGGTGTGTTTATGTCAACATGAACCATCGAAAACAAGGGCTTAGGCCCCAATAAAAAAAACACTTCCGCGATTAAAGCAAGGACTTCATCCACGAAAGACGATGTTGTGTGTTTTGGTGTAATTGTGAAGGCATCATTCTTTATGAGCTCCTTGCGAACAACGAGATTGTCAATGCAGAACTCTACGTTCCACAAATGTATCGACTCGCTGAAGCTATTCGTGAAAAGCGACCTCATCGACGTTATTGAGTCCTTCTGCAACACGACAATGCTCGTCCTCACATTGCCAATATGACAAAAGACGCCATCCAAAAGCTTAATTGGGAAATCCTGCCGCATCCTCCATATTCGCCAGACTTGGCCATCGGATTTCCATCTGTACCGATCGCTCTCCAACAATTTGCGCGGCGTTTCGTTCAATACTGATGTGGAATTTAGAACCTGGTTAAACGAATTCTTTGAGTCAAAATCTAGAGTATTTTATTGCAGAGGCATCGAAACATTATTTGAACATTGGGAAGAAGTCGTAAATAACAACGGAGAATACATTATTGATTAAATTGCATATTATTATTAATTAAAAATTAAGTTTTTCTAAAAATTTTAATGGTAATGAATAAATTTGATAAAACCGCAAGAACATATTCCTCAACCCAATATATAACTATTAGTCCACCAAGACAATAATTAATCCACTTTGACAAATAATAAAACAAATATTAATAAAATTAAACAACTATTGATCCAATAAAACAAATATTTATACGGACAACTATTAATCAAATTAGACAATATTGATAGAATTAGATAACTATTAATCCAGTTAGACACATATTGATGTAATTAGAAAACTATTAATCAAACTAAACAAATATTAATCCAATTAGATAACTTTAAATCCAATTAGGCAAATATTAATGCAACTAGACAACTACTAATCCAATTTGAGAATTATTAATCGAATTAGACAAATATTAATCCATTAAGACAAATATTACTAAATTAGACAACTATTAATCAAATTAGACAATCATTCATATAATTAGACATACATTAATCTAATTAGACAAATTTTACTACAATTATTCCAATTAGGCAAATGTTGATACAATTAGACAAATATTAATACAAGTAAACAACTATTGATCCCATTAGCCAAATATTAATCCAATATTAATCCAAAATATTACTAAATTAGACAACTATTAATCAAATTAGACAATTATTCATATAATTAGACATATATTAATCTAATTAGACAAATTTTACTACAATTATTCCAATTAGGCAAATGTTGACACAATTAGACAAATATAAATATAAGTAGACAACTATTAATCCAATTAGACAAATATTAGTCAAATTAGACAAATATTAAAACAAAATAAAAATATTAACACGATTAGACAACTAATAATCAAATTAGACAAATAGTGAGACAATTAGACAACTATTAATGCAATGAGGTAAATATTTATGCAATTAGACAACTATTAATCCAATTAAACAAATATTAATCAAAGTAGACAATTACTGATACAATTAGACACCTATTAATCTATTTAGACAATTATTAATCCAATTAGATAAATATTGATACAATTAGACAAATATTAATCCAAATAGAAAAATATTAAAACAATTAAAAATATTAATAAATTAGACAACTATTAATCCTAGATCGTGTCAAATTTGTTTCACAACGCAAGATTTTTGGTTCTGTGTCTCTGCCAAGGTGTGCAGGAAGGGAGAGGACTAGTCTGCCAAGAAAGTAGGAGTGTGGCAAGATTCGAACCAATAGATTGCACGTGGTCGCGCTGAACTGTCGAACATCTTACACCACTCGTCCAAGCCGAAGGGACACAGGAAATCGTTCAAGCCGAACTTATAAGCCGTCTACTTTCGTATCTACCACATTGCCTCTAAGCCCATCTCCACTAAGGGACGGAAGCAGTTTTAGAAGAGTTGTGCCACCTATTTCTAAGTGGTCCGAGTAGTCTCTCCTCAAGAGGTAATGCACTATACTCATATTTTCACTTCAGCTAATTTAATTATATTTTTTACGAATCTTCTGAGATACCATCGCACAGCCGCTCAACTCTTTTTAACCTTTGTATTTTTTAAAAATAATGATTAACACACACACATATTCATTTCATAATATATATATATATATATATATATATATATATATATATATATATATATATATATATATATATATATATGGGCTGGACAAAATAATTGGAACGCGTATTAAATTCAATAAATATTTATTTAATACGAAGTTGGTCCTCCTTTTGCTTTCTGAACAGCGTCGATGTTTCTTGGAATTAAGATGTTGATTCAACTCTGAAGTCACTCTGTAATCAGGTGATTTTTCATCACAATGCGGTTCAACACTCGTCGATCTCTTTCAGCGAACTTCGAAGTCCTGCCGAAATAACTCCTCCTGCTGGAGTTTTTGCCCTGCTTCTTGAATTCTGTCATAGTCCGTGATATGGTACTCGTCAGCTGTTCTGGTGATGGAAAGCTCCTGCAATTCGAGCTCCAACAATTTGCCCTTTTTCGAACTCAGTGAGGTCACTCATATTAGCATTTATACCACGATCTAAAAAAAAATACAACTAATCATTAAAATTAATAAATAAAACTATGTATCTACAATAAAAATATAATACTCACAATGAAATTTAGATGGCTATTCGTAATATAATGGCTCATTGAAATATTGGTGTTAAATTTCTACTGTTCTAATTATTTTGTCCAACCCCTGTTGCATATATATATATATATATATATATATATATATATATATATATATATATATATATATATATATATATATATAGAGAGAGAGAGAGAGAGAGAGATGGAGATGAAATGAAAAGAACTACTTTGTTTTGGTGAAAGAAAGTGTAATTCTTGACAGAGGGGTGAAAGAGGGCGCGGAATAGGGGAGAAATGCGGCTCCCCTGAGTGTGGGGAAGCGCCTCGTCGTCGGAGCTTGAATGGGCGATGATTGTAATTGGTCCCCGGGGGAGTAATTAGACAATTACGCAATTTCACGGTCTGTTTTGGAGATAAGACGAGCCATGGGGGAGGGAGTAGGGTGGAGGGTGGGGGATGGAAGGTAGGTGATAACTGATAACTATCCTGTCCACAACCACAACCACACACTCTTTCTTTCTGTGTCTCCACCTCTCTCTCTTTCTGTCTGCCTGTCTCTCTCTCTATCTTTCTATCTATCTATCTCTCTTTTTCTACATCTCTGTGTGTCTCAATCTCTGTATCTCTCTATCTATCGATTTTCTCTCTCTTTGTATCTCTCTTTTCCTTTCTCGTACTTTTTCTTATTCTATTTCGCTTTCTCTTTCTATTTCTCTTCTTCTTTCTCTTTCTCATTCTCTTTTTCGTACTCTTTCTCTTTATCTTTCTCTTTTTTTCTCTTTCTCTCTTTGTTCGTTGCACTCAAATTTGAGGTAGGGATGGTGCGTGAGTGGGGGCTCAAGGATTAGGAGGAGGAGGGGGAGGGGGGTCATAGGGTGCCTGGGTCACCATCTGGGCTCTCCAACAGGACTCCCGCAGGCACTCAAAGAAGGGTTGCCTTGGCACCGAAACGCTCCGTCCCCCAAGAAGGGAAGAGTGGGTCAAATTGTGGGGGCAGAAATGAGGCACAGCCCCGGTTGGTCCTAGGGAGGTCTCCGGTGCGCAGAGTCTTCGAACTTTGATCCCTGGGTAGTGGCGATCATTTACGGGGGATCATTAAAATTTCCATGGGTTATTTAAAATGTATTAATAAAATGGCTAAAAATCCCTATTTGTATTTCATTAAAAAGACCCGAAACACACGAGTGTATCTTTGCTAAAAGATTTAAGAATCGGTATAAAAAGTTGAGATGTTTGCCGATGTGAATTGTGTGGAAGGATTACTTGTTCTTCTTGATAACAACTTCGCTCAAGAAGATCGAAGTATGCACTAATTTCTCCCTATAGAGATGATGGGCGGGGCACATTTCTAATCAATTTAGCCTCCCCCACACAATACAAGCTACAAAGTGTATTATACGGGATTTAATATTGCTTTCATGTCTTTCCTCAGTGCGATTCACCACTTGCTTTTACTAAAGTCCCCAAAATACAAACCAAACATAACATGCCTCTGGGCCTGTAGCCTGAATTCTTTGAAAGAAACCCATTTGTAGCCTGGCTGATGCATTTTCACCCACCTATTTGTAGTCTACTGTCGTCCTTTTATCGTGCCTGGCGATCCCTGGTATTGTCGCCATTTTCCTTACTTGTAAATGACATTTTTCAAGGCACAACCACGAAGCAATTAATTTCTCTAGTCCGTCATCGTCTGATATCACTACTTTTTATCCAAGGGCTTCTATTTTTCGAATTGGATAAACTACTCGTTTCGCCATTACCACTGCCTTTATAAAACGCTCCGGCGTGGAGGGGATCCTTCTCCTGGGCCATCTCTGAACTTCCTCGAGTGGGAAAAACATGAGTTAGATTTTAGTTCACCTATGACACCATCGCAGTCGACATTATTTTGATTCAGGAAATAATAATAAGTTCAATAATAGAAAAACCAATGAACACTATCAATGGCACCTGGGAGTGCCAGCGCCAAGTTATTAAAAGGAGTATGCCTGAAGTCCGCCTTTGAGTGCCCAACTGAGTACTATAAGATCCTAAGCACCCTTGCGAGGAGGATAAAAGCTCCCTACCCTGAGATTGGTGGGGGCTTTGCAAAATGAGTGATGGATGAAGAGAACATGAATAAGGCGAAGAAATTTAGACTCGGGACTGTCAATCACTGATTGGGGATGGAGTAGCAAAGAAGTAAAAGAAGAAACGGATAAAAAGAGAGTAAAGAATCTGTCCAGCGCCAATATATTATTACTCAAACTATTGTGTGTAATGAGATGATGTGCTTTTAATAAATGGGCTAAATTCTATTATAATAATTGAATAATTGCCTGTAAATCAGCAGTCAACACACTTCACTCAGTCGATCAATATAATAACAACATCAAAGGTATGGGTTGGTTACGAACTGCTAGAAGCTAATCTGCAACAAGTGTAAAAATTCCTCCGGGTTTCTTTCTTACCTAAAGAGGTGACCCATTATTTAAGGTTATTACCGATGGTGAAAAGCCGGTTCTATACAACAACGTAAAACCACACGGAAAATAGATTATTATGAAATAAAAACCCCTACCACTGAGGATTCTTATATCCACTTAGACCTCTCAAATGGAACAGTCTAATATTTAAAGTTTTCAACTTTATAAATCAAGCGCTCAATAAATGCGTTTGTTACACATGTTTAGCCTTTATGAGGGCGATACTTGAAGAATACCAGCTGCCATTAATCAATAAGAGAAGAATACTCTTTCTGTGGCAATCTTTGATCTCATCTCGTGTAAGAAGCCCTGCCTAGACCTAATTTTGGTTATGAATTATTATCAGCTATCCTGTAGCTACATGGATACAAAAAACAGTGGGCAGATAAAACCCCAACAGCGTGAGACATTATACTGTAAGGTGACAACATTGAAGAAAATCTAGAACTTACAGATATGGTGAACTTATGCCTTATGTCTTTAGACATCAGACCTCTGCCTAAGTGATTATTATCTCTCAGGTAGCAGTTACAAACCACCTTATTTACTGAAGACACACATACAACCAACCTAGATACAAAGACACTCACGTATATTTTTAAACGTACACATATTTAAATTCACCCAGTGGAGGAGTTCCAAAGAGGTACTTGTGCTTGAAAGTTTTGAGAATGGCGGAAAGTGTTGTGGTAGGAGGGGATCCAAGAAACTAGAGCCTCACGAGTATCGTTTGAGGCCAGTGAGGTGCGCCCATCTGCCGTGAAATATGTAAGGCGTGAGAGGGCGGTTGGAGTTTTAGGGGTGATTCCGATAATAGAGAGGGTCTAAAATAAGAACCATAAGGCATCCCGCATTCATCTGTCTGAGCACTTGCTGGGTCCTGCAAGTGACTTGGAGGAGAGATTTAAGTACTTATAAAACTCTCAAAAACTCTTTGTCACAGTTTGGTTCCTCTGTTTTTTCACAACTTTATTCCATTTCTCATTTTCCCTCTCTCCTTCATATAACGAAGTTTGCAAATGTGTGTATGCATTGTATGCGTGTTTGCGTGTACACAATTTACGAGTGTGTGAGCTTAGAAATAATACATTTTTAACCCAAATGTTTATTCCGTCTCTCCGAATCTAAAAAAATAAAATTGGAAAAATGGGATTTCAACCATGTTCTTTCGAAAGCCTCTTTTTACACCCTTAACAATCGTTCGATAGGGATGGAGAGAGAAAGGGAGAGGGAGGGGGGGGGGGAATAATAATAAATAAATAAAGATAATTCGATTAAATATAGAGAACAAACATAGAAAAAAGAAATCCATATTTAAAATCACTCTAATACTATTACCGCTGCAATAAATGTAATAAATAGTAACTTACTTGTACATGTGTATATGGAATATATACGAAACGATCATGTGAACTCTAAATAGGTTAAATAAATATTTAGATCAATTAGATCAATTTCACTAAATGAGAATAGTAAGGGTGGGGCAAAAAATTAGGCATACTGCATTTTATATTTTATTTATTTATTATAACTGTAAAAAAATAATGTGAGAAAGGAATTTGTCATTAAAAAAAAATTGCTAAAAATGGCACAATAACAACGTTTGTTATGCTTAAAGACGGTTGTATAAGGGGGGAGGGGAGGGGAGGGGGAAGATGGAGGGGAGGGGAAAGATGGAGGCAGGGGGAAGAGGGTAGGGAGAGAGGAGGGGGATAATAAAAATTCTGTTCAAATTTGGGAAGACTGAAATACAGGGTGTGAAATTTACGAAGACGAATAGTGCTTAAGATTACATGACAAGGCAGAATTCATTCTTCTCCTTTTTTTGCTCTTTTGTTTTCTTTATTTTCTTTTTACTCTCGACTCATTATTCTCTTTTTTCCGTGTCTGTTAACCCTCGTGCCTTGATTCTGAGGGAAATCCGGCCCTAAGTCAGTGCCGACTACTGGCTTCATGGGTCGCCTCGGCGAGCTCTTGTTTCCCCTCTCGCGCAAATTGAGTTACTCGCTGACGCTCAGAGAGAGAGGGTGGAGGTGGGGTATAAGAGAGGGAAAGTGAGGGAAAAAACCCTATCCCCTCTACCCCCCCCCCCTTTTCTCACTTGCACCCACTTACACCGTCCCGACACGGGTCAACATCCGGCGTAGGAACCGCTGGGAGCGGGGGCGCCATGTGATCTCGGGGAACCGGGGTCCATTAGGTGGTAATGAACGGACAGTTGGGCGCCGGATATCGGCTCACGGTCCCGGGTTGGACTCTGGACCGGAACTCGGAATTAAAGGGATGCCGACGGGGGTTCTATCTATCAGTCTGTCTCATTCCCTGTCTATGTCTAGCTGTAGGCTTATCTCTCCTTCCCCTATTTGTATGTTTGTCTATTTGTCTATCTATCTGTTATTGGCCAAAATGCAGGTCTATCTCTCCTTCCCCTATCAGGATGTTTGTCTATTTGCCTATCTATCTGACATTGTCCAGACTGCAGGTCTATCTCACTTTCCCCTACCTGAATGTTCGTCTATTTGTATATCTATCTATTGTTGGCCAGACTGAAATGTGTATCTCTCTCCTCCTTGTGTATATCAGAATTATGTCTATCTTTATGTCTATTTTTTGGGGGGATGGGGGGGGCGGGTAGAATGTATATCTATATGTCTTCCTCCTGTCTATGAGTTTCTGTCTATCTCAGTCTTCCTGTTTGTTGGTGAGTCTACATATTTCTCTGTCTATCACCTGTCTATTTAAATGCATTTATATTAATGTCTACCTGTTTAGGGGGCTAAAAAACATCTTTCTCTTCCTCACTGTCTATCTGCTTGTCTATTTTTTCAATTTTCGGTTCAAATATGGGTGACGATTTCCCAAAAGGAAATATCAAGAGAAAAAAATAGCTAATAATGAGAAAGACTGGGATATAAATTTTCGTCAATCTCAAGTTCTTGCATAGAGCACAAATACCCTCAACTATGAACTTAGAGTCTTAGTCTGGTGTTCGAGCTGAAAACCGTTACCAGGAAAGCGGCTATTTAACCTAACCTTACCTAACCTAACCTATTTTAAAGGATTGGAAAATGTTTCAGTAAGAACGAGTATTTCAGTTTACTCCAAGGACGCCTTCACCTGTGTCCAAGTGCAGAAGTATTGAACCGTGACTAAGTGCATACTTCTTCAGCTGTGTCCAAGTGCAGACCTCTTAACCTGCGTGTAAGTGCAGACGTCGCCACCTGTGTTCAAGGGCAGACTTCTTCACTTGTGTACAAGTGAAGACGTCTTCACCCGTGTGCAAGTGCAAATGACTTCACTCCTGTCCAAGTGCAGACTTCTTCACCTGGGTTTTATTTGTTTGCTTCTGTACTCTCCAGTGCTCCATTGGGTAGTCTACTTTCTTCCGTCACACCTAGAATCACCTGAACACGTTCAGTTACCACTACAATCTTCATACCAAAAACGAGCTTCGAATTAAACCTCTTAAATTAAAAAACAAAAAGAAAACCAACGAGGAATCCTCAGCTAAGGAGACTTAGAAAACAGATTCGTAAAGAAAGTGGTTAGGGAAAGTGGTTAGTGAAAGCGGTTAGGGAAGTGGTTATTGAAAGGGTAAATGAGTGGAAGGAACTTAACAACTGGAATTACAATAAAGTATGGTAGAGGGCGCGATAGGGTCAGGAAAGGCGTGGAATTTACATAAACCTGACCCATCTTTGTCTACGAAGCCATGAATTAACCGTGATGGGTCTGTGAAAGGGACTTGGGCAATAATATGATAATAATAATAATAATAACTATAATATAGATTTCTTGTCTGGTGCTCTTCAAGAGTAAGTGGCTTCACATAGCGCCTCACATAGAAAGGGAAGGGGTGGTCGTATAACAGCCGGCAGCTCCTTTCACATCCTCGGAGCAAATATAGAGAAAGTATGATCACCCATGTAGCAGAGACGACAGTAGGAGAGAAGAGCCCGATGGGCAGTGTTCACATAACTTGAAATATAGGGTCAATGGGGAGGATATGTAGGGAAGAGGTGGTATTTGAGGTCCTATATGTAAGAAGGAGGACCTTGAAGGTGATTCTGTATCAAATGGGGAACCAGTGGCGTTTGTGAAGCAGGGGAGTTGCAGGGGAGAAACGCCTCCAATGTGTAAATATAAGAACTGCAAAGTTGTTGTAGTAGCCAAGGTGGGAGGTGACGAAGGTATGAATGATAACCTCAAAGCTGTTGTGGTAAAAGTGTCAACGGACCTAAAAGGTCTAATTCCGAAAGCGAAATTCCGAAATAACCCCAAATAGCCCATAAGCCAAAATTCTCAAACACCTATATACCAAATAACCAAAGTTCCGAAACGCCCAAATTCCTCTAACCTTCCTGAGTTATTGGGATTTTGTCCCACATCGCTGATAAAGATCCCAAACTGATCGGGGATCCTCAAGGTGCTGATCTGCCCCCTCCTGCGTTTCACTAATAGAGACGTTCAGCGCATCCGAGATCTCATATCCCGGCATCACAGCGCAATGGGGTATAATTGGAATGGACACGATTAATGGGAATCAATATTAATGCTGATCAAATCAATTTAAAAAAAGTTGGTCACTATAAGACATTTGATCTTTATTCCTTAGCTGAAAAATAAAGAGGAGAAAGATAAAGATAAAGGTGGATAGAAAAGAAAGACTAGTGGAAAAGATCCTGAAAGACGAAGACTGAAATCATAAAGACTGTTTAGTAGGAGATTGGATACCGTCCCCTAGAATGTATAGTTTTTAGACATTATTATTAGTATTACTAGTATTAGTTAAAGCTTAAAATTTACTTTCTCACGCAAGGCTGAGTTGGCACCTGCCAGCACCTCTAAAAAGACCATAGTAATGGTAACGACCCTAGCCAGCTCTTGGGAAGGGTACAACAGTCGGAGGCGGGCTGAGCACAGCTCAAATTTGGTCCTCGCCTGATTTTCGCTTAATTCGCGGCGGCGAATCCTGCCGTTGCTCTCCCGGTCGCTGAAGGGGTGCTAATAAGCTGTCTTTCCCCTCGAGCCCTGTTTGGAAAGCGTATAAAGGCGTATTCTCGCGTATTTGTTTGGTGTAACGCGCGTGTAATTGAGTTACGCGAGCGACGCGTCTGTGGGCCTTCGTGGATTTGTCTCTGTTGTCGAGTCTGGCACCCAATCTGTCCAACCCCCTCTCGGGAGGAGGCGTGGGGTGGTGTGTTTTCGTAAGAGATTTTCCAGTCTCGTCCCCTCTGGGCTATGGGTTCGAATCCTCGTTACAAGTCTTTACAAAAATCACAGCCTCATAAAGAGAGAGAGAGAGAGAGAGAGAGAGAGGGAGGGGGAGGGGAGATCTGGTTATCTAGTTGGGGTGCAGATTGTTTACCAGGATATTGGGTACCGCTCCCTGGAGTGTATCAGTGACCAGCTGGGTAGCGTATTTTCTCTTCTCAAAGGGTCATTTAAGTCAAATTGAGAGTTGGCTTAGAGATCACTCCTCGATTTAGGTTACTCAAAAATATTGGCACGGTAATATTATGTATAACTTGGATAACACCTCTGTGATAATGATAAGGGCGCTGTTTTTTGCGGGGATTAATTATGTATAAGCAAAGGAAAATGCCTTTGGTTAATTGCGAATATTTTTCTATTGGATTATGTTAAAAAAACTTTGGTGTTATATTACCCTTCGCTAATTACGAATATTCTTGTATTGTGGCCCCAAAAAATTGTTAGGTTTTTTACCATCGATCCGCACTCATTGGGTCTGTAATCTTAATTGTTACTACTATTTTTAAAATCATGGGAAATTATTTTACAAAATAAAAAGTATGTCTATTTATCTTTTTATCTATCAATAAGTCATTCAATCTATGTCAATAAAAGGATAATAAAAAAAAATATCTGCGTATTTATGGCACGGGCCACTACTAGACGGGTAATGAACTTAAGTAATTGAATTAAGACGCGCCGGAAGCACAATTGTATCGGCTGTGGACTGGCGAGGGGACGCCATAACCGCATTACCTCTCCCGGGAGGGGAAGACATCAGGAAGCTATCGCAGTGTCGCTACACACGAGGATTTCCACTTAAAACGCGTACACGTGCGGTTGCACACGTTCTCACATACGCACACACGAAGTGTTTATCTCCGTTTATATTCTTTTGTTGGATAACTCTGTTTGTCTCGGTTGCTGTTTCTTTTCTGCTTTAGTCTGTCGCTTTTGGTTTATTGTTAAGACTCGTTTTTTATTTTCATTTCTCCTGAATCCGTTCTTTTTTCTTTTGTCTTTACGTCCTTTTATTTTATTCCCTTTAATCGCGGTATTTTCCTGTGTCCTCTTCCCATCTCTTAATTTGTCCTTCCTTTTCCAAACGCCCCTATTACCTATCTTAAGATCAGCATACAACAAATTGTCTGTCTATCAGCTAGACAAAATTATGACTGCACGAAGTCGTGTACACATTAGAAAAATGAACATTTGTAATCATGTATTCATATATTGAGCCATAAGAGGGGAATGGGGGTTAGGGGGTAGCATGGATAAGGGAAACTGATACCCCTGAAACCGGGCGAAAGGAAAAGCCCTCCTGGCCCCAGTGTAAATACTGCAAGGATGTTTCAGGTAGAGCATTAGCCAGCATGCTGCAGCTGACATCTAATAAATTTTCTGCGGGATATTCCATCGTTGGTTTCTTTTTAAAATTAAGGAAAAATAATTGCTATTTTGATAGACGAAAGAGCCTAAGTCTAGATTTTACACTTGCTAAGAAACGGAATAAAAAAAGGAAAGAAAGGAAACAAATAGAAAGATGTAGATAGGACAGATTAAGGAAGGAACTGGCAAATGAACGAATAGAAGGGAGAAATTAAGGGGAAAGCGAATAAAAGGGAAGAAAAGGAACAGAAGCTAATAAAAAAGAAGAGGAGCAGAAGGTAGAAGAGGGAATAAATAGAGCCATAAGGGAATAAAAGGGAAGGAGAGGAAGCAAAAGGCAATAGACAGAAGAAAAGGAAGCAGAAGCTACAAAAAGGAAGAACACGGTACAAAAGCTAATAAAAGGGTGCAGAAGGTAAGAAAGGGAAGAACTAGAGACAGAAGGTAACAAAAGGGAAGAAAAGGGGCCAAAAGTTAATAGAGGGGAAGAAATAGAAGCAGAAGCTACAAAAAGGAAGAACACGGAACAGAAGCTAATATAAGGGAAGAAAGAGGAGAACAAGGTAATAAAAAGGAAGAAAAAGAAGCAGAAAATAATAAAAGGGAAGAAAGCGTAGCAGAAGGTAATAAAATGGAAAAAAGGAGCAAAAGCTAATAAAAGGGAAGAAAGCGGAGCAGTAAGTAATAAAATGGTATAAAAGGGAACAGAAACTAATAAAAGGGAAGAATAAGGAGAAGAAACTAATAAGAGGGAAAACAGTGGAGCAGAAGGTAATAAAAAGGAAGAAAAAGGAGCAGAAACTAATCAAAGGGAAGAAAGCGAAGCAGAAGGTAATAAAATGAAAGAAAAAGGATGCAAAAAATAATAAAAGGGAAGAAAGCGGAGAAGGAGGTAATAAAATGGAAGAAAAAAGTAGAAATTAATAAAAGGGAAGAAAGCTGAGCAGAAAGTAATAAATTGGAATAAAAGGAGCAGAAAGAAATAAAAGGGAAGAAAGCGAAGCAAGATGTAATAAAATGGAAGAAAACGAAGCAAGATGTAATAAAATGGAAGAAAAAGGAGCTGAAACTAATAAAAGGGTACAACGTGGAGCAGGAGGCAACAAAATGGAAGACAAAGGAGCAGAAAATAATCTAAGGGAGGAAAGCAGAGCAGAAAGTAATAAATTGGAAGAAAAAGGAGCAGAAATAAATAAAAAGGAAGAAAGCAGGGTTGGCAAGGTAAGTTTTTCCCACTTTTGTTTTGCCCAGGAAAAACTCTGGGAAAAACCGGGTAACAGGGTAAGTTTTTTCCTGGGAAAAACTGGGTAAAACTGATTTTTTTGTGGAAAACTAGTAAAAAGGATAAAAAAAGGAAGAATTGAACTTTTAATTGATTACTAATAAATTTATACACTTAAATTTGATATATTTACTATATTAGAATAGATAGAATAAACTATATACATGTAGCTTCATTATAATAATGATAATATATTAGTTGGCGTAACAGAGGGTTTCATTGCTAGTTGGAAAAATTAAACGATGCCCCGACAAACAAAGATACACATAATTCTGATTATCAGAAATCCATGAATTCATTAAGGTCATCCTCTGAATATCTAGAAGTTGATTGACATGTGCTTTCACTTATGAGGCTATTATTGTCTTCATTATCTTTTGGTTCCTTCCATCCAAAGTGCCTGTATACGTGAATAAGCTCAGCAACACGTTCATTGTTGAGTCTGTTTCTTAGCTTTGTATGAATAAGGTCTGCTGTGCTGAACAACCTCTCAATCCCAGCACTAGAAGGCGGACATGATGAAATAGATAACATTAGTGACCAGAATTTTTTAACTGGATCTAATGAAGAAACCTTTATCATATATTCCAATATTTTTGAGGTAATAATTTGATCAGAGATTTCTGGAAAGCTATTTTTGGAAATATTGTGATGTCTTCTGTCTCATATGCTGCGAGGACAACCATTAAATTTACATCCAAATGAGCAACATAGTTACGTGTAATATCTTGTTGTTCGTCCGTTAAAGCAATCCATTTTTATTTTCTTTTTCAATGGCATCTCTTTTTCGGTGATCAATTAAATAAGCAAGGAGGTGTTGTGGAGTTACAACTTCATTGAACCTTTTCTTTATTTAAGTTCTTATTTCATCATTGATGTTGCTATCTGCGATGAGATTAAGCCAAGCGGAAACACAGTCTGACAAGTTGTTGTGATCATACTGTCAATAAAATATAATTTATAATGTATTTGAATGTTATTGATCTAAAAATATAATAAATATTACCTATATTAATTGTTATTAGACACACTTATTTTCATTTTATTTATTGTCATAATTAGTTTTTCAATTGTGAATTACTTTAATATTTAAAAATTCATTTTAATCTCTAGAAATTTAATTAAATATTATCAAAGAAAATGCTTTGCATGATATTTATTATAGCATTGACTTTTTCTATTTGTGAGTACTGTATTTTTTTAAGAAACTCACTTGGAAGAAATCCAGACCAATAGAAATTGTCTTAAGGTGCATCAGCAGGTTTCTTGCTTCCACAATAGAAGCCGGTTGTCAATATGATTAATGATATTTGTACTCATTTTATGAGCTTCTCTGTCCAGTATTTCTACATACTTCGGATGATTTTACACAAAGTTTCTAATCATGCTCTTTGACTGGACCATCTGCAATGAAATTATATTTATTGTAATTCCATGCGATCATTCAACTATTGACAAGTAAATAAACTGTTTAAAATTTGGATATTGTAATAATTTTTTTAAGCAACCAGAGGTTACAATACTTTGTGAAAGTTTAACTAAAAAGTTAAACATGCGAAACATTTTGAAAATTAAGAGGTAATATCACGAATATGTTAACATGAAAATGTACATGCTGGGAATAAAAAAATATTTTTCCAACTTGATTAAATTTTTAATTAGGGATTAGAATGATGAATATACCTTGTATTATTGTGAAGTTGTGGTAAGACACCACTCAATTCCTTTAACTAACCTGCTGGCTGGTGGTGCTCACCGAAGTACCTCTGAACATCCTTTATGGGAGCCAAAACTGGTGTTGGAGTTGCTACGCTTTCCACAAGATTCAAATAATGTGCGCTACAACCATATGCTATTATAGTCGACCTCTAGTCAACAAGCATCTGCAATTACATACGTATATTTACATGTATAAATAAATCAAATCATAATAACTTATACCTGCATATATGATAGTTATTTAAATAAATAAATATTTCACAGAAAATGATTTTAGCTTTGTTTAGGAAATACTAACCTTACGAAGGAGTTTCATTTTTGCTTCATTATCTGACACAAATCCAACAACAATTGCTCCATACTCAGCCTCTGCTTTTAAAATGCTATTCTTTGCTAGTTCAAAACAATAGTCTGCAGTTTTGCTCTGACATCCTTCACAGACACAATCAAGTGGATATAATTTTCCTTCACAATGTATAGTACTGGCAATAATTGGATCATTGTGAATATTAGACCACGCATCTTGTGAAACGACGCACATTTTGTTTTTAAATAGTATCTTCATTTATGTATTTAATTCTGTATAAGCTTCATCTAGCAGTTGACTAGCAAGCTGCTTCCTAGTTAGCACTCGTCTGTGCCTCAGCCCATATCTTGTTTCTTCGAATGCATTTTGGAATGTATCATCATCAGCAACTCGAAAAGGAATACGATTCTAGAAGTAAACAAAAATAATGAATTTTACTCTATTTTTCATACAAAATTTAATGTATAGTTATATTTGGGTGATCTTTTAAGCAAATTAAATTTCTAATTGAACTATAAATTGAAATTTATAATAGGAACTCTATTAGTGATTTTTAATGCAGCTCCAGATAATCTAAGATATTGATAATAAAAATACATAAGTACCCTATTCTCAATCATGTTTAATTTGGAAACTTACCTTGTAGAAAAATTGAGCCTACTTCCCTTGAATCACTTTAAATTTATCATCACTTGTTGTCTGAATAAATTTGTCAATATGATTAATAGTTCCTTTGTGCTTTCTATTTAATAACTTTTTGCCTTGAAATTACATCAGAATTACTACAAATTTTCACTGGAGTTGAACAAATTTGTGAGTGGTTGATTGAAGCCAGTATATCAGAATCCGACGTTTCTGAGAGGGATGCTGTTGAAACTGGTTGTGAGTTTTCAATTTCTTTAGTAGAACTTGTTTGATCATTGCTTTCATTTGTTACATTTATATCATCGGTGGTGCAATTATTAGCATATTGACAATGCATGGGAGTAATGCTGCTTATATTAATTTCTTGGTTAAGATTAATAGCTTCGGCGTTTACAGATGGGGCTGAAGTGTTTACTGAACACTTTTTATGATGGTCTTTTACTCGATCAATTCTTTTTGCTATTATTCTTAAACATTTTTTGTAACGAACTTTATTGCTAGAAATATCTTCATATTCAGACCACAATGGGTTCTTTGGCCGTCCACCAAGAACAACATGATTTCTCTGTAAATCTGTATATTTTGGCATATTAAATATTCTAAAATAAAATATAAAAAATATACATTATTAGCTGAGATAAAAAAAAAAGAAGCAAAATTTTAAAATTTTGGACTAAATATTGCTAAAAATTCAAGTTGATAATGCTATGGAACCTATATAACAAAGACAACTGAAATTTTATGTTTGTATGTTTTTCCCAGTTTTACCCAGTTTTACCCGGGAAAAACTGGGTAAAAGGGTCAATAGGTTTTTCCCAACCAACCCTGGAAGAAAGAGAAGCAAGATGTAATAAAATGGAAGAAAAAGAAGCAGAAACTAATAAAAGGAAGAAAGCGGAGCAGAAGCTAATAAAACGGAAGAGATAGATGCAGAAACTAATAAAAGGGAAGAAGCGGAGCAGAAGGGAATGAAATGAAAGAAAAAGGAGAAGGTAATAAAAGGGAAGATAATTAATTAATCCGGTCTTTCGTAGAATTGCAATTTACAGAATTTGGAGGAGGTTGCCAGAATTTAAGGATATTTCCTAAATCCTCGAGTCCTCCTTAAGGAACTTCCGCCTATTTATTTTATTCCCTTCATTCCTTTGAATATCCCTTTGCATCCATAGTCCCTCGAGTGTTATTTTCTAAGTCGCAAAGACCAGGACACCCATTTATAGGCTCAGTTAAATCAGGCTAAGACTGATTGCATAAATTAGTGATCGAATCTAGGCATGACCCCATTTATACATATGTATGTACATTTTAAATTGATCTAACTTGAGAGGTCAAGTTGAGGTCACTAACATAGTAAAGTTACTAACTGTGGTTTCTGTTCAATTATATAATGATAAATGATGAATATTAAAGAAGAATGCGGATGAATAATAAAAGATGAATAGGATGAATACTGAATGATTAAGTGTAAAATAAACTAAGGCTGAACACTAAATTCTTTATTTAAAAATAAAGTAAGGATGAATTATAAAATAAATATTAAAAGTGGATGACAAATGATAATATATAGTTATACTGTATTTCCATTAACCCCCAAAGTCCGATTTTTAGTCGTGGTTGGTCGGTCCCCGTTTTGCTTTTTTTTTTTTTGGTAATAATATTGTAATTATTCGGCCGATTCTAACGAAATTTGAAACCCTTATCTTGTTTTACATTCTCTTTCGAATGATGTAATTGCCAAGGTCCTCCCAAGGTTAACCCGAAAATTATTTTGTTTTGGGAATAACATCATAACTCTTTGGCCTATTTTATTCTAACGAAATTCGAAACCCTTATGATCTTTTACATTCTCTTTAAGGATATAATTGCCAAGGTCCTCCCAAGGTTAGCCTGGGAATTATTGAAGGTTTTGAAGGTCGTAAGATCATAAATCAGAATGAGTGAGAGCACACGACTTTTGGTCAGCAGACCTTGTTTTATATAAAGGTCATATTAAGAGATTTCAGCAATTAGTGGCAACGAACGTGACGTCATAATACGTCATGATATTCATAAATAAAAACTTTGAAGCAAAAATCGCTTCTAATTACAAAATATTCATTTCACAAATATTCATTCACACCGTAAGAATAATAAAAAAAAGATATTTTAATTTGAGGTTTAATTAATGTGTTCTAAGTTCTTAATTTAAATATTTAAAGCAAATCTATATAGTTTATAGCTCTTTTACTGTAGCTTTGTTTGGGAAAAGAGCACACTAAAGTTGCTAGGCTTGTTAGCTCAAGCTTATCTTTGACATGAGCTATTGTACACAACATAGGGACACATCTGTGTACAATAAAAAATGTATTAAAACGTGTATAATTGTTTTTGTATTTGCAACACGTAATAATATATTCAAATTTTGGGTTAAGATTACAATAAATTTAGTTACGGTAGGTCAAAGACTACTTAAAAGTTAAAAGCATAGCTAAAAAGATAAATTTGGCATGCGTTTATTTGCTATAAGAAAATAATTTGAATTAAAAAATAAACAAAAAAAAACACTACACAAAGAATATTTTACCCTTTTTATTATTTTCGCTAGAACTTTGCAAACTATGGAAGGTAAGCTTAATGGTCTAAAGGTATTAAAAATATTATTACACACGACATAGACATTAACCTGCCAGAAACAGTGAAAATAAATAGGCTTGTAGCCATGATCAATACAAAATAAGGTAAATTTTATTATTCACCCTTAAGCAATTTGAATACTTAAATTTATAATTGCAAACAATTTTTAATGTTATGAATCAGCGCCTTCAACATTAAGAAATATCGAATTTTTTTTTAATGTTTCATTTTATTAAAAAAAATACACATATCTTTAAAGTCCATCATTATAATTTCTTAATTTTTCCCTAAATTTAATTTTATAAATAGAAAATAATGCTCATATCTTTTCCTAGTTACCGTTCTGAACAAATTTCTTTTAAATATATTATTCGGAATTTGATATTTGGTATAAATTCTCCGCTGAAAATTCTGAAAATTCTCGAATTATCTGTAAAATTTCTAAATTTCAACAACAAAATTCAGAATGTAATTTTGGTGTCAATAAAGTAAAAGGAGAAATAATAAATGATCATTTGTAAAACGAGCTGATAATAAATGATAAATAATAACTTCTAAAATAAGGTATAAAACTATACTAAGAAATTATAAATTGTAAAATAAAGTAAAGACGAAGAATAAATAATTAATTAAATAACGCTGAAAAAATATTATAAAAAAATCTCTGAATAATATGGTTGGGCCTCATTAAAAGACAGAACTCTGAGTTCATTATTGTTTTGAGGTGTACTCCACTTCATACCAGTGTGTTAAGGAGTAAACCATTTCATACCTGTATTTTGAAGGATACTCCACTTCATACCAGTGTGTTAAGGAGTAATCCATTTAATATATGTCTTTTGAGGTGTACTCCATTTCATACTAGTGTGGTAGGGAGTAATCCATTTCATATGTGTTATGAAGTGTACTCCACTTCATACCAGTGTTTTAAGGCTTAATACATTTTATATGTGTGTTTTAAGATGTACTCCAAGGTGGGGAAATCAATATCGCGAGGACAAACAGACACTAGTTTGGTTACACATCGTCAACAGTTACGTTCCATATGGCTCGTTCCCCCCCCCCCCTTCACTTTGCCCCGTTTCCTAAAAATCCTTGAGATCGCTTGCAAAGAAGTACCATCAGCAGATTTCGTAGTCTGTTAATATAAACAAAAGATGGTGGGATAGCCTTTAGAATAAAAATTTATGAACTGGCCCACTGTCCCCTGCTATTGTTTAGGTCTATTTTCGCCAAATAGACGAAATTTCACTTTCTCCGACGTAAACCAGAAGAGCGAAGGGTCACAACGTTGAAAAGTGATGCGCTAGGAGAGAGGCTTAAAGGTGAGCCCTCATCTCCCCTCCCCTCCCTCCAGGGGATAATCGACGTATATATAGTTCGATCTGGAGAAACAAAGATAAGAATGGAGGTAGCAATCGAGAGAAGAAGAGCAGTCCCTGAGTAAAACAGGGAATCAAGAAAAAGTGGAACCGAGCGGGATTTTTCTTCCAGAGGCTGTTCTTCTGGTCACATCAAAGAGTAAACCCGCAGTATCGAGAATCAATTTCATACCAATCTCGTTCAGAAAAACCACCTGTCTCAGTTTTCCGAATAAAAACAGAGATATCCCTCACCATTGAGGAATACCAAAGTGAAGTTCCACTTGAGAAAAGATTCCCCTCTTGGTCAAGTCTCATCATCGAGAAGCCCGTAACTGTAACCCAAGGATTGGAATAATCGTACATCCACAATCCCCTTGCTTATATCGTCATGTCAAGAAGCATCGCCACACGCTCCCCACTTACTTCGGGATCAGCTGTTATTCCCGAATAGCCTCCACCCACGTTGCCTTCGCTCAGAGAGATGGACAGCTATGTGTCCGAGTCAGCCTCACGCCACTCATCATCCCATTAAAGAGGCTCTTGTTCAAGGTCATCCAACGCCAGATTTCCTCTTAGTTAAAAGTAAAAGGATTCCAACTTATTTATGTTCGTTAGTTACCATTCTGTACTAAAAAGAATTTTTGCGTCAACCATGGCGTAGTAGTCATTGGTAGATTTAATTTTATTTAGATCCTCTTATTATAGCCTTAGTATATTTAAAGTTTTAATATTACATTTTTTTATGTAATTAAAGGTATATTTTGGCCCTAGTTGTTTAATTAAATCCTAGAAACGCCTCATATGGCTATAGATATATAATATTACGAGTCCTCCCTAGTCAAAAAAATCGAAAAGTATAAAAAGACGTAAAGCACTCTTAGAGAAAAAACGAACAGAGTTATTCATCTACGGAACAAACGTACATACATACTCGGCCGTATACCACGACATCCACCTCATACTAGTGTTTTAGGTGTAATCCATTTCATATCTGCGTTTTGAGGGATACTCCCATACATACCAGTGTTTTAAAGACTAATCCATTTCATATCTGTGTTTTGAGCGATACTCCACCTTATACCAGTGTTGTAAGGCGTAATCCATTTCATATCTGTGTTTTGAGGTGTACTCCACTTCATACCAGTGTTTTAAGAAGTAATTCATTACTTATCTATGTTTTGAGGGATACTCCACGTCATACTAGTGTTTTAAGGAGTAATCCATTTTATATCTGTGTTTTGAGGGATGCTCCACCTCATACCAGTGTTTTAAGAAGTAATCTATTTCCTATCTGTGTTTTGAGGGATGCTCCACCTCATACCAGTGTTTTAAGAAGTAATCCATTTCCTACCAGTGTTTTAAGGAGTAATCCATTTCATATCTGTGTTTTGAGAGATACTCTACCTCATACCAGTGTTTTAAGAAGTAATCCATTTCATTTCTACGTTGTGAGGGATACTCCACTTTATACCAGTGTTTTAAGGAGTAATCTATTTCATATCTTTGTTTTAAGGGATACGCCACCTTATACTAGTGTTTTAAGAAGTAATCCATTTTATATCTGTGTTTTGAGGGATACTCCACCTCATACCAGTGTTTTAAGGAGTAATCTATTTCCTATCTGTGTTTTGAGGTGTACTCCACCTCATACCAGTGCTTTAAGAAGTAATACATTTTATATCCGTGTTTTGAGGTGTACTCCACTTCATACCAGTATTCTAAGGAGTAATCCATTTCATATCTGTGTTTTGAGAGATACTCCACCTCATACCAGTGCTTTAAGGTGTAATCCATTTCATATCTGTGTTTTGAGGGATACTCCACCTCATACCAGCTTACCCCGCGATCGTTCTGCTTCTTGATCAAAGGATCGATCGTAAAGGTCTTTTTCATCAGAAATAAATGAGAATTCGATTGCCATGACACTTCAAGTCGTTGAGAAGGCGACGGCAGCGCTCTCGACTTTGTTCTCGCATACGGTCGGTGGGCAAAGGTCCTTTCACGTACCTCAAGCTCTTGTCGCCCTCCTCCTTGATGGCCCTGGACACTGTGGCCACCGAGATGTTTTTCTTCTTCTTCGTGAGCGCAGTCATTTTGAGCTTCGGAGCACTTTCGAAGGCCTTTATCACAGCCACACGGTTGACAACTTGAGGTCTGCCTGAACGAGGTCGATCTTTGAGGTCTTCCCCGTTTTTGATCCTCTCCGCGACTGTTTACGGTCATTTGGGTGACGTTGAGCCACTTGGTGATCTCGGACTTGTTGTGGCCTTCGTGCAAGAGAGCAGAGATCTCGATTCTTTTTACTTCCCTCTCGATACACCTGAACACAATAAAAAAAGAGTATTAATGACACATGCTGGAAAAGTACGACTTTAAGTTTGACGGAACTTTTTTTTATACTACACGTAAAACTCGACCCCCCCCCCCCTCGTCCAAAAAACGAATGTAACAGAACTTTTGCAAAACGATGTACTGCATTGATTGCGACTATCCTGAGATGAATATCCTCATTACTTTAAACTGGTTCTCCTGAAAAGGTCTTTGAGAATTTCGGCAGAATATGGGTCAAATTCTGAGACTTTAAATGCAATATTTAAAACTCTTGAATATTTTTTTAAGATTTCGAATAATTTTCTGCCCAAATTAATCAACTTAGGTATTTTGTTTTTATTAAAGATGCCCATCTGGAGACGCCCATTAAGGGCATAGGTTATCGCCTTAATCACTTTTAGCTGCATTAAAAAAATATCAAAAAAGAAAATCAAACAAAAAATTATACAAATCATAAAAAAACAAAGCAAGAAATGAAACGCTACGGCATAGGGGGAATGCCTGCCTTTCCTCCGGCGCCGGAGCATGCGACCAACACCAAAGAGAGTCAAATAAAATGGAGGAGGCTTTCCTCCTCCAAGAAGTCAGATAGTCCACAACTCTGTCTATACGAACCCGTTCCGAGTACAAGGGACAAGTGGTAGCGACTATGCTCATCCTGGTGCCGGGACAGGCAACATAACTGAAGATCCGCCAGACAGGGACAATCGACATCACCAATCTTAATGATGATGAGGGCTAATGGCAATCATAAAGATGATTCCTTGATGGAAATTATGCTGATGATGATCCTTTGATGGGAATGATGATGATGATGATTCCTTGATGGAAATGATGATTTCTTGATGGAAATAATGCTGTTGATGATCCTTTAATGAGAATGATGATTATCAGTCCTTAATATGGATGATGCTGATGCTGATTCCTTGATGGGAATGATGATGATGATTTATTTATGGGTATGATGATTATGATGATTCCTTGATAGGAATGATTATGATGATGATTTATTGATGGGTATGATGATGATTTTTTAATGGAAATGGTGAGAATGATTCCTTGATACGAATAATGATGATGATGATTCCCTGATGGTAATAGTGATGATGATTCCTTGATGGGAATGATGATGATGGAGATTCCCTGATGGGAATGATGATTCCTGCGTGGTATATCCGGCTCCATATCTGTTAATTAAAGAACGGGTTTGGGGTCGTGTGTGGGGGGTGGGGGGAGAAGGGGGTGATTAGGAGAGTTACATGGCTATCCATTTGGGTTATCCACTTGGGTTATCCACTTTCCTCTTTAACTTCCCTAACTTCACCGTATTCTTTGCGAACCTCATAAAAGGAAATGGCAAGAGAGGTGCGCGACCCCTTGTTCTTCAGCGTCCCCCAACACTCTACCCTTCCCCCAATTTCTACACTTTCATATGACCGTCTTAAAAATAAATTCCTTCAAAATGCCCTTGCGGCAGCTGTCATCTTGGCCTAACCAACCGCTTTACCCTCGTTGGTTATTACTTCTTTTGTAGCATCAATAAAATAAATGTCTCTGACAGAGTCGGATTCACCATTTTCGAAGGGCCGTCTTCGACCATAAATCTTGGGGCAAAGATGCCCTCGTTGGGTATTTCTAAGCCTCAAGTGAGAAGCAAATAAAACAACAAATATCGACCGTCGAAAGCTGACCTCGTCTCAGGAATCCGCGTTGACCTCCAGTCA
The DNA here is from genome assembly GCA_963969495.1 of Ceratothoa steindachneri. NCBI lineage: Eukaryota > Metazoa > Arthropoda > Malacostraca > Isopoda > Cymothoidae > Ceratothoa > Ceratothoa steindachneri. The sequence goes on from OZ018327.1 coordinate 90,593,493, forward strand.
CGCAGATTATTCTTCTGTCCAGTTTGACGGAGGGGAGCAATCCGGATTAGCCAAACATTTCAGTACCACATTTATTGCTTCAAAAGAATTAGGCTCTTCTTCTCTTCCCCTCTTCCTCACTTCACTCCACTTTTTTCGTCTCTTATTTCTTGGGCATGACTTGACTAAATTTCTTCGTCCCCTATTCTCATGAGCAGAACTTTTACAATTTTGCTTCTTCCCTCATTCTTATGAGCATGACTGCATTCCTTTTCTTCTCCCCTCATTCTCATGAGCATGCCTGCATTCTTTTTCTTCGCGTCTCATTCTTATGGACATGAATTTACTCCATTTTTTCGTCCATAATTCTCATGGGCATGACTTCGTTCGTTTTCTTTACAGATCTTATAAACATTCTGCGAGGTGCAGCCTCGCTGCTATTGCGCTAGAAATTCGAAGGAGAAAAACATCTCAGTTCAACCTTGCCTCTTTTCTATGCCTCCGATGACTCGAAATCACAGTTTCATATCCTTTGTCGTTAACCTCCCATTATTTTCGTTCGTTTCAGCTGATTTCGCGTTTCCCCAAATTCCTCGTCTCATTTACCTTTCGCTCTTTTGAGTACGCGCATTGCATCTCTGCAGAGACAATAAATGTACAAATATTGTATGGTATACATGTTACATTTACACCCTGCAATGTGTAAACGCACGTAACTCATTAAACTTGGTACGTACAAGTGTTGAAGTGTACATAATTTCCTCTAACACTCCAAACTACAGCTTGTTTTGAAGTTCGTATAACTGAGTCGCATGATGCTGTTGTACGAACATGCCCTTCGGGATTTGGACGCCATATGGACAGTCGCTTTGCGGAGGTTCGAAAGAGTTGCGTTCTTTCTTGGTCCCGGGAACACTTAATAGATTTCCATTTAGACTAATAGACCTAAATATTTTACACACATTTCACTTCCTTAACCTCACCCGTTAATTTACGTGTCTTTTCAAAACATATTTACAGTATCGTCCCGCCAAAATCAGAACGCCTGTATTTCTACGAGTATCATAACTTTTGTCAGAGAAGATCCACGGCTTACAAAATTGGTATACAATGACCTACAGGCATAAACTACATATAGGTTGTTATGGATTTTTTCTAAATAAAATGAAAGTTATCAGCAGATAAACAATTTAGTAGAAAAATTTAAAGTGGATTACACCTTTGAGTGCTTGAGTCTCTGCAATGGCTCCAAGTGAAAGACCTTGGTGGCGCAGATTTGCAATCAGCTCGCGGACAGAGGCGTGACAAATTTCTTAAAGCGTGTAATGGATTGCCTCGCCTCCCCCTCCTCTCTTACTAGGTTTTGGGCCGCATACGATCGCCTTCGTGGCTGTCCGGCCAACGTTTCGGATCCTGTCTATGGGTCTGTTAAATGACATCTTCCTATCATGGCTGGGTTGTTGACGAATACTAATACTTAGCGTACTTAGCGAGGGCTTTTTCATGTTCCTGCCTGCCTCTCTGGTTGCTCAAATGAGAGTGATGTCCTTCGGTGGCCGTTCAGAGCCAGCATTCGACGAGGACTGTCCTCTGGGTAACCTTTGGTCTGTGTGGTCAATCATGTTCACATAACCCGCAACTTCTATACATACATTATACAGCTCGTAAACGTACTTTAGCCATTTTATTTTGAACTCATTGCTCATACTCGTAAGTGCCTTGCTCACTAATTTTCACGCAACTAATTTTCTCTTTGCTTCTTAACTTCCTCTATTTTTCTAGAATAACTTCTTCTTCCCATCCGGATTCTCATTCATCTTTCGTTTGAATTCTTCATTTACTGCTTTCACACTCTGGTTACCACTTATTCCACTCACCTACTTGTAAACACTCAACCTCATGGAGCTGACATTCTCATCGGCACTATTAAGAAATTTCAACGTCTCCCGTTTCCTCTGCACGTTCCAAATCGTAATTCCATCATTCATGGTACTGCTTTCACTTTCCATCTATAACACACCAACATACAGCCCTTTTAATTCCCACTATCACTTCCTATATTTGCTCCACATTTACCCTATCATCATGTTCACACCTACTTCATCTCTCCTACTGCCAAGCATTCTCAGGTACTCTTCTTTCTCTTTTGCTTTTGCTACCCTCTTCCTTTCTACCTTCATCGCGTCTTCTCAACCATACATCAACCAATTTAAATCTCACAAGGCACACGGGGTCGAGTATTCCCACAATCATACCTTTTGCAGCTTTTACACCAAATACATCCCGCAGCGTACTCTTTCTTACTTGGAACAAATCGATCATACTCTTACATTCTCTCTCTTCTTTCCGATGCTGAAAGAAGTGTTTGCCACCTGAAAGTTTCTTTCATTCCAGAACAGTACCACTCTCTCTCTCTCCCTTTTCATTAATTCAGGGTGTACAAAAGCTCCCCTTCTCCCATCTTTCATCTTATTACACCACTCTTTCTAAGTCATTCCAGAACCTCTTTTTCGCAGTCTCACTCTATCAGTATAAAGTTCATACGCTATCGCCACGCACAGTTTCACCCTTTGAAAATAGCAACTTCACCTACATAATTGTTGAAATCACACACGCTAGGTCATTATACCATATAACTATTCCCTCTAAACATTGCCACGCACCTGATTGCACTCCAATCACTCTATCCTACACAAACTCTTCATTCCGTTTCATGCTCATCTCACATAAAGCAAGCATCTGCAATCTTTTAATTAAAAAAAACATTGACTACCATTTCACCCTTTCCAACATCACATATACACATCCCACACACCCACTCACTTCCCACACTGGCGCAGATTAATCGACATGTTGGACGAGATTAGCGACATCCCCACCCATTAACTACCTTGTGTATTACACTCGCAGGAAACAAACTTTCGAGTGTGTGGCTTCCAAGGCCAGCGTTCCATATCTGGGCTTAGTTTACTTTTACTACTACATGGCCTGGAGATGATATGGGCATTCTTCCTGCCCCACATACCTGAATATAATAATGATAATAATATCAATAATAATAATTAATTATCTTTAAAGTAGATCTATTCATCCGTCATCCATTCCTCTTTCTTCTCTTCTTTTTTCATTACCCTCTTTATTGATTTCTTTCTTCTCTAAATACTACTCTCGTTGGCCTTAATTCTCTTTAAAATTCACCTCAAGAAATCAGACGCCATCTTTGTTTGCTTTTGCATTTCCTGCGATTTTTTTTTATTCATTCCCACATCCTTTACCTCCTTTACCTTCTTGAATGGGGAGGGAAATAAAATGGCTCCTAGTTGTGGTTCTTGTTTGGTTTACCACCAATCGGTACGCTAGCCACCACAAAGTGGATTCCATCCGACAACCAATCTTACCCAATGTGTCTTAACTTCGCCCAACTGAGTAAAAAGCTTTCAACTCTGCCCTTCCGGACCCAACTCCATGTTTCTCTCAAATCTTGATATCTAACTTCAACTCCTTCGTTTACGTCTCCAGGCAAAATTTCTAGCGGGGATTCTCTCATTAGTTTTCGCTTTTGTCTGTTATATCCCCCCTCCACTCTTGCAGGAGGGCGCCAAACACCAATGGAGATGTATTCCAGGTTCTTCTATTTATTAAAATAAACAGCGAAAACTAAAGAGGGCATCTCTGCCAGCAATTATTTGACAGGTGTTTCATCATGGAAATGAAATTAGGTGAAGATGTGTGGGAGATATGTGGGAGATGTGTGAAAAGGTGCTTGGAAGATGTGTGGGAGATGTGTGGTATATGTGTGGAAGATGTGTGAAAGATGTGTGGGAGATGTGTGGAAGATGTATGGGAGATGTGTGAAAGATGTGTGGAAGATGTGTGGGAGATGTGTGAAAAGATGTGTGGAAGATGCGTAGCCCAAAAAGACAACTTAAGATTTTTGGTAGGGCGAATGTGAACAACTGTCCTCGGCGTGGCAAACCCGTTCCGCAAGGAAAGCGGGGTTTTCTAACGGAAAGAGACGTGTCATTCGGCGACAATCTTCACGGGCATAACCATTAGATCAACTGCTTCCCCTTTCCAGGCAAAGGTCAATTAGTCAAGAAAAGTCAAATTTGAAAGGACATTTCCCCATCAGACCTCGGCTGAATGAATGCTCCTGTTTAGCAAGGAATTTTTTCGCGTAAATTAAGATTAAATTCCACGAATCTAAATTCCCGAGGAGAATAAGTGTGAATTTGCCGCTAACCACCTCACTAAAAATCACCTTCACCTTTGTCTACGTAAAGCGCGGAGCGGCGATTCAACTCAATAGAAAGTATTAGATGTAATACAAAAGCAACATTACGTTCCGTTCTTTATACTTCTGCCTGGGAAATCATTTTCTTGTTTGCTGCAGGTTTGAGCAGTCACCAGACAATGCAGTTCATTTTAAAATTTGAAGTTCTGCAGGATAAGTTGTTTCTTTCATGAAGTTTTCATTCAATGCCGTTCATTTTAAAATTTGAAGTTCTGCAGGATAAGTTGTTTCTTTCATGGATTTTCATTGAATGCCGTTCATTTTTAAATTTGAAGTTCTGCAGGATAATTTGTTTCTTTCATGAAGTTTTAATTCAATGCCGTTCATTTTTAAATTTGAAGTTCTGCAGGATAAGTTGTTTCTTTCATGAAGTTTTAATTCAATGCCGTTCATTTTGAAATTTGAAGTTCTGGAGGATAAGTTGTTTCTTTCATGAAGTTTTCATTCATGTTCGGGTGACAAGAATTACGCTTTCAGCCTTTAATTTGATTATTTTCCTTAAATTTAAACCTTAATCTCTTGAATTGAGAAGTTGGATTATCAAATGAATTATATGGCTGAATATATTTCTTGGTTGCGATGAGGTTATTTAAGTTGTTTCACAGGTATGGTCTTTAGTCGCGTTCACGCGACTCTTATAAGTGACTATGTAGGTCCGTAGGTCGATCGGTGGGATGGTAACCGTTTTACTTTTCAATGAGACTTTTGGCAATAACATCGTAACTATTCGGCTGATCCTAACAAAATTTGAAATGCTTATGTTGTTTTACATTCTATGTTGAATAGTATAAATGCCAATGTCCTCCCAAGGTTAGTCGGTGAAGTATTGAAAGTTTTGAAGGTCATATGGTCATAAGTTAGAATAATTGAGAGCAGGCAACTTAGGTCTGTTGACCTTGTTGTTTCATATATGAGTTGCTATACTTAGAGTTCTGCAAGAACGCCATACTTAGAGTTCTGCAAGAACTCTATACTTAGAGTTATGCAAGAAAGCTATACTTAGAGTTCTGCAAGAACGCTATACTAGCCTTTACACGGAGGGACAGGAGTAGGTTTATTCGATGTAGGTTTGGGGATAAAACCTGAGTTTACCGAGATCAGTCCGTGACCTTTACTTGCCCATAAGTCTTTGCGTCTTTCTGACAAGGACAGTAACCGGCATATTTTTTTGTTGTTGACGTTGTTTTGTTGTGTGGGTTTGTAGAATCTTTGTAGAGGGTGGTCCAAAAGTCTTGTCAACCCTCACCTTAATTGATCCTGCCGGAAACAGTTTATGTTGCCAACGGAGTATCTTCCTCTTCGGAGGGGGTAGTCTGCCGAATGTTGCAGGGAACATATGTCGCACATCCTTCATGCTCTTGCTTGAATAAATACACACGATCATGTGTCCATAGACTTGCAATCAACCTCTCTTCCAAACTGTAGGAGCTTCTGTAAGCCATCTAAAATAGAAAATTAAAACAATATTAACATGGGATGACGAGGCTTTCTCCCGCATTCATACATGTACAGGAACCCAGAAGAAGATAATCTCGAAATCCACTCGGTTCGCCAAAACCGTGGCGTTACGGATATCGCGAACCAGGGGATGCGGAAATTTCAATGCCCCGAGAGCACTCAGGGCGCTTTGTGAGTCGTTATAAATCACAATTCTGTCTCCAAACCAAACACGTCGCATTATATCCTGTCCTGAGCTGTGTATTGCAAGACTTTCGGTCAACTGAAATATGAAATTAAAACAATATTTGAAATAGAAAATTAAAACAATATTAACATGGGATGACAAGACTTTCGGTTGCCTGAAATATGAAATTAAAACAATATTTGAAATAGAAAATTGAAACAATATTAACATGGGATGACAAGACTTTCGGTTAACTAAAATATAAAATTAAAACACTATTTGAAATAGAAAATTAAAACAATAAAAACATGGGATGACAAGACTTTCGGTCAACTAAAATATAAAAAAAAACAATATTTGAAATATAAAATTAAAACAATATTAACATGGGATGACAAGACTTTCGGTCAACTGAAATATAAAATTAAACCAATATTTGAAATAGAAAATAAAAATAATATTAACATGGGATGACAAGACTTTCAGTCAACTAAAATATAAAATTAAAACAATATTTGGAATAGAAAATTCAAACAATATTAACATGGGATGACAAGACTTTCGGTCAACTGAAATATAAAATTAAATCAATATTTGAAATAGAAAATTGAAACAATATTAACATGGGATGACAGGGCTTTCGGTTAACTGAAATATGAAATTAAAACAATATTTGAAATAGAAAATTAAAACAATAAAAACATGGGATGACAAGACTTTCAGTCAACTAAAATATAAAATTAAAACAATATTTGAAATATAAAATTGAAAAAAAATATTAACATGGGATGACAAGACTTTCGGTTAACTGAAATATAAAATTAAAACAATATTTGGAATAGAAAATTGAAACAATATTAACATGGGATGACAAGACTATCGGTCAACTAAAATATAAAATTAAAACAATATTTGAAATATAAAATTAAAAAAATATTAACATGGGATGACAAGACTTTCGGTTAACTGAAATATAAAATTAAAACAATATTTGGAATAGAAAATTGAAACAATATTAAAATGGGATGACAAGACTTTCGGTCAACTAAAATATAAAATTAAAACAATATTTGAAATATAAAATTAATAAAAATATTAACATGGGATGACAAGACGTTCGGTTAACTGAAATATGAAATTAAAACAATAGTTGGAATAGAAAATTGAAACAATATTAACATGGGATGACAAGACTTTCGGTCAACTGTAATATAAAATTAAAACTATATTTGAAATAGAAAATAAAAATGATATTAACATGGGATGACAAGACTTTCCGGCAACTAAAATATAAAATTAAAACAATATTAACATGGGATGACAAGACTTTTGGTCAACGGAAATATAAAATTAAAACAATATTTGAAATTGAAAATTAAAATAATATTAACATGGGATGACAAGACGTTCGGTTAACTGAAATATAAAATTAAAACAATATTTGAAATAGAAAATTAAAATAATATTAACATGGGATGAAAAGACTTTCGGTCAACTAAAATATAAAATTAAAACAATATTAACATGGAATGACAGGACTTTCGGTCAACTGAAATATAAAAATAAAACAATATTTGAAATAGAAAATTAAAATAATATCAACATGGGATGACAAGACGTTCGGTTAACTGAAATATAAAATTACAACAATATTTGAAATAGAAAATTAAAACAATATTAACATGGGTTGACAAGAATTTCGGTCAACTAAAATTAAAATTAAAACAATATTTGAAATAGAAAATTAAAACAATATTAACATGGGATGACGAGGCTTTCTCCCGCATTCATACATGTACAGGAACCCAGAAGAAGATAATCTCGAAATCCACTCGGTTCGCCAAAACCGTGGCGTTACGGATATCGCGAACCAGGGGATGCGGAGATTTTAATGCCCCGAGAGCACTCAGGGCGCTTGGTGAGTCGCTATAAATCACAATTCTGTATCCAAACCGAGCACGTCGCATTATATCCTGTCCTGAGCTGTGTATTGCAAGACTTTCGGTCAACTGAAATATGAAATTAAAACAATATTTGAAATAGAAAATTAAAACAATATTAACATGGGATGACAAGACTTTCGGTTAACTGAAATATGAAATTAAAACAATATTTGAAATAGAAAATTGAAACAATATTAACATGGGATGACAAGACTTTCGGTTAACTGAAATATGAAATTAAAACAATATTTGAAATAGAAAATTAAAACAATATAAACATGGGATGACAAGACTTTCGGTCAACTAAAATATAAAATTAAAACAATATTTGAAATATAAAATTAAAACAATATTAACATGGGATGACAAGACTTTCGGTCAACTGAAATATAAAATTAAACCAATATTTGAAATAGAAAATAAAAATCATATTAACATGGGATGACAAGACTTTCATCAACTAAAAGATAAAATTAAAACAATATTTGGAATAAAAAATTCAAACAATATTAACATGGGATGACAAGACTTTCGGTCAAAAGAAAAATATAAAATTAAATCAATATTTGAAATAGAAAATTGAAACAATATTAACATGGGATGACAGGGCTTTCGGTTAACTGAAATATGAAATTAAAACAATATTTGAAATAGAAAATTAAAACAATAAAAACATGGGATGACAAGACTTTCGGTCAACTAAAATATAAAATTAAAACAATATTTGAAATATAAAATTAAAAAAATATTAACATGGGATGACAAGACTTTCGGTTAACTGAAATATAAAATTAAAACAATATTTGGAATAGAAAATTGAAACAATATTAACATGGGATGACAAGACTTTCGGTCAACTAAAATATAAAATTAAAACAACATTTCAAATATAAAATTAAAAAAATATTAACATGGGATGACAAGACTTTCGGTTAACTGAAATATAAAATTAAAACAATATTTGGAATAGAAAATTGAAACAATATTAACATGGGATGACAAGACTTTCGGTCAACTGTAATATAAAATTAAAACTATATTTGAGATAGAAAATTAAAATGATATTAACATGGGATGACAAGACTTTCGGTCAACTAAAATATAAAATTAAAACAATATTAACATGGGATGACAAGACTTTTGGTCAACGGAAATATAAAATTAAAACAATATTTGAAATAAAAAATTAAAATAATATTAACATGGGATTACAAGACGTTCGGTTAACTGAAATATAAAATTAAAACAATATTCGAAATAGAAAATTAAAATAATATTAACATGGGATGAAAAGACTTTCGGTCAACTAAAATATAAAATTAAAACAATATTTGAAATATGAAATTAAAACAATATTAACATGGAATGACAGGACTTTCGGTCAACTGAAATATAAAATTAAAACAATATTTGAAATAGAAAATTAAAATAATATCAACATGGGATGACAAGACGTTCGGTTAACTGAAATATAAAATTACAACAATATTTGAAATAGAAAATTAAAACAATATTAACATGGGATGACAAGACTTTCGGTCAACTAAAATATAAAATTAAAACAATATTTGAAATAGAAAATTAAAACAATATTAACATGGGTTGACAAGAATTTCGGTCAACTAAAATTAAAATAAAAACAATATTTGAAATAGAAAATTAAAACAATATTAACATGGGATGACGAGGCTTTCTCCCTAATTCATACATGTACAGGAACCCAGAAGAAGATAATCTCGAAATCCACTCGGTTCGCCAAAACCGTGGCGTTACGGATATCGCGAACCAGGGGATGCGGAAATTTCAATGCCCCGAGAGCACTCAGGGCGCTTTGTGAGTCGCTATAAATCACAATTCTGTCTCCAAACCGAGCACGTCGCATTATATCCTGTCCTGAGCTGTGTATTGCAAGACTTTCGGTCAACTGAAATATGAAATTAAAACAATATTTGAAATAGAAAATTAAAACAATATTAACATGGGATGACAAGACTTTCGGTCAACTGAAATATAAAATTAAAACAATATTTAAAATAGAAAATTGAAACAATATTAACATGGAATGACAAGACTTTCGGTTAACTGAAATATGAAATTAAAACACTATTTAAAATAGAAAATTAAAACAATAAAAACATGGGATGACAAGACTTTCGGTCAATTAAAATATAAAATTAAAACAATATTAACATGGGATGACAAGACGTTTGGTCAACTGAAATATAAAATTAAACCAATATTCGAAATAGAAAATTAAAATAATATTAACATGGGATGACAAGACTTTCGGTCAACTAAAATATAAAATTAAAACAATATTTGAAATAGAAAATTCAAACAATATTAACATGGGATGACAAGACTTTCGGTCAAATGAAATATAAAATTAAAACAATATTTGAAATAGAAAATTGAAACAATATTAACATGGGATGACAAGACTTTCGGTTAACTGAAATATGAAATTAAAACAATATTTGAAAAAGAAAATTAAAACAATTAAAACATGGGATGACAAGACTTTCGGTCAACTAAAATATAAAATTATAACAATATTTGAAATATAAAATTAAAAAAATATTAACATGGGATGACAAGACTTTCGGTTAACTGAAATATAAAATTAAAACAATATTTGAAATAGAAAATTGAAACAATATTAACATGGGATGACAAAACTTTCGGTTAACTGTAATATAAAATTAAAACTATATTTGGAATAGAAAATTAAAATGATATTAACATGGGATGACAAGACTTTCGGTCAACTAAAATATAAAATTAAAACAATATTAACATGGGATGACAAGACTTTTGGTCAACGGAAATATAAAATTAAAACAATATTTGAAATAGAAAATTAAAATAATATTAACATTGGATGACAAGACGTTCGGTTAACTGAAATATAAAATTAAAACAATATTTGAAATAGAAAATTAAAATAATATTAACATGGGATGACAAGACTTTCGGTCAACTAAAATATAAAATTAAAACAATATTTGAAATATAAAATGAAACAATACTAACGTGGGATGACAAGACTTTCGGTCAACTAAAATATAAAATTAAAACAATTTTTTAAATAGAAAATTAAAATAATATTAACATGGGATGACAAGACTTTCGGTCAACTGAAATATAAAATTAAAACAATATTTTAAGTAGAAAATTAAAATAATATTTACATGTGATGACAAGTCTTTAGGTCAACTGAAATATAAAATTAAAACAATATTTTAAGTAGAAAATTAAAACAATATTAACATGGGATGACAAGACTTTCGGTCAACTGAAATATAAAATTAAAACAATATTTGAAATAAAAAATTGAATCAATATTAACATGGGATGACAAGACTTTCGGTCAACTGAAATATAAAATTAAAACAATATTTGAAATAGAAAATTAAAATAATATCAACATGGGATGACAAGAATTTCAGTCAACTGAAATATGAAATTAAAACAATATTTGAAATAGAAAATTAAAACAATATTAACATGGGATGACAAGACTTTCGGTCAACTGAAATATAAAATTAAAACAATATTTGAAATAGAAAATTAAAATAATATCAACATAGGATGACAAGACGTTCGGTTAACTGAATTATAAAATTACAACAATATTTGAAATAGAAAATTAAAACAAAATTAACATGGGTTGACAAGAATTTCGGTCAACTAAAATTAAAATTGAAACAATATTTGAAATAGAAAATTAAAACAATATTAACTTGGGATGACAAGGCTTTCTCCCTAATTCATACATGTACAGGAACCCAGAAGAAGATAATCTCGAAATCCACTCGGTTAGCCAAAACCGTGGCGTTACGGATATCGCGAACCAGGGGATGCGGAAATTTCAATGCCCCGAGAGCACTCAGGGCGCTTTGTGAGTCGCTATAAATCACAATTCTGTATCCAAACCGAGCACGTCGCATTATATCCTGTCCTGAGCTGTGTATTGCAAGACTTTCGGTCAACTGAAATATGAAATTAAAACAATATTTGAAATAGAAAATTAAAACAATATTAACATGGGATGACAAGACTTTCGGTCAACTGAAATATAAAATTAAAACAATATTTGAAATAGAAAATTGAAACAATATTAACATGGCATGACAAGACTTTCGGTCAACTAAAATATAAAATTAAAACAATATTTGAAATAGAAAATTCAAACAATATTAACATGGGATGACAAGACTTTCGGTCAACTGAAATATAAAATTAAAACAATATTTGAAATAGAAAATTGAAACAATATTAACATGGGATGACAAGACTTTCGGTTAACTGTAATATGAAATTAAAACAATATTTGAAAAAGAAAATTAAAACAATAAAAACATGGGATGACAAGACTTTCGGTCAACTAAAATATAAAATTAAAACAATATTTGGAATAGAAAATTAAAAAAATATTAACATGGGATGACAAGACTTTCGGTTAACTGAAATATAAAATTAAAACAATATTTGGAATAGAAAATTGAAACAATATTAACATGAGATGACAAGACTTTCGTAACTGTAATATAAAATTAAAACAATATTTGAAATAGAAAATTAAAATAATATTAACATGGGATGACAAGAATTTCAGTCAACTGAAATATGAAATTAAAACAATATTTGAAATAGAAAATTGAAACAATATTAACATGGGATGACAAGACTTTCGGTCAACTAAAATATAAAATTAAAACAATATTTGAAATAGAAAATTAAAACACTATTAACATGGGTTGACAAGAATTTCGGTCAACTTAAATTAAAATTAAAACAATATTTGAAATGGAAAATTAAAACAATATTAACATGGGATGACAAGGCTTTCTCCCGAATTCATACATGTACAGGAACCCAGAAGAAGATAATCTCGAAATCCACTCGGTTCGCCAAAACCGTGGCGTTACGGATATCGCGAACCAGGGGATGCGGAAATTTCAATGCCCCGAGAGCACTCAGGGCGCTTTGTAAGTCGCTATAAATCACAATTCTGTATCCAAACCGAGCACGTCACATTATATTCTGTCCTGAGCTGTGTATTGCAAGACTTTCGGTCAACTGAAATATGAAATTAAAACAATATTTTAAATAGAAAATTAAAACAATAAAAACATGGGATGACAAGACTTTCGGTCAACTAAAATAAAAAATTAAAACAATATTTGAAATATAAAATTAAAACAATATTAACATGTGATGACAAGACTTTCGGTCAGCTGAAATATAAAATTAAACCAATATTTGAAATAGAAAATTAAAATAATATTAACATGGGATGACAAGACTTTCGGTCAACTAAAATATAAAATTAAAACAATATTTGAAATAGAAAATTCAAACAATATTAACATGGGATGACCAGACTTTCAGTCAACTGAAATATAAAATTAAAACAATATTTGAAATAGAAAATTGAAACAATATTAACATGGCATGACAAGACTTTCGGTTAACTGAAATATGAAATTAAAACAATATTTGAAATAGAAAATTAAAACAATAAAAACATGGGATGACAAGACTTTCGGTCAACTAAAATAAAAAATTAAAACAATATTTGAAATATAAAATTAAAACAATATTAACATGTGATGACAAGACTTTCGGTCAGCTGAAATATAAAATTAAACCAATTTTTGAAATAGAAAATTAAAATAATATTAACATGGGATGACAAGACTTTCGGTTAACTGAAATATGAAATTAAAACAATATTTGAAAAAGAAAATTAAAACAATAAAAACATGGGATGACAAGACTTTCGGTCAACTAAAATATAAAATTAAAACAATATTTGAAATATAAAATTAAAAAAATATTAACATGGGATGACAAGAATTTCGGTTAACTGAAATATAAAATTAAAACAATATTTGGAATAGAAAATTGAAACAATATTAACATGGGATGACAAGGCTTTCGGTCAACTGTGATATAAAATTAAAACTATATTTGAAATAGAAAATTAAATTATATTAACATGGGATGACGAGACTTTCGGTCAACTAAAATATAAAATTAAAACAATATTAACATGGGATGACAAGACTTTTGGTCAACGGAAATATAAAATTAAAACAATATTTGAAATAGAAAATTAAAATAATATTAACATGGGATGACAAGACTTTCGGTCATCTAAAATATAAAATTAAAACAATATTTGAAATATAAAATTAAAACAATATTAACATGGGATGACAGGACTTTCGGTCAACTAAAATATAAAATTAAAACAATATTTGAAATATAAAATTAAAATAATATTAACATGGGATGACAAGACTTTCGGTCAACTGAAATATAAAATTAAAACAATATTTTAAGTAGAAAATTAAAATAATATTAACATGGGATGGTAAGACTTTCGGTCAACTAAAATATAAAATTAAAACAATATTTTAAGTTGAAAATTAAAACAATATTAACATGGGATGACAAGACTTTCGGTCAACTGAAATATAAAATTGAAACAATATTTGAGATAGAAAATTGAATCAATATTAACATGGGATGACAAGACTTTCGGTCAACTGAAATATAAAATTAAAACAAATTTGAAATAGAAAATTAAAATAATATCAACATGGGATGACAAGAATTTCGGTCAACTGAAATATGAAATTAAAACAATATTTGAAATAGAAAATTTAAACAATATTAACATGGGATGACAAGACTTTCGGTCAACTGAAATATAAAATTAAAACAATATTTGAAATAGAAAATTAAAATAATATCAACATGGGATGACAAGACGTTCGGTTAACTAAAATTAAAATTAAAACAATATTTGAAATATGAAATTAAAACAATATTTACACTGTATAGCAAGAAGTTAGGACCACCCTGTACAATTAGTAATTGAGAATGGAAATATTTGGTGTAGATTTTGACAAGCAGTGGGGTGACCTAGTACTCTCAGCTACCCTAATTTCGACCAATACATTGCAGCAATTGGATTAGATTCTAACCGGCAAGCTAGGTTGCTTAAATTTTTTTGATACATTCCTTTGGAAATCGAGCCCCTTTAAGATTTGACAGACAATTAGACACCTTTCAAATATGAGCATGGTGATTCTTTTTATTTTTATTTAGTAGATAATACCATTTTATTTAGGTGTAAGGTTTTGGGTGAGATAGGGCTTACTCTATCTTCTTCCCATTAATTACCAGAGTAAGTCTTTTGGAGCAGACTGGTCCAATTTTTCTTTTGACATTTGCTCAGCAGAAGTATTAAACGAAGCAATTTTTAATTATTATTTGGAAATATTTGAGTATAATTACACTGTACAACAAATTTCAGTGTCAAGAAACAAATAGAGATCTAATGTATATTTTATTATGAAGTCGAGTGTGCTGAATTCGAATCTGATAACAAAGATTTCCTACTACGTAACATTTACTTGTAAATTGCCGATTTAATAATTATGCAATTGATACCGAATTCCACGTTCCCCTAAATGTATTTCGCTCGCAAAGTCCGATTAAATGTCTCCATTGTAATTAATTCGTGAATATATATTGAATCAGCATGTTTGTTAGCATTATATAATGTATTAACATACATTTTAGTATTTACTTCTTCAATTTTCAGAGGTCTCAGGTGTGTCACGCTTCAGGTTCCAGCAGAAGTCAGCCAGCATAGCAGGGCTTCATTTTCCCTTATACCTGTTTTCCATTGACGCTATATTTTGATGGAACCTCTCTTCTTGTTTATTATTCATATCTCCTGTATTCTCATGGAAGAAGGACAGATGAGAATGAAGAAATTGTATCGTCAGTGACATATTGCGTTCGAGATCTTGGTAGCACTTGATTAGGCTCTTCTTTGTATGCTCTCAATGAAACTGAGCCGCTAGCTCAGTTTCATCCAATGTCGCCTCGAAGTCCTCATCAGCTATAAGTTGACGAATCCGAGGGCCTCCTACGAATATGCCTTCTTTAATCTTGGCATCATTTATTTTAGGGAAGATCGGTTTGAAGTACTGGAAACATGGCTTGTAAGGTTTTGAAAATTGGTAAATTGCTTCATTAGGCCTAATTTTGTATGCAGTGGTGGCAAAATGATTTTCTCCTTCTTAACTAGTGGCTCATGAATTACATTATGGCATTCAGGCGTCATAGTTTTCCGAGATAACCATTCTGAGCGTACATAATGTTCTGATCTGGCCTTACTGTCCCACTTGCAAAGGAAGCACATAAACTTGGTGTATCCAGTTTGTAGCCCATTAAGTAGGGCTACTACTTTCAAGTCCCCATAAATTAGCCACTCATGCTCCTTGTAACTTAGGCGGTCTAGAATAAAAGCAAGGTTCTTATATGTCTCTCTTAAAATGACTGAGTGAGCAACTGGAACTGAAGTCAGGGTGTTCCAAATGTGCAAGAGAACATCTTTTATTCTGTAAAGGGATGCATCTATGAATAAACTCTACTCATTTGGTTCATAGGTCATTTCAAAGGCATTTAATAGACTTCTGATATCATTACAATAAGTCAAGTTGTTTTCAAAAGGGAAGAATTGCTGTAGATCTGCTGAACGCTTCCTAAATTCTGTAATTCGAGGATGTTCATTTAACAGGTTCCATTGTTGCAGACATGAGGCCAGGAGTTCACTCTGTTGCTGAGTAAGTGTTAAATCACGAACTAGATCATTGAGTTCCGGTTACGTGATGAGGTGTGGTTCCTTGTCATATTCAAGCTGTGCCACATATTGTGTATCTTGAGAATCTGAATCGGTGAGTTGCTCGTGTCATCGCTTGGTAATTCAGAGGGCGGCTGTGGTACAGGAATAGCACCTCAATGTCGAACTGGACGAATAGCAGACTGAAGATCTGGATATATGATAGATTTCTTGCCTTTTCTGTTGCGACCTGCATTGAAATAAAATAAAATGGATATTACTGACTGTGATCACTTGCAGATATATTGGAAGTACAACATAGTATGTATTTTGATCTATTGATTTGATACATCTCTTGAAAATATATTAAAGACCAGGAAAGAAAACACATTGAATAACACCTACCTTTAATATCTGTTAAGCAGAAGTAGCAATCCGTTGAATGGTCCTTTGGCTCTGTCCAGACCATTGATACGTCAAACGTGAGGCTAGGCCCTTTGCCTTTCACCTAGGCAGAAAGGGAAATTGTACACATGACACAACATATGTGAGTTGCCCAGTGTTTGTCCTGGTTACCCACTTTACATCCAACGTACAGCTCATAAGGTTTCTTCTTTAGTCACCTTGTCTTTTATTGTCATAAATAACAGAAAGTGTTTGGGGACTTTTTTCATTCTCTAGGCATTTTAGCTCTGTCTTCTGTAAAGAAAAACCACTGTAGTATGTGAAGAATAATATAAATAGTAATAACAACAAATATTAAATAAAAAAGTAAAAATAGGAAGCATTTATAGTAAGTTACAAAATTACCAAGCCTTATGTAAGAGTTACCACGGATTTAGACCCATATAACTAAAAGGATATTGAGTATACTTTCATAGATTTTATAGGATAGGTTGACAAATACCTGAAAAATACCCCATTAAAATTATATCAAAATCCGTTTATAACTTTTATGGTTTTCAGTTTCGGCCCAATCCTGTTTGCAATCAATCCCTTCGGAACCATCAATGTATTTAATGTAACTAAGATGGCAATTTACGAGAAACTGGAGGAGGGTCGCAGAAAGAGACGGATGTTATATTGGTGATTTACGCAAAATAATACCCTTAAAAAAGATTATTCTCATTTCGGTTTTTACCTTAGGCGAAGCGCCAGGTCAAGGCGTCACTTTTTTTTCAAAAGGAGTAAAGTTTATTTGTACCCATTTAGAGCCATGAAATGACCTATATGACCATGGGACATATGGTTATTCATCCTGGAGATTTCAAATCTGCCATCGGATTTGGCGCTGGGTGATGCCATCTAGTGGCAGAAACCTCATTTATCCATTCAAAGGGACTTGTAAATGATTTGAACCATGGGAAACCATCAATGCAATAACCATTTATCATCTTATCACAAAACGCCGCAGATCATGGGAGGGACTTTCTATCTTGTTTTTTTTAATTGTTATACAGTGAAATTGATAATTTTTGTTTAGAGTAGGAACATTTATTAATGAATAAATTTAGCTAATGCCTTAAGCATCGCGCTTCCTCTACCCCTCCCTTACTACACCTAAAGACAATGTCTTTCGAAAGAGTACATTGAGGTAAGTTAAACCTATTTACGCTGAATTCATTTAGATATATCATCTTCAATTATTAAACTTTGCTTCTGTGTAAATTTTAGTAGTCCAGAAGTGTTTACGTCGTGTTATAGTTTGCTAAGCTAACCGAATTGTTTAATCTTGTTTAATCTTATCAATTATTATTACTTTTCCCAGGTTGGGGAAATTTTTTCACGTTAAGATCCGAGCATTGTACTCGCCCTTTTATATTTTTGTATTGGGTTAGTCTGCGGTTGTGAACGGTGTTTACAAGTCTCAAGTAATGGTACCAACGCAAGACTCCGTCTACCAATAAAGCGCAAGAACCTCAATCTTTTACAAAATTCCCGTTATTTCCGTCCTTTCTTTTTTGATTTTCTCCCTCGGATCTCTGTTTTATTTCTCTTCGTCTTTTCGTATACCAACCCGAGTGGATCTGACCCTAATTAGATATTTGGACACCGGGAGATTGAATACAAGGCAGCTAACGGGGTCGCACGTGCACAGACAGAGAAAGAGAGAGAGTGGGAGAGAGTGTATACTCAGAGAGTGAGGGATATATATATATATATATATATATATATATATATATATATATATATATATATATATATGCAAAAAAATCACACAGGAAAATGAAAGGAAGGCGGTTTCCAAGTACTTTCGAACTTGTTCAGTTCATTCTCAAGGAATAACGAATTACTTGAGAGACTATAAAGCGGTGCCCCGCCCATGTACAGCGAAAGGATACAAAATAAAAAATATTATCAGAAACGGGATTAAACACCGGATACGAAGGGTAAAGACATACAGATAAGATCGCTTCCGGAAGTTCCAAGTGTGAAAATAGAATGTAGACATATAGGTCACACAGCTATGAGTACATACACATGCAATCATATGTACATTAAAAAAACAAAGAAAATATAACAAATTTAGTAAATTAAAGGGCTAAGATTTAAAATGGACGATTTCGCTACAAATAAGCCTTTTAATTACAGCGGCCAGTTTAAAGAGAACAGGGAATATATTGAAATTAGGCGAAGAATTAATGAATGAGTATTCGACAATATTTCTTTTAACATATTCATCAGATTTGTAAATAAATGTAGCCGAATTCCAGTTGATAGGGTGACTATTTTCAGATAAATTTACAAAGAAAGCACTATTACTTTCACTTCTTCTAATATTGTATTTATGTTGGGTTACCCGTTTGCCCAAAATATTGCTTAGGGCAAACGGCACAATCGACAGAATCTCTCCCCCCCCCTTCTCATACTATTGTTATTATTATGAATCAACATTTAAAAATAGTAGACTCATACTTTAATATTACTGAAACATTTAAACTTTTCAAGAGGCGGGGAAGCAAGGAAAAGGACTCAGAAAACAGTTAAACAAGGGAGTTCTTAAAATTGTATGCGGGAGGGATTTCAGTTCTGTAAAAGGTTTTTGTTTGGCCAAATCTAGGCACCCTGCAAGAAATTTTGGAAGGTAGCAAAGATTGTTATCAATTTCAAAGATTTTAGAAACTTCAAGATCCAAGAATTCCGGGATGGTGACAGGTAACCGTTGGATCCTTTTCCTTGCTTCCCCACCTCTTGAAAAGTTTAAAAGGGAAATTAATACATTTTGTATAACATATGAACTGAAATACATGTATTAATTTCTCATTTTAACTTTGAAGATGATATTTGTCGTATCGAAACGCGACAGTACAATAAAACAAAAGTGCTAAGGTGCATTAATTCCCTTACACCTTTTTGCAATTAATAAATATCAGTCTCTAATGAACTTCGGTAGACTTTTTCACGGGTTTTCTTATATTCGCTTTTTCTTTTAAAAAGCGAATATAAGACAAATCGAGAAGATTGAAAAGAATTTTTTAACACTAGACTAGCAGTCGCTTTCAATAAAACCTGCCATAATGAAAATATACTGCCCAAATCAAATTCACACACACACACACATATATATATATATATATATATATATATATATATATATATATATATATATATATATAATGGTTGGACGAAATAATTGGAACAGTAGAAATTTAACACCAATATTTCAATGAGCCATTATATTACGAATATCTATCAAATTTAATTGTCAGTGTTTTGTTGTTATTGTAAATACCTAGTTTTATTTAGCAACTTTAAAGATTATTTGGATTTCTTTTTAAGATCGTGGTATAGATGATAAGATGTGTGACCTCACTGAGTTCGAAAAAGGGCAAATATTTGGAGCTCCAATTACAAGAGCTTCCGTCACCAGAACAGCTAAACTCCGGGGGTTTTCGATAGCTATCATATCACGGACCATGACAGAATTCAAGACCTCCACTAGGAAGAGTAATTCCGGCAGGACTTTGAAGTTCGCTAAAAGAGACCAACGCTTTGCGATAAAAAATCTCCGGACAACTGCCCCTAAAGTGACTGCAGAGTTGAATCAACATCTCTTATGGCGAAACTGTTCAACAGGGAACAGTTTCGACCAAAAGTGTTCGCCGTGAGCTCAATAAAGCCGGATACCATGGAAGAACCACTATCCAGAAACCTCTGCTTTCTCATCAAAACATTCAGAAAAGGATGAACTGGTGTATAGATCACGAGGGCAGGTCGACAGACCAATGGAAGCAAGTAATATTTTCCGACGAGTGCAGTTTTTCTCTTTTACCTACTGCAGGCAGAGTTTATGTGTGGAGGCAGCCCGGTGAAGCTTCTAATCCTGACTGCCTTCTTCCTACAGTGAAGCACGGAAGATGGTCAGTGATGGTTTGGGCAGCCGTATCTTGGAATTCTCTCGGGCCAATCGTTGCCCTGCATGGTAGGATCAACAGCAATAAATATCTGAGTATTTTGGAAGATCAAGTCCATCGCATGGTCCAGGCATTATTCCCTGATGGTGAGTGCTTTTTCTAAGATGATAAGGCCCCAATACACACCTCTCATGTGGTTAAGAATTGGTATGAAGAGCATAGAAGTGAGCTACAACACATGGAGTGGCCCCCGCAATCTCCACATCATAATATTATTGAACATTTGTGGTCCATCTTGGAACGACATGCTACAAGTCGTTACCCTCTACCATCGTGTCTGAAAGAACTGGAGCAGGTATTGCAAGACGAATGGCTCAGGATTACTTTCAATGAAGTCAGGAAGCTGTATGAATCAATTTCAAGACACATCGACGCTGTTCAGAATGCAAAAAGAGGAACAGCTCCGTATTAAATAAATCTTCATTGAATTTAATACGTGTTCCAATTATTTTGTCCAACCCCTGTATGTATATATATATATATATATATATATATATATATATATATATATATATATATATATATATATATATAAATATATATATAGAAAAAGATCCAAGACATTTTTAGCTATCCTATAAATGTAGTCTTGCAGTTCGAGGAGGAAAGGATGTCCCACTAGACCTTAAGTAGAGCAGTTGTCTAATAATGCCACTACATTAACCGTACCATATATATATATATATATATATATATATATATATATATATATATATATATATATTGCGTGATGGGTAATTTCTCGCCTAACTTCAATATAAAAGAAAATAAAATACTTCATTTCCTCATCATTTCAGGCATTTGCTTCCTACCGTTGAGATTAATCCTTTCTAATCTTTCTGGAAATTTGTTGGTGTTGTGCCTTTTGGTTACAACTTTTAGCGTATTTTTGAAGATCACCTTATCTTGTTTTTAGTCTTCTTTTTGGACTTCTTTTATCAGGTTTCTTATAGCTTCTACATAATCCTGAAGTTTGGTTTGTCCACGTATTCAAATGGCTGATTAGCCTCGTGAATATTTCTTCTAGAGAGAACGTGAATAATTTCGGATCGATAGTATCTCCCTGTCGTACACCTTTCTGTAATTGAAAGATGTCTGAATCCTTATGTAGTCTAACGTAAAATCTTCAATTCTGGTATATGTGTACTAGGATATTTATGTACTCCGGATCTATACCTTGACTTTTCAAGACTGTTATGACCGCTGGTGTTTCTTTTAAATCAAATGTGTTCTGGTTGACTACAAATATAAAATGTGTATGTACTCGTATATTGTACTCTGAAGTTTTCTCAATGAGCTGGTTAAGAGTATGTATGTGGTCAATCGTTAAGAATTATTTTCTGAAGCCAGCTTGTTCTCTCGATTGTTGATCATCTCGCTGGTTTTGCAGTCTGTTAGCAATGACTCTTGTGAATAGTTCATAGATAGACGAGAGAAGACTGATTGGTTTGTAGTTTGTAAGGTTTGTTTGGTCACCTTTTTTGTGAAGAATATTATGATGACATTGTCACAGTCCTCCATAATCTGGCCTTGTTTTAGACATTCAGTGAAGAGGCAAGCTAGTTTGCTCATAATGACATCTCTAAAATCTTTCAGCAAATCCGAAGTGATGTTGTCCTGACCAGGTGATTTGCGGCTCTTCATTTGATTGATTACAATTTCTATTTCTGATTCGAAAACTGCCTTGGCATTATTGAGTGTTGTTGGTAGGTTGTGTTTGTGGATTGTTTTGTTGCTTGAGTATAACGATTCATAATACTTTTTGTTACTTTAACTATTCTTTTTTCATCCTTGATGATTGTTCACCATTTCATTTTAGCTATTTTACACCCCTTTCCTTCTTTGATGGTGTCATCAATAATATTTCTTATATTTTCTGATCTCAGCTTTCTGCTTCTTTTTAGTGATCTTGATTAGCTATTGTTGTTCTTATTTTGTGTTCCCTTGTAATTTTAGCAATGGTTGTCATGTGTTTCATCATGTTATTGCTCATCGCTTGTAATTATTGCTGGTGTTACTGGGGTCACGAGATTTTCATATTATGGTCTCTGAAGATGGCGCTGAAATACTGGAACGAAATTTTTCTATGGTCACTGATTTTTTATTTTATTGATGACTTTGAAATTATTGTTAGTGATTTTTATTCTCAACCAGCATATAATCAATTTCATTGTTTTGCTAATAGTTTGGGTTTCTCCAAGTTCATCTTTACTGCTGTTTCTTTTTTAACATAATGCCATCAATTTTGAGCTCCGGCCAGTGTATAATCAATCAGATCTTGTCCTCTTTCATTTTGTTCCCCCATTAAGAACTTTCTCATGTTAAAATGGGCTTTGTTTTTGTTTAGTCTTGTCCTGATGTCATCATAGAATCTATCTAATACTTCCCGTTTACTCACCGATGTTAGTCCATATACTTGGATAATTTTGAGGTTGTAATTCTTAGAGAGTCTTAGGTTTACGTAGGCTACTCTTTAAGATATGCCGTGAAACTCTATTATAATTTCTTTGAGCTCACTATGTATCAGGAATTGAATTCTATGCTGCCTTTGGTCTTTTTTTTTGAGGTAGAGTAGGTATGGTGACTTGTTTCAGCAATAGCTTATTTGTTTCGTCTGGTTTTTACACAGACCATTTTTTTCCCATTTAAATGTTAATGACATGAAGGATTGTATTATTCATTTTTATTTAATAAAATCACCTTTGGCTTCAACCACGGCCTTAGGGCGGCGTCGAACCTGCTGCAGGCCTTCTCGATGGTCTCCCTGTTTAACTGGGTGGAAGTTAGGGTGCTCTTGGACCTAAGCTCTACCTTGATGGGGCAAGAGGAATTGTTTGTCTCTCTTTCAACCACGTCTTACACATTATAGTCCAGGTGGTTGCAGTGTTGGTAGTTGGGAGGTCAGATGTTAGGAGTGATGTGGTCAAAGAATTTGTCTGACAGCCAAGACCGGCTCCTCCTGTTTGTGTGTCACATTTAGGGATTTTTATCGGCCACCTCCTGGAACCAGGGCAACATCAACTCCTCCAGGCACTTCTGTATTGTGTCTGAGGCCCACCGGGAACAAAAACGAGAGTATAGCGTTACCCTCGTTATTGACTACCCCCAACAACAATCTGCCTTTTCCAATTTTGTGTAATATTGAATTCAGCAATACTATTGCTTCCTTCTCAGATGATGCACCAATAAGCCTATTATGATAAGAAAAAGAGTGAACCGACGCCAGACAACACGCACGCGCGGAATTCGTAGTTGCCCATGGCGACAAATTAACCACCCCACCCTATATAAATATATCGTGTGTTCGTGCATCGTGAGTCTGCAGTCTGAAAGTCCTGATGACTCTACAGAGGCCTCCTTGTGGAAGTGGGCAGTGTGCATTCACAAGTCTGCCCTTGGAAGTCAACTGGCTACCGGTATGGGGCAGTATGGGGCATTGGATCCCAACCAGAAATAAACTCCGGGCAGCTATGACCATAATCCCTTAATCCCAGAGTCCATCCTAGTTTTCCATCTGGCGGCGGCCCATTAGCAGCCTTTGAGAGGGCGTGAATATGGGACTATTTGGGCGGGTGCGAGCGGCCAACAAATGAACAAATTAACCCCAGAATTATCCTGTCAAACGGACGCCCTCGAGGTCAAAAGGTTGTCAGTGGACGGTCGGTCCCTTTCTCTTACCCGCTCCTCTTATTTCCCTCTCCCGCTCTTTCCTTTTCCTTCTCCTGCTCTTTCCTTTTCCCTCTCCCGCTCTTTCATTTTCCCTCTCCATCTTTTAACTTCTCCTTATCTCTCTATTTCTCTCTCGATATAATTCTCTTTCTCTCTTTCCCTCTCCTAATCGTCTTTTTTTCTCTCTTTATTCTTCTCTTCTCCCCTTTTCTATTTCCTTATCACTTCCCCGCTACTTCTCTTACCCTTTGGTCCCCCTCTTTTCACTATATTTCATTATTTCCCCTCTTTCCCTTTCACCCCCCCCCCCCTCTCTTGTGTTGAAGGGCATAAGTTTGAGGGCGAGAGGTTGTAGGCGTGAATTTGAGCTCTAAAATTTGAGGGCGTGAGTTTGAAGGTGTGCTTTTGAGGGCGTGGGCTAGAAGGGATTTGTTTGAGGGTGTGATATTGAGGCTGTTTGCTTGAGGGCATGGGTGTAGGGCGTATATTGAGGGCAAGTTTGAGGTCAGAAATTTGAGGGCGTGTGTTTGAGGGCCTATGTTAGAGTGTGTGTGTTTGAGGGCGTGGGCTTGAGGGGGTATGTTTGAAGGGGTCTGTTTGAGGCTGTGTACTTAAGGGCGTGGGTTTGAGAGCGTAAGTTTGAGAGCGTGGGTTTGAGAGCGTGGGCTGAGGGCGTATATTTGAGGGCGAGTTTGAGGTCGAAAATTTGAGGGCGTGTGTTTGAGGACCTGTGTTAAAGTGTGTGTGTTTGATGGCGTGGGCTTCAAGGCGTTTGTTTGAGGGTGTGTGTTTGAGACTGTTTGCTTGATGGTGTGGGTTTGAGACTGTTTGCTTGAGGGTGTGGGTTTGAGGTCGAAAATTTGAGGGCGTGTGTTTGAGGGCCTTTGTTAGAGTGTATGTTTTAGGGCGTTAGCTAGAGGGCGTATTTTTAAGGCGAGTTTGTGGTTGAAATTTAAGCGCGTGTGTTTGAGGGACTGTGTTAGAGTGTGTGTGCTTGAGGGCGTGGGCTTGAGAGCGTATGTTCGAAGGTGTACTTTCGAGGCTGTGTGCTTGAGGCTTTGGGTTTGAAGGCGTGGGTTTGAGGGCGTATTTTGAAGGCGAGTTTGTGGTCAGAAATTTAAGCGCGTGTGTTTAAGGGCCTGTGTTAGAGTGTGTGTGTTTGAGGGAGTATGTTTGAAGAGGTCTGTTTGAGGCTGTGTGCTTGGGTGCATGGGTTTGAGGGCGTGGGTTTAAGGGCGAGCTTGTGGTCGGAAATTTAAACGCGTGTGTTTGAGGGCGTGGGCTTGAGGGCGTGGGCTTGAGGGCCTATATTTGAAGGTGTGTTTTGGAGGGTGTGAGTTTGAGGGCGTATTTGCGTGTGGGGAGGGTCTTGATAAATGCTGTCTCAGTTTGTGCAAAGACCTCCTAATCGAGGCATAAGAGAGAAAAAAGGAGGGAGAATAGAATATCAATTAGAATGAAAGGGTAAAAGTAATATAGTGATATGAAGTAAAAGAAAATATGCAAACCTTAAATGCCTTAATGCCCACTGTAGGAGGTTTCCATAAATTTCATTACCTATTTAACAGTTTCATCATTATCGTCATTATCGTTAATCATTGTACCGCTTTGCCCTAACGCGCAAAGGTATGAATAATTTTGTCTTATTTTTTAAAAATATTTACACTAGTATTTAGAGTATTACTTTCAACTAAACATTCTGGTTGTCGATTACACTACCATACTACCCCTGACGAGAAGTAATTGCTTCAGCATTGACTGAAGAATCTTTTCGCCTCTAACTACGAACCATTTTCATGAGTAAGGTTTCGCTAATAATAAGTTGATATTGTTAAAGCAATGCATATCAATTCTATTCCTAAACATATTTACCTAGTTGATTTAAACGAATTTTAAATGTATAGATTCCATGTGTGAATAATTTTGAATAAAACAAGGAAAACAGCCCTAAGTCGTGTGCTCTCAATTATTCTGACTTATAACCATATGACCATATGACCTTACGACCCTTGAAACTTTCAATAATTCACAGACTAACCTTGGCAAGACCTTTACATTTATAGCATTCAATAGAAAATGTAAAACAACATAAGGGTTTCAAATTTCGTTAGAATCGGCCGAATAGTTACGAAGTTATTGCCAAATAATTCCATGACTAACCTTGTGAGGATCTTGGGATTTATATCATTCGAAAGAAAATGGAAAATAACATAAGGGTTTCAAATTTCGTTAGAATTGGCCAAATAGTTAGTGGCCGTTCGACTAACTCTAAGGGCAATTCCATCTTTATGATCATGAAATCTTTCAGTTTTCATAAGAATTCGGTCACTTGACCTCGGAAACGATAATGTTCCAGTACATAAAATTTATTCTGATTTTTTAGTCAGGTTCAGTAATTAATTTTGTGGCTTTATGTTGACTCCCTTCTTGGGGTAAGATGTCTTCTAGCAGATGAGTACAAAATTGGACCGCATATTCCAAGTAAGCCTGCAAGAGCTTTAAATGCCTTCTTTTGATTTAAATACAAAACTCTTGTGTATGTAACACTTATCTATGTAACGTTTATCTATGTAACGCAAAAGTGGGTTCGCTGTTTTGATAAGGAAACTTATCTTTGTTTTTTTTTTTCAGATGTCTGGCGCTCTTTCTTTCTCACTCTGACGAGACTTGATCCAGCCATATCTTCGTGCGTTGAGTGGAAATCAATACTTCGCCTTCTTCTTCCCCCTCTTCTTTCGTTGGCACAAGATAAGATCGCTGTTAGGAGGGGAATCGCCCCCTATTTCTCTCTTCTTCACTGCCCCTCTTTCAACTGCTCCATCTTGCTCGGACGGGGTGAGAAGAAGCGACCGAGTTGCATGGAAATGAAGGAAGAAGGGCTGGATATCTTGTCTTCGAAAGGAGAATATATATATATATATATATATATATATATATATATATATATATATATATAAAATATATGTATATTTATATATATATATATATATATATATATATATATATATATATATATATATATATATATATATATATATATATATATATATATATGTATATATATATATATATATATATATATATATATATATATATATATATTTATATATATATATATATATATATATATATATATATATATATATATATATATATATATATATATATATATATATATATATATATATATATATATATATATATATATATATATATATATATATATATGAAATGAAAAACTCAAAAAGTATCACGTGAGGGTAGCAAATGAATGCAATGTCCCGCAGGAAAAATGAAAAGGTGTTTCCAAGTACTTTCGAACTTTATTAAGTTCCTTATCAAGGATAACTACAAGAAATAGTATTATATTAGAGGTAAATATGCGAAAGAAAAGTATGAAAGATCGCCTCAAAAACAAGAAATCACCAATGAGGAAGACGGAAGGGGGAAGGTAAAGATTCACATTAAGAATTACAAGAAGCAGGTAGAGAATCTGCGGAAAGAGCTGAAGTTGAAGATCCAGAGCAGTGATCCGAGAACTTCAGGGATTTATAGTCAATTTGCATTGCGGGATGGAGAAGATCTCAGTTGAAAGTTGTAGGAGTCTGATTGTCAACTATCTACGACATTTAGAAGCAGTAAGTGCTAATAAAGGTTATGCTACGAAGTGTTAATTAGTGATGTCTAAATGTTGTATATTTTTGCTCTTCGGTACTTCGATTATTCTGAAATAGCTAATGCATTAAGTATTTTTACCAACTTTGGTGTATGTCCTTTCCTTAACTATTTAATTAGGATTAATAAGTCCAAATGAGAAAAATTATACACTTGTTGGTAAATAAAAATATTTAGGGGGTTGTTTACTTATGCCGCACACTGTATCTCTGTCAAAATGGCTTCTCATACACGACTAATTCAAAGTAGAGAAATAACATGGATATTCATTCCCATTGCGAGTGGAAGTGTCAGCCGTAATCAATGTCACTGACCCTTCCTCGTCCGACATTGTGAGTTCTCTTCTTACTCTCAATGGATCGCCTGTACAGGCGACATCACACTATACTATGGACTTCGTGGGAGGAGATGTTTATGCGAGGGAACTCATTGACTATTCCTTATAAGATATTATAGAAGACATGGTCGACCAGGGTACAGTCAAGTTTGAGTGTGTAATGAGAAAACAAGAAGGGGCATCGAGACCCACTCCTACACTCTTCCTCATGTACGATTTTGACAGGTTTCCTGAGTCGATGCCTGCAGGCTAGTATCCCTACCACGTTAAAGCATCCGTGACCCAGCCAAAGAGATGCTACCACTGACACCACTTCGGCCACATAAATCGTTCGTCTAGACGTGACAAGTCAGCTGAACCTCAAATCTGTGAAAATTGCTCTATGGCCTCTTGCAGAGATGTGGAAGCGTGCCAAAAGGTTTTGGGGCAAACTCCCGTAGGATTTCCTTCCAATCTTCCAGGAGGAAGGGACAGCAATCTCGGACCCTGCGTTCGTAGCGTTGTCCTTCACGACCGCTTTCTCCTCATTCTCTATCTGCGATGCTTCTCCGCCAGCATTTGTTGCACGTCGTGGGTTTGCTGAAGTACGCCGGCTGGACTTATCTTCAGAGGCGAGGAACCGTTCACCGACGTGTTTTCGCTAAGGGACTTTCGTTCCATCTTCGCTTCATGAGCAGTTAATGCCCATGGTCCAGATGATATCCTCTACACCATTCTTCGCCACTTAATTAAGCTAAGAATGACCTTTTACTTAGCTTTATAAAAATATCTGGACAGAGATTCCTGGGGAAATGCTATCGTGCTTGCTTTTCGCAAGCAATGGAAAGATCAGTCTACCTCGTACCTCGAATGGCTTCCGTCCAATTCCTCTAACTTCTGTATGGGCAAGTTGATAGAAAAATTAGTTAACATTAAATTACCTTATTTTTTTTACAACAAAGGACACTTGTCTAATGCACAGTCAGCCTACGCAAGTTCCACTCCACGTCTGACGCTCTGCTCTGGCTGGAAAATGTTATCTCCAAGCCTTGCTCCTTCCTGGATAGCAATTCGCCGCGGTGTTTTTGATTTGGAGAAGGCATATGATACCACGTGGCGATACAGTATCATGGACACCCTTCACCCCTGATGGGACGCTTTCCAATTTTCATATCAGCGGAATTCTCTTCTGGTGGGTTCCTGCACATGTGGGGATTGCGGGAAATGAATACAATAATGAAAGAGCTAAACCGTGCTCAAGGGCTGGGCGACCGAACCAGCGTTTCGTTCTTCCCCACACTCTTTTCTCAACCTTTCCTCGTGGACCTATCCCCTACCCCCACACTCCTCCAGTGTGTCGACAGCTTAAGGTCGTTTTCTGTCGCCTCCGAATCAGGCACACTCACGGGACACATCGACACTTGATGGAGCGTTCCCCTGCATCTCACTGCTATGATTGCGTGGTCCTACAGAATGGCTGACAGATTCTTGTCGAACCTGGATTTTTGTTTTGTTTTTCTATATTGTCTTTTGCGTTTTTATTTTATTTTAATGTAGCCTAATTAATAGGTTGAATTAATTTTGATGACTATCCTCCTATCCTCTTAGTGGTAGTTGCTATATGGCCTCCTTATAATAATAATATAAAAAATGGCGTCAAATTATTGGAGACTTGAACCGTGTTCCACTGCGCAAGATCATCTTAAAAGAATTGGGAGAGAGTATCGAGAGGGGATTTGGATAGCACGTGAATTTTCTTCCAGTAATGAAGCTGTGCGCTCAAATATTTGCAACTATTTGTTAACCGCGAATGGAGAAAACACATTTACATAATCGAATATCAACCGAGGACGAGAAATAGATTGTTTATGTCAACAATAAACGAACGAAGCAGTGGCTATTAGCAAATGAATCTCAGTTCTCAACCCTCAAACGTAAGCTCCACCAAAAGAAGGATATGCTGTGCGTATGGGGGAATACAACAGGTATTTTTCGCTTTAAATTATTGAAACAATGGAAAACTATCACTTAGGAATGGAAGGGGGTCATTCTGCAACATAATACTGCAAGGACACATTCAAAGAAGGTAACCCAAGAAATTATAAAGTCGCCACCCGCTATACTCAACAAACTTAGCACGATTAAAATTTCACTTATTCTGGTCATTTAAACACTTAACCAATGGTAAGGCATTCAAAGGCCATGAAATATAGAATATAGAGACAGAGCTCAAATGCTTTATTTCTCTTCCATAGAACCTGATTGTTTTGCCCGTGGAATCAGCTAATTGGTTTCGCGATTGGCAAATGTCATTACCATTGATGGTAATTATGTTTCTAATGCACAAATATAATATACTTCTCATTATCATCATCATTAACTCTATAATTTAAGAACGGGATTTTTGGGAGTATTTGAATAATAATTTCATCTTAGTTTGGTTATGACTTAAGTATATTTTAAATTTTTATTAAGGTAATTTCTAAGAATTTCTTTAGAGTTTGAAAAAACAAAATAGCTTAGTTCAGGAAAAAATAAATATGATTATCCAATGCTTTATAAAGTTTTAAAAGAAAAGGAATTACAATTGGTCAAGTTCAAAAAGTTATTAAAATTGAAGTAAGGCTGCTTTTTTATTTTATCTATAACTATATTTTAGCAACGTAATTTTTTGAAAGGGGGAAATAGTTTAGAGTTCCTTTTTAAAATTATTATAATTGGCGAAGTTCAGAAAATTTATAAAAATTTAACCATGGCTGCTTTTTTTTAGATTTTAAATTTTAATCTTAGTAGCGAAGCGCAAGCTCCCCCCCGGTGAAGCCATTGCCTAGTATGTTTTATGTTTTATGGTTATTCATTTCTGTACGTAAAATGCGACATTACTCTTTGGTACTCTTAAATAGTTTGAGAAGCGATGGTCTGGTCAATGTCTGTGAATCTGCCAGTAGGCACATTCAGAGGTCCATTAATCCTGATGGTGAACATCTTGAGCATTTAGCGTTGTTGACTAAATTTGATATGCATAAAAGTGCCTATAATAGTTTCAAAGCTTAGATTATTAATATACTTTTTAAAAAATTATAAAATATACGATGGTATGAAAATTATATATTATTTTAGATGGACAGTATATTTCATATATACTAACTTAGGTACCCAATGTTAACCAGCATAAAAGGTCCTGTCGTGAATAAATACAGTTGCATATGGTTTGAAATTCTTATATTGTGGCACAAAAAATATCTTTATTTGCTGATTATTATTATTTATTATTTGTGGAGTGAAGGCAAATTCAGGAGAGTTACGCACTCTGGCTAGAATATAATCTCATATAATATACTTACAGTGAGTACACGTTTCACCGCGCGCGACGGCAGTTTATGCGCACGCGTGAATGATCGTCAGTTATGAGCGAACAACTTTGTTGCCGTAGAAATAGATCGAACGTCGTATAGATATAGATTCCCTTTAAAAATGAAGAGTAATCCTATAACTAACATATTTTGATGTGTTAACGAAAGAAGATGAAAAAATGTGATTTTAACGAGTACCTATATTATATTTTATTGACAAAAAGACAAAATAAGGATTAAAATTGTATTTGGATATTCATGGAAAATATTTTAAAATTCGATTAAATTATTTAGATAGTTTTTTAAGTCTAGAATTTTTTACAAAGATCTAGAATAATTTGATCGGTTCCTACTATAGTTTACTTAGGGATGGCTATTCGCATAACCTCATTTAGAATCTGTTCAACATACTTCAACATTGCGCCATCATGGTTAAAAGTAAAGAGCTCTTATTTAATATAAAAAATCAAGATAATTGAGCACTACAGAAAAGGTAAACGCTACGGAAGTATTTTTATCTGTTTACGTGTTCGTCTCAGCACTGGTAGTTGGATTGCTAAAAAATGGTAGTCTTTCAAGACGACTGCAAATCTTCCTTGAAGTAGGTCTTAAAGGAAAATATCTATACAAGCTCGTCGACGGATACTGAGATCGGTATCAAATAATTCTATGATAACGAGAGCAGGAATGCAAGGCGATCTGCGTACGCCTGAAACATCAGTTACAAAAATGCCTATTAGTAATGAGCTCAATGAATAACTTCTCAGATCTTGACCATGCAAGAACCATTTTCTGAACAAAGCTCACTTTTTAGCATGGCAGAAGTTTGCTTATAAGACAATAGAGAAACCGGGTCGATTTTTAAAAAATGTAGTTTAGTCTGGTGAGACCAAATTTAAACTCTTTGGTGGGAATGCAGCATGCTATGTTTGACGGCGTGATGGAACCGCCTAAGATCGGAATAACGCCATCCCCAAGTCACGCATCGAGTCGATAGCATTATAGTGTGTATCTTTTTCTTTTTTTAATGGGACTAGTGCTCTAATATAATTGATGGAACAATGAATGAAGCAAAGTACCGGCAAATATTGACCAATACTTGAGTTGAATCTGATCGCAAATTGAAGGAACAAGTCTACAAGATGAAAGCTTCAAATATAGCCTAAGTGAAAGCTATATGTAAAAATGAGTGGTCAGATATTTCAACACACAATGTTGCCAGAAATTGGTCAAGTCTTATAAGAAACAGCTGCCAGCTGTTATAGCAAACAAGGGTGGTGCAACGAAATATAAGTTATCTGTATCTAGTGTCCAAATACTTATTTCTATCCTTGCATTTGTTTTGCGTTTATAATCTAATATATATATATATATATATATATATATATATATATATATATATGAAGAATGTATTTAGTGTCTCTCTTAAATGTAATTAAAAACTTGTAATTAATAATACAGTTGTATGATACACGAAAAATTATAATTTTTTTAGTTCCTCCACATAAGTTTTACCTCACTGTAATATATATAAATATATATATATATATATATATATATATATATATATATATATATATATATATATATATATATATATATATATATATATATATTAAGGGTGACCCTTATTTGGTGACTTTTGAATTTCAACCGGGATTGGCAATCAGAATGTTCCATTTGCTCAAAAAACACAGTGTGTAAAATATTTTTGAAAAATATTTTTATTTAGAGGTCGCTCAATGAGCTTAATGTTTGACATTTTTCACAATTCTGTTACTATGGTTCTTGGTTTATAATTATAGTTCATACATTAAATTTTGGCTGGTATCTTAAGTAGAAGACTAATCAACACAATAGAAATACCAATTTATGCATAAAGTTAAATAAATAAAATTAAAATAAGGCACAGCATTAACAAGGTTTTATTTAGGTCATAAACATCTGGCAGAATATGGCAAATGCCCTACACTGACCCACTACCCCTTCCGCTATGACATGTTGTCTAGTTGCTTTGGTAATGCTGTGAGAGACGGACGCACTGAGTTGTTTCCCTCTCTACTACACGCAGTTGTACAGTGCAGCCTAGACAATAGAGGCCATTTTCTTTCCTTTTTTTATTTGTTACAGGTACCATGGCGTCTGTAACCAGAGCTATGACAAGTGTCTACCTACTTGATTCATTCGAGCAAACAGGTGCTTCAATACTATCTCTACCTCCATCTTAACCAGAAGATGACGACAAAGGAAGCAGCGGCGGAAACGGTCAAACTAGTGAGTACCTTCTGGAATCGCGCACGTATTCCAATGCAGAAAGTGCAGCGAGCAAGAGAGAAAGTTATACGACTACATGATAACTGGAAAATTCTAAAGAAGAACAAAAACAGGCAAATATAAAAACAACAGAAGAACGATAATGATTTCCTTCTGTTCCTTAATCGCCTCTTTGACATCGCACATGAAGATGCGATGTCAATGATTACAATCGCCGAGGACAGGGAGTTTCTACGAGCCCAGAGGAAGGAGGTGCGCTGAGGCTCTATGTCAACAACACGGGACATGTCTCTTGCACGTCAAGAAGAACAACAACAGAGGGATAAAGAGAAAAAAGAACAGCGTATGAAGTGCTCTGAAGCTGAAAAGTGTAAACTGGAAGAAATCTCTGAACTCGCATCCAGATCTACATCAAGTTCCAGCAGTTCCAGTCCCACTCCTTCCCCTTTTCAGTGTAGTGGTGCAGAAAAGGATGCTGGCGTCTGTGTTGCAGGGTCATCTTCAGTCATCATACCCCAATAAAGCGCACCAGGAGCTCGAAGAAAATCATTAATCCACAACTCTAAGCCGCGATGGATAGGGCCAAGATATCCGATCATGCAGGAGTTCATATACTTGCAGCAGCTGCAAAAAGGCTTGGCCATGATCTTTAAAAGCTGGTGTTAAACCGCGAGTCCTCCCCTCGAGACCAGAGGAAGTTTCGTGCAGAAGCCGCCAAGGAAGTTAAAAACTCGCTCAGGTCTTTGGTGCCGCTGGTTGTGCACTGGGATGGCAAAATGGTGCAGACAGAGGCAGGTGGTGCTGCAGCTATAGTCGACCGACTTTCTGTTCCTGTTTCAGGACGTGGCGTTGCAAAGCTATTGAGAGTCCCAGTCCTTCCCAGTGGCACTGCCAAGCAATGGCCGATACCGTGATGACTGCTCTCGAAGACTGGAGAGTAACGGATCGCATTTCTGCCTTATCCTTTGACACCACAGCTTCGAACACATGGATTTCGTCAGGAGTTCTTCACCTCGCTTGTCGTCACCACATCTTGGAACTGGTGTGTGAGAAGGCATTTGCAGCATGCATCGGCCTATCTTCTGGGCCTGATATTGTTATCTTCAAGTGATTTCAGACCAAGTGGAAGGATTTAGACAAATCTCTGCCTCAGCCATTCACAAAGAAAGACATACCGCCACGCCTCCTTGAGCGTTGCGATGACCTCTTGATCGAGTTCAACCGACTACTGGAAGAACACACGCCACGTGACGACTACAGGAAGCTACTAGAGCTGTCTATAATCGTCTTGGGCGCACAGCTAAAGCATGAGATCAGAATTTTTTGTCCTGGTACCCTTCACCGTGCCCGCTGAATGGCAAAAATCATCTACCCCATCAAGATCTACCTATTCCAAGATTCAGAGCAATTCCACCTCACTGCAAGTGAAAAATCTGGAGTTCAACGATTCGTCACTTTCAGCATCTCGACGTACATTGGGACTTGGTTTTGCGCGACATCTCCAGCTGTAGCCCCGGCACAAGACCTCCAACTGCTTAAGATGCTGGTGTCCTACCCTGACAAGGCAGTGGCCAATGCGACAGCTACAGTCTTTGGGCGCCATCTCTGGTACTTGAATGAGATGCTGGTTGCTCTTGCGTTTTTGATGATCACCTGGCCATTGAAATGAAGAGGAAGATGTTGAATGCTTTGTAGAAGGAAGAGAGCTCTGACGATACTCTTTGATGAGCAATGGTTGAGCTAACATCTACTGCACTTGCAGAAAAAACTGTTGCAAGTTTTGTGACGTCTGCGACGCCATCCTTCTTTGAGATCCTTGGGTTGGATGCAAGTTTCCTGGCACTTGATCCAACTGAGTAGTCTGACAATCAGGGATACTCCCTCGGCGCTTCCTGCGTCAAAGAACTGCACACTGTGAATGACTTCGCTGAGCGGGGCATCGCCCTTATGCGAGATTTCAACCTAGCCCTCACAAATGACGAAGAGCAGAGGCAGTTCCTCTTCCAAGTAGTGGAGAAACATCGGAGTAATTACCTTGACGCCCGCAAGTCCACAGTGACTTCAAACTAGGCTACAATGAGTGGGAGATGGGTGCCCATGAGACCCCCGCCCCCTTGAGGGGATAATACTCGAGAAGAGGGAGACCTAGAATCAGTGCTGTGAAATGAAATGTGTTTACAACTATGTTTATTGCATCAAATAAGGTGACTTTTAAATTGTTAATGTTAAACAGTTTTCCAAATGACCTGCACAAAGAAAATATCCATCCACTTACAAAAAAATAAGAAACTTCGAACTCGTTGAGCTACCCCGAAATATTAATATTTTTAAAAATAACTTTGCATACAATGTTTTCGGAGCAAATGGAACATTTGAACTGCCCGTCCCTGGTAAAATATAAAATAATCAAAATTGCCATGAAATAATTAAGGGTCACCCTAATATATATATATATATATATATATATATATATATATATATATATAATACAAAAATAATCCAATTTAAGTGAGTGCCAGAGAAATACCTTAAAATCAATTTTAGATTCCAAAAAGTAAAAAAATAAGGAATACAAAACTTTAGCACAAAGACTTATGAATTTAAAAATATCGGGAAAAGACTATTAGAACCAATATTGCATTCAGGAAAATTCAATAAAACACCATTGATTTCAAAGATATTCAAAGAAAATATTAACAACTCGTATTTGAATATTCCTTATAGGGTAATGTATCCAAAGGACATACAAAAGAAACCAAATAATTTTGATTTGATATCGATTGGTTAATTTAATTTCAAAGTTAATTGGTAATTTGGAAATGGTAACGCATTGTAAACAGCCAAGTTGACATCCTTCTCAAAAACGCCCCACATGAAATAATCTAGGGAGCGGCAGTCAAGGGAGTAGGGAGGGCAAAAGTATGGGGACCATAGGTGGGTGCGATAACGAAAAAATGTATCACGAGAACCGATAATTCGATAACGATAACCTTATCGTCGATAACCGATAATCGATAACTGGCGATAAATTTATCGCCCGATAGGGTGATGACCGATAAATCCAAAATTATAATACAATATTGATTATTGACTATATATAGCGTTATTTTATAATACAATCGTAAGAATAGTTGAATATTGTTTCTTAGTTTCTTACCTGGGGAGGCTCTCCTTTATCTCCTCATAGGTTTCGAGGATCCTCCTCCCAGCTCGGACCTACCTATTTCTGCCTCCAAGGCACGCGCGGCTCGTCCCTGTGCTAAACTGGAACCAAAAACTTAAATTATCGATTATCGCTAGTTTGGAATCAAAGGTATTGGCGATACCGATGAAACGATAACGCGGAAAAAAATATCGGATAACCGATAACCCGATATCCTTATCGCGATAACGCCCACCTATGATGGCGACCAGTAGTGCGGGATGTTGCTGAATAACCACGGCTGTGTCTTCCTTCCCTTGTATGCGGGAGCAGAGTCCTGCTGGAAAACGTAAGGCCTTTCTGCGGCTCTTTCGTCGATCCAAGACTGGACTACACTCCAGCACCTCAATGTAAATGTCCGAATTGATGTAGGAGTCTGAGGGAAAGGGGTGGGGGGTGTAATGACACATAAAGGGGCTCTCGCTGCTGACCACACCTAGAACCATGAAAGAGGCGGGAAATTTGTTGTGCCTGACCGTAGGCACCTTCTCCTTATTCTCGACCCCGTATTACTGCTGTTTCACTTTGTAAACGAGGTTCCTCGGTTGGTTAAGCAAATTCGCAATCTCTCTTACGCTTCTCTCGGCGCCGAGGGCAGTGACTATGGAGTAGCTTTTTTTATTTCAGCTGTCATTCTCTGAAGAGACCGCGTATGCCGTTATCCGAATGTTACTGAGCGTTCTCACGATGATGCAACCTACATTGGTGCGGTTATTAACCCTTAGGCACACTTTCAAATTTCCTTTCATCAATTTACCTTAAACGCAATACATTTATTTTTAGTAGGGGAACCCTGAATACCGGACACGAGAATATAATATAGATGTCGTAGGATGACCGTGAAGAGGGCACGCCAGAGAACCGGGATACAGATCCCAGTGCGAGGGCTAAATAAACACAATCGAGTGCGGTTGGCCTAAATAATCAATTCTGAGAGGTTCTGTGATGAGAGAAACTAATGATAGAAAAATATATATCTTTACTATATACAAATAAAATATTAATAGCACAAGTAAATAAATGACAATAAATAAAATGAGACGCGGGGTACCAACGGGAGTAGGGGATACAAATGACTCGACGGGTACGAGAGTCCAAGAGAGGATGCATGGTGATTGCTTCCAGAGAAAATGGAAGAGTGCAATTATCGGTGAGACTCACGTAAAGCCTAATTGACTGGAGGTTTGAATACGGCGAGTATGTAAACGGGGCGCTGCAAAGTTGAAATTGCAAGATTCCTTTTTCTTTAACCTCGCTGAGAAATGAGCGAGAGAGTACTCCAGTCGTTGAACGAAGTCGATAACCGAGTGATAGATGCCTGTCCGTGTCTATCGTCTGTCGGAGGGAACTCTGGCCTTAGATACGATCAAGGTGGAGTAGAGATAACGCATCACGTTCAAGGCTCGAAGCCGTTGGGAGGCGAAGCAGGGTGTATAAGACTGCGCGTGGCTGCTGACCAAGACGGAGCTGTATGGTACTGGTTTCTCAAAACTTCCCTCGGAGTATTTATACTGCCTCAGCGGAAGCGGGTCGCCGGGGGCCCCCAAAGGAGGACGGGTATCTCATTAGACTTGGCGCGCCAGGGGTGGGGTGGAGGATAGTCTCGGCGGCCTCACAGCTTTGCGAAAAGGTCCTTGGCGCCGTGTGTCTGGCGTCGGTCAGACGATGAGACGGGAAGATAAAGAGAACCCAACCCGGGTCAGCCGACTGCGCGAAGTCTCGATGCTCCCTTGGGGTTGTCTGGCCGTTTAAGGGTGCATCTTCTCAGGCGCCACAGGTAGACGTTGGGTTCTAGGGTTGGGGGAACTTCTCTCTCTGATAATATATATATATATATATATATATATATATATATATATATATATATATATATATATATATATATATATATATATATATATATATATATATGGTGCAGTGGCTAATTTTTCGCAGTTAGCGACTCTAAATTCCGTGCATGCGGGTTGCTAGACGTGGGTTCTCTCTTCTTCCTTCAGGGTAGACTTAGTTGCGCATCATCCTCGAAGGAAACGTTACCATGGCTCTATCCTCCATAAATTTGGAAAATACAAGCTGCTCTACTTGGTATTTACACTTGGGGCTCCAATGCAAAGATCTTCGAGTGTTTTGGTGGCAATCTGAGTATAGTGAAGAGGATCAGGATATAGTTGGGACGAATCATGCTGTGATTACGAGGGTACGGGTGATCGGAAACCTCACTCTAATCGCGGATATCCAGACCATCATTGACAACGATCCCAACAAATCAATGAGGTCCATAGCTACATTTATAGGCGTGTCATTGTCTCTTATCAGGCAGTTTATGCATGAGGACATCCGCTACTACTCGTACAAGATGAGAAAAGGTCCAGCTTCTGTCGCAGAAGATATAGAACATACGGAATGAACGTTCTGCGAAGCTTGTGAACAAACTGAGTACCCCCTCAAGCCTAGCATGCTTTGGTTCCTCTCAGACGAGAAGAATTTCTGCCGGGACCAGCAGGTGGTAAACTCACAAAACACCCGCCGGCTTGCTGGGTCCCTCAAAGATGTACCAAGATCCATGAAGATCAAATTCTCGGTCCACACCATGGTGTTTGGGGCGGGCAGTAGCAAGGGGCCACGTTATGCCCCCCATTTATCTACCCGAAGAACTACATCAAGTGCCCTGCGGAGTTGCTGTTGTCTTGGATCCACGGGATGGCCTCTGGAAGATCGTACGTGTGAGGCAGGACTCTACACAACGGCGCACAAGTGTGAAGACCCAGACTTGGCTATCAGACAATTTCTCTGACCGCATTACTCCGAACAATTGGCTTCATAACTCCCCAGAATGCAACACCCTGGACTATTATTTGTGGGGCGTGGTTAAGAGAGAGACCAACAAGACATCGTATACCACCAAGGTGGGGCTTAGCTCCAGGATCACCACAGATTCCACCCAATTAAACAGGAGACCGTCGAGAAGGCCTGACGCAGGTTCCGACACCGCCTGGAGGCCGTGGTTGAGGCCGACCGCGATTTCATTGAATATATATATATATATATATATATATCTTTTGATTTCTACATTTTTTCACATATTTAGCGATTTTCTAGGAGCTGGCGTAATATGGTTGAAGATTTTAAAAAAATTAGATTAAAAACGTGTGAGGGGGAAAGGGGGGGAGCTAAAATGATAAAAACCCTGCCCAATTTTCGAGCCATGAATCGATTCCCTGTAATCCCATTATGGCAAAATGAACGGAGTCGAAAATTTCGCCGAATTAAACCGAATTTGGGGGATTAATTCTTGCGTTGAATCTTCCCCCTTCCCCCCTAGTGGTTATCTGGTTTCGGATTTTCCATCGAGCTTTGAATTGAGACTGATTTTCGGTCCGAGTGAATATTGTCAGGTTCTTGAGTCCCATTAACTGAACCCTACAAGCTTAGGTGTAGTAACCACCCAGTCTCACTGCGATGTGCGAT
The DNA here is from genome assembly GCA_963969495.1 of Ceratothoa steindachneri. Taxonomy (NCBI): domain Eukaryota; kingdom Metazoa; phylum Arthropoda; class Malacostraca; order Isopoda; family Cymothoidae; genus Ceratothoa; species Ceratothoa steindachneri. Next base: position 90,634,352 of record OZ018327.1, read on the forward strand.
GTACAAGCCAGGATCGATGGGTGATTTAATAAATAAAAGAAAAAAGTTGTTAAAAGGAAACGATAAATATCCTTATTCTGAATGGGATGGAACCTTAAATCTGAGAACGTGATTATTACGAACATAAGACGTACTGTAAAATTCGTACGAACACAAGATGTATTCTAAAATTAGTATGGACTCAATAGTACTCTAAAATTCGTATGAACTCAAGATTTACTTTAAAATTCGTACACACTCAAGACGTACTCTAAAATTGGCACGAACTCAAGACATACTTTAAAATTCGTGCAAACTCAAGACATACTCTAAAATTCGTACTAACCTAATACGTACTCAAGGCATATCCTAAAATTCGTACGAACCTAATATGTGCTCTAAAATTCGCACGAACATAATACGTACTCAAGACGTATTTTAAAATTCGTACCAACTCAAGAGGTTAGCTCAGAAGGCGATGACGACATTTTTTTTGCGGGAGAAGTCGGGTACAAAAGAGTAATCTTGTTTGCGTTTCGTAAAAGACAAAGAACCATCACGGAGCTAAAGATGAAGATGTTTAAGGAAAAGTGAAAATGATATTGTCGAGAAAAGCCGATTAATTTTTATCGGTGGATTTTGTGCCATCATCACAATATACCAGTTTATTCTTCAAGAGTAGTAAGGGACGTCCTAAAAGATGTTTGCTACTTAATCTTACATTATACTCCCTCAAGGCCTTATTACAGTATTGCTCTACCACACTTCATAGGGTTATAGAGATATAAAATCCATACCTTTAAAATTGTGAAAACTTAGATAGAGAATAGGTTGAGAATCAATAGCGTCGTATTTTTATCTAATGAAGATTTTAATCATTTGGGAGCAAGACTTTTTAGCCTACTAAGCGTACTTACTGTTGACCCATCAGTGGTCTCAACTATCTATAGTGCTATCTTTGCTTCATTCTGCGTGAAATTGACACGAATGAACGAGCTTCATCTGCAGGGAGTTCGAGGGCGGGATTCGAACCACTTCCAGCTTAAAGCAGGAAAATGTAAACATGGTTGATAAAGAAAACATTCAAGATGTCCTAAAATATCAAATTGAAGAAATATGGGATTGACACCAACAATTGGAAAAGGAACCAGGGTAATTAAACTCTTTCGAGACAATATCCGAGAAGGAACAACTCTCAAAACTCTCAGAGGGCGTAAAATCCGAGGAAAAAAAGAATTAAAAAGTGCAAAAAAGAGCGAAAACCAGAGCTCGACACCCTTTTGCCATTGTCTACCAAGAATATCCCCAAACTTTCAAAGTTAGGATCGGACTCTAGGCAACATAAAATTAAAAGAAGTAAACATACAAATTAGAGACCTATATATAGTATTAAAATTTTTAAAATAGTAAATAAAAAAAAATAAAAATACTATTACTTTGGGCTAAAGTTATTGATTTTTAATTGAGTTTATTAACGGTTTGAGTCATTCTGATCGATTTAAATGAGATCAACCAATTTGTATTTGGAATCTCTGAGCATTTTGTACAAATTTGTTGTTAGCGGATTTGAAATTCAGTCGGCATATCACCTTCACCCCTCCATCAATCTGCGTTGGTGAATTTGAGTTTGGAAGTTCTTTTGAGCCTTAATCTGTTCATTCACTTCTCTGCTCATCCGCTTTTTATATTATTCCTCTCTTTGTCTTTTCCCCACGTTTTGTATTAGTGTTTTTCCCAACATTGTATTTTTTTCTATCTCTTGAACGCACGGTCGTTACCCAGTAATTAAAACGAATGAGCCAATTATGACAGAAGAAGTAAATTATAGACATAAAGGTCAGTATGACAATCGCTGGTGATTCCGAGGGCACCAGGGGCAGGTCCTCTTTGGATGAGGTGTCAGGAAGTATTATTATGTTTTGACACAAACAGCGTTCAGGTGGAACTTTCGTCGCCCCGGGGCAGAGGGCTGTACCGCGTCAGAGGTATGTGGATATAGATACCCCTCGGCAGGATATCTTGGAACAGAGAAAGAGTGTGTGTGTTGTGCTGTGAAGAAGGGAGAGGAAAGAAAGCAGCGTTGTAATTGGCTATGTGTGAAATGAGTAGTGTAAGATCTAACCCCCATTACAGGGCTTAGCACTGCGCGTACACCAAATGGTAGCCGGATCTCTACATGCGCTGACATTTGTGTCCGTCCTTGCCGGGATCGAACCTGGTACTGCGACGTTGGGAGACCAACGCCGTATCCACTCGGCTAGCAAGAGCTTTTTAAATATGAAGTAAGAGGCAAAAATAGCTATATTTGCTTTATAGCCTCAAACTTTTTGACATTTATAGCGAATGATAGTAGCGACCAACCCTCGAGCGAAAAAGAGCATTTATTTAGTTACTAAAATAATCAAAGCGCTCAAAATTGATAGGTATTAAAGAAAGGAAACAAAATATCGGAGAGAACAAGAATCGAACACATAGGGATGACATGGTGTACGGAGCTGATGCATAATTTCAATGGAATGGTGACAGATTAGTGAGAAATCGCTATCCTAGACTCCCTATAAACGTGATGGCTTGAGCGGCCTTTTTAATTGCGAATGGTTTGTCTGTGGTGTGTGGCGTCGAGTGATGGGAACCGCCAGGGCCTGTGATTTGAATCGACATAGGGCTCTGAGTCATCTCTGGAGCAACCACGCAAGTAACCGAATGAAGTAAGTCAAACAAAGACGCTTTTATTAGTCTCTTCTAACAGAAATAGGAAACCTAGTCTTCAGCAGCAATAGCGAAGCCAGGCTTCAACAGAATTAGCAAGCCTAGTCTTCAACAGAAATAGCCAACGCAGGCTTTAACCGAATTTGGGAAGTCTTCTACAGAATTACCAAACCTAGTCTTCAGGAGGAATAGCGAACCAGATCTTCAACAGAATTAGCAAACCTATACTTCAACAGAAATATCAAACCCAGTCTTCAACAGTAATAGCAAAATAAGTCGTCATCAGAATTAGCAAACCTAGTTTTCAACAGAAATAACAAACCCAGTCTTCAAGAGAAATAACGAACCTAGTCTTCAACAGAAATACCGGACCCAGTATTTAACAGAATTAGCAAACCTAGACGTCAACAGAAATAGCAAACCCAGTCTTCAGCAGAAATAGTGAACCCAGTCTTCAACTGAAATAGCAAGCTCAATCATTACTATAAATATTAAGTTCCGTATTCAACAAGTTTTATGGATTAGAACCTTCGCTTGCAAGTTAGTTCTTTGGCTATTTTTTATCATCTTTCACATAAATGTCAGTCAAATTTATATAAATGGCAAAATCTTAAAAAAAAGAATCGAGTTACTAAGAATTAATAAAAAAAGACATTAGAACGTATGTAACGTCTCCCTATGCCGTAAATGGAAGAAAAGCGCGTTGGCAATTTAAATGACCTCATCGAGGTGTCTGAAATCGTTCACCTCGTCATAGGGTGAAATAATAATAAATAAGCCAACACAAAGTATGTAAATTCATAGGGACCAAAATGTACATATGGTTTAATGAAAGAGAATGTGTTGAAAAGGTAGTGGAGGGAGGATGGTTTTATTCGGCTTGGATAAAAATGAACCGATGGTCATTTATAAACTCCTACAGAAACACTTCACTTCTAAATGGGGTGAAAGCTGTAGTTTTTCAGGGAACGAAACCGAGCTTTGCAAAAGGGTTGCAAAAATCGTGCGCTAATACTGACACTAACGCCATTGCGATTGCAGCAAGTAATATTAAAATTACTACTATTATTATTACTGCTATTACTATTACTACTAACACTACTACTACTGCTGCTACTATTACTCCTACTACTACTCCTACCACTACTACTGCTACTATTACTACTACTACTGAAAATTGAAAAGGTTGCCAAGGGTGATGACGATAAAGGTGATTTATAAGTTGAATTTCGCCTCCGAATAGAACTCTGAAACCACCCCTCTGTGTGTGTGTGTGCGTGTGTGTGCACGCCTTTCATGCACATGTTCGGGGGGATTTAAATTACAGATGAGAATCAATGTCAATTTGGGGGCGATCTCGTCCTTGCGCCAACCAATGGGGGCAATGCCATCGCTGAGAAAAGGGTAACAGACAGGTGAGGAAGATTCAAATTTAATGGAGACATAGTCGCCCCTCGTTGCCATAGAGAAAAGGCCCCACCGACCCCAACAGTTTGAAGCTCCGACCCCACCGAGAGACCCGGGCTCGACAAATGGACTTAATAGGTATCAACTCGGAGGGGGGGGGGGGTTAGGCTCGGGAGAAACATAAAAGGATTAAAGACTAAGATCGCCTCCGTGGGGAGGAAACACACGCATCCGTCATTTGTGTGTGTATTTGTGTGTACCTCGGTTTATTTGGCGTAATAATTTGCGATTTGTGTATGTGTGTTTGTAGTGTATATGACAGAAAAGACTGAAAGTGTTTACATACATATCTGGGTGCAAGTTCGAATGTTATTTCACGTGTATGTAACTCATGAAAGAGGCAAATATATCTAATGTGTGCATGCTTAAAATTCTTGTACGTATACATAGAGACAAGATGTATATGAACACTTACGTTAATGTGCACACTTATGTTTAGTTTGTATGTTTATATCCGTGTAAACTTACTAGAAGGGGTATTTACGTTTTGTGTACATACTGTTATGGATGATGTGTGCTTAGACTGCTATGACGTGTAGGTCAATTTCATGTGTGTGCATCTGTGTGGACATGTGTGCAAGCACAAAAATACCGTTTTTGTTTGGAATATTTTTGCTATTTCATGAAATGGTACCAATAATGGCATATGCCATTTTTGTGTTGCTCTATGTTATGTTGTTTAAGGTTATGCTGCTTTATGTTATGTTGCTTTATGTTGTGTTTCTTTATGTTATGTTGTTTGAGGTTATGTTGCTTTACGTTATGTTGCTTTATGTTGTGTTGCTCTATGTTATGTTGTTTATGTTATGTTGCTTTATGTTATGAGATGTTGCTTCCAGTTGAGTTCCCAATTTTTAGTTTGCGTGGTATTCTAACTTCCTGATGTAGAGTATTCTCCTTCTTTGCTTTGATATGTGTATAATTCATGGAAATTTCTTATGTTGACACCCAACATGAGAGATAGATTAAATATGACAACCTAACATAAGGTATCAATTCAGCATGAAGAGAAGACATAAGTGGTCGAATCAACGTAAGAACCTATTTAAGATTAATTCATTATGAGGCCCTCAACATGAGGCATGATTCTAACATATGGAATCAACATAAACGATCACTTTAACATATGAAATAAACATGAGGAAACATTTCAACATAATGACCCAATATGAGATCTGGGCTGGGTTATTTAGCAAGACTTAATTATTTCTATGCAACGACAAGTCAATTACAGTAACGAATAAATTTATAGTCGAAGTTTTATTGTAATCTCCAACGTTCATAATTGGACAACGCAAAAATCTTCATTCGTATAAACTTGAGAGAATTGAATACTTAAAGTTTGCGTCACATTCGTTGTTTCTATAAGGATAAAACGTCCCTCATTTGGCAAAGAACCACTTTTCTCTCCATGTGGTTTTATAATAGTATTAAAGTAACCGAAAATAAATTGAAGTTAGTTTTACACTCTTTTGAAATGTGGGTTTGGAATTGGTGTTTGCCATATTTTATTAAATCTTTTCCACAGCGCCTAGAGTAAATGTAGCGATTTTTTTTATCTTGTACGATGTTTTTCCTTTATAAGACTTTGTTATTTATTTATTTTTTTAATCAATTGAACATTCGGTGTGATAAACGAAGGCCGAGTCTAATCGCGGGCGACTCTACATCTCACTATGTCAGTTGGTGCCCGTTTTGCTTTTTCCTTCTTTTTTTGTAATGACGTTGTAACTATTCGGCCGATTCTAACGGAATTTGAAACCCTTATGTTGTTTTAAATTCTTTTTCGAATCATCACCTACACAACCTACACCACCACCACCTATACCGCCACCACCTACACCACCACAACCTACATCACCACCACCTACACCGCCACCACCCACACCATCACCACTTTCATCACTACCACCTACACCACTTATACCACCACCACCACCTACACCACCATCACTCAAGGTTATCCCGGGAATTATTTTGTTTTGGCAATAACATCATAACTATTCGGCAGATACTAACGAAATTTGAAATACTTATATAGTTTTACATTCTCTTTCGAATGATATTATTGATAAAGTCCTCCCAAGGTTAGTCCGTGAATTATTGAAGGTTTTGAAGGTCGTAAGGTAATAAATCAGTATAGGTGAGAGCACGTAACTTTGGGTCAGCAGACCTTGTTTCTAGTTCAGTTAATTTACCTCTTAATTGTTAGTATTTTTACTATATTATCGCTCTTGAGATAGTTTTTGATCAATTTATTAATTAATTTTGTTTATGAAAGCTATCAAATTTGCGGTTTTTTTTATAAGGTATACGAATAGTTAAAAACAAACCACTATATGGTTTGTATTCCCTCTTTGTTACCCTACTTAGAAATTTTCAATGAGTTGTCAATTAGTGATGATTGGAGAATATCATTTACGCTCTTGGGGATCCAGAAGAAGCGGCCAACTTCTGGATCCAAGCCATCGCTAACTCCTGCAGACATTTGATTTAACCCTCCATATTTAGTCTGAGGTCCTCCGGGAAAATGAATCGGGGAATAACGTAGCCCTCGTTTCTTACCTACTGAGCAAAATGTTGACAGATGATTCAAGTTGGAAAGAGTGAGATGAGTAAAGATAGATGGATAGAGAGATAGCGTAAGAGTGATGAAGTAAGAGATACATGGAATGAGAAAGAGAGAAAGAGATAGAGTGAGAGATGAGGAAAGAGAGAGAGAGAAAAGGAGAACGAGAGAAATAAAGAGATGTGAGAGATATATAAAGAGAGATATGGAGATAAATAGAGAGAGATTTAGAAAGACAGAAATGGAGAGAGGGAGATGGAATGCAGAAGTGAGAGAGAGAGTGAAGTGTATATAGAGAGATAGAGTGAGAGAGATAGAGTGAGAGAGATAGAATGAGAGAGACAGAGTGATGGAGAGATAGAGAAAGAGAAAAAGAAATAGAGAAATATGGAAAGAGAGATGAAGAGACAGATGGAGAGATAGAGAGAGCTGGAGAGTGAGAAAGAGATGGAGAGAGAAATAGAGAGAGCTACAAGGAAGAAGAGTACCCTAGAAGACCTTACGGTCCAGACAAGGAGGGTACTTTTGGCGCATTTCTCGAAGGTGTCCGTTGGCAACCTCGAAGATCACTCGCAAGGATCTTAACGGCGATTTCGCAAGACTTTATCTAGTCTTAACTTGAACTGGTCAACAGATTCACTGTTGACAACTTCCGTCGGAAGTGCGTTCCAACTACCGCAGATACTGTATGTGAAGAATTTCCCACACAGATCACAGTGGTATTGCTTCAGTTCAAGTTTAAAGCCGTGATTTCTTGTTCTATCCTCGCTGAGCTGGAAAATATCCCCGTAGTCCAGTCTGTCGAAGCCTCGAAGTATTTTAAACACTTCGATAAGCTGACCACGTAGTTTCCGGGTCTTCAGCAAGAACATATCTAATTCCCTTAGTCTATCATTATAACTCATATGCCTGATAAAGGGAATCAGTTTGGTTGCCCTGGTTTGGACGCGTTCCAATCTCTCGACGTCCTTTCTAAACGAAGGACTCCAAAATTGTACGGCATACTCCAGGTGCGGTCGGGCGAAGGAGTTGTACAGACACAGTACTATCTCCTTGTTCCGATATTCAAATTGTCGCTTTATGTAGCCTAACATCCTTTGGGCTTTCTTCTCTGCCTCAATACACTGTTTCGAGAACTTGAGGTTGCTATTAATAGTTATACCCAAGTCCTTCTCAGTGTTACTCGATTCAAGAGCAGTGCCCTTAAGGATATACTGAGATTGGGGGTTTCTGTGGCCGAGATGCATTACTTTGCATTTGTTCACATTAAAAGGCATTTGCCACGTGTACGACCACTCCCTAATCTTCCCAAGATCTTCCTGCAGGCGGGCAGTATTTCCATCCTTTGCAACGTTTATACCAAGCTTGGTATCGTCGGCAAATTTAGAAATCTTGGCAACCTTGTCATCGTCCATGTCGTTACGGGTCTGATTTGTATTAAACCTAAACATCCTTCTGTAGTCCACGTTTAAACACTCCATGAAATCTTGAAGGTCTCTATTAGCTGGCCTCGTAATCGGTGGGTCTCCACAGAGAAAAGCCCAAGTTCTTGAAGCCGTCGTTGATAGCCTTTGTATCTAAGTAAAGAAATTAACTTATCCCTAGCCTGGAACCGTTCCAGTCTATCTATGTCCTTACGCAGTGTAGGGAACCAGAATTGAACGGCGTACTACAAGTGAGGTCTGACTAGAGAGTTACACAATTTGAGGACAATTTCATTATTTAGGAAGCGAAATTGCCTCTTTATGTATCCCAATAGACTTTGTGCCTTTTTTTCTACCTCGGCACAGTGCCTGCAAAACTTTAGGTCGCTGCTGATTTGCACACCCAAGTCCTTTTCCAGGTCACTCACCTCCAGAACTTTACCTAACAAGTGGTAGTCTTCTTAAGGATTGGCAGTGCCGATGTGCATTACCTTGCACCTATCAAGGTTGAATAACATCTATCAGGTCTCAAACCACTCTCCTAACCTCTGAAGGCAATTTTGTAGGTTTTTCACCCCTTCATGTGAGCTCACACCGCCTCTTAATTTTGTATCGTCCGCGAACTTGGATATTAGGCAAAGCAACCCATCGTCTATATCATTTATATAGATGATGAACAAGAGAGGAGAGTATTGGGGTGAACGGCACCCCATCTCGAGGCTACCCCATTTATTCTCTCTTATTGTCGCCTGCCTGATAACCAGTTCTCAATCCAATTGGTCACACTACCTATGATGCTGACCGCACAGGCTTTGCACATCAACATGCGGCGTGGCATCTTATCAAACGCCTTTTGAAAGTCCAGGTCTAAGGGTTCCCCCCCCTCCTCGCTTGTAGTCATCCACAGCTCGTACTCACCCCAAATGCCGTAAAATCATTCCAGTAGATTTGTGAGACACAATCGGTTCCTACGAAACCCGTGTTAGGAATCCAGGTTTAAGATGTCTGTTTCTAGCTGCTTTACTATTTTTTTCTGCTATCATGCTCTCTATCATTTTGCCCATAGTGATGGTCAAACCTATAGGCCAGTAGTTACCATGGATTTAGCTCTATCCCTTCTTAAATACGGAGTCACGTCCACCGTCCTCCAGTCCATGGCACCTCTCCAGTTTCTAGCGATTCATTAAAGATCGCAGTAAGTTGTGGAGCAAGCTCACCACTCACTTCACAAAGGACTCTAGGGAAAAAGCCATCTGGACCTGGAGACGTGTACGGGTTAAGATTCTTTATTCTAGCCTTCACTTCCTCAGCGTCTAATCTTATCTCGCTTAGGTTCTCCCCTTCATTGAGATATACTCCCGGTCTCGGGGTGGAACCATCTTCTTCCCTTGTAAACACAGAGGTGAAGTAGTCGCTCAACACGTTAGTGATAGCCAGATTCGACTCTTCCAAAGCGCCAATGTCATCTCTTAGAGGGCCTATGTGCTGGTGAACTGGTTTGTACCTATTTACGTGCAGGAAGAATTCATTTGGGTTTTCTTTGCAGAGGGACGCGATCCGAAGTTCCTCATTGTGTTTAGCTTGGTGTACTAGTGTTTTAAAAGTTCTAATATTTTGTCTATACTGCATGAGATTTTCGTTGCTACCACTACTTCAGGTGCGAATTGCTGACGCAATGCTGCGACTGAACAATTTAGGTTGAACAGATTTTTCATTCACCTCTTGTTGGGGAACGAACCTGGACTGCTGGTTCATGAAGCGGTCTTTGAATCCCAGCCAGTTGGCTGAGGCACTTTCACCACTTACAGGTTCCAGTCGGCTTATCGCATCTCAGAGACCGTTGAAATTAGCGCGGCGGTAATCAAGTTTGTAGGCAGAATTGCGAGAGGAAATGCCACACGGAGCGCTTATGGTGAATAAGACTGTTCGGTGATCGCTACCGCCTAGGCATTCACCCACGCTCTGTCCAGAGACCATGTCATCCTCAGTGGTGAACACCAAGTCCAACAAGTTCTCACCTCTCGTCGGATGTTCGACCCACTGTGTCAAAAGGTTATTGTCAGTGAAGTCGATGAGTCGTCTCCCATACCCGTCGCACGATCTATCACCCCAGTCAACTTCATGACAGTTTAAAATCACCCATAATCAGGCTTGGGCGATTTTCCACTAACTCGACAAGTTTAGCGTATAGGTTCAAGTCCGTTTCCTCGGGCTGCCTTTGCAGCCTGTATACCACTACGAGTCGGTAGAGGGAACTGCCGAGATTTATGTCTACTCCTAGGATCTCGTAGACACTTCTAACATTGCAATCAACCACGGGGAAGCAGTTGCGAACGTATAACAATACTCCACCATCTTCTTGATTGGGTCTATCGCGGTGGAACATCGTGTAACCGGAAATCAAATACTCACCCTCGAAATCTCGAGTGTCTGTATGAAGCCAGGTTTCTACGATGGCAACTACGTCTTTTCGGGTGTCACCGGACAATGCGACTACAAGGCCGACCCCACTTGTTTCGTATTGACCTGGCGTTAAAGAATACGCATTTAAGGGAACGCGGGCTATTTCTCATGTCCCCTACCCTTAGGTGTTTCTCTGCGGTACGGTCAAGTTGTTGTACTCTGAAGGTGGCACAGCACCTCGAGCAACACCTGAGTCGCAGAGATCTGCCCCGTGGAGACCCGGATCTTCCTCGACGCTAGAAGGCTCCGTACTCCCTAAGCTCCAACCCTGCTGCCTCCTCATCTAAGCCCGGTTTCTCCTCGGCGGCAAAGTTCTCTATACCCCCCTCCGCTCGAGGTGCGTTGGTCTACCAGTGACGGGGGCCTCCACGCCTTCACCTCCTGATCCCAACCCTGTTCTATCCCCAAGCGCTCTACCAGTAATGCTCGTGTCGCTCTCATCAGCCAGAAGGCATTCTGGTTGATGAGATCAGCTAGAGCTCTCTTATCTCGGCTACTGAGGTGGACACAATCCTCTGTGTATAGGCCGTCACATCCAGAGAACCGATCAAACGGATCCAAGAATTTGACGCCTATCATTGCACATAGGTGCCCTAATCTCTTATCGATACCCAAAAGTTTGCTAGTTGTATACACATTCGAAAACTTTCAGGGTACAAGCCCTTCTAACAATCCCCGGTCGGTCTTAGTGCGAAGATCATCCGCAGTCACCAGGGCATTCATCCTGATGGCTTGAGTGTTACCGACCCCTCCTTCTCTGAGGAAAAGATCGTTCCCACTCACAGTTCCTGGAGGGAATCTTCACCCTCTCGACCTCCCTCCTGAGTGCCTCGCTGCCCCGACCCGAAAGGCATCAGACCTCCCATCTATATCCATAACCTTATCCAAGCTGGCTCTCTAGGCCTCGGGCCCGAGAGTCCCCCACCACAACGCCTTGCACTTCTCAATTTGACCGCAGCGCAAATCGGCTCAGATACGTTGCTTTCCCGGAGCCCGACTTACTATTCATCTCTTTGCCCCCCAAAGGTGTCGCAGATTCGCCCGTGGCTGCTGCAGGGTGAGAAAAGAGCAAGAGAAACTGATGGAGAGATAGAGAGAGAAAAAGAAATGGAGAGAGAAATAGAGGGCTATGTGTATGGAGAGATATGGAGATATAGATGGGTGTGAAAAGAGATAGTCGGAGATAAAGAGATTAAGAAGGAGAAATGGTTATGGAGATATAAATGGAGATAGAATGATGAAGAGAGAGAGAAAGATGAAAAGAAAGACAGGTGGAGAGATAGAGAGAGTTAGATGGAGAGATTAAGATAGCCATAGTGATGGTATGAAAGAGAGATGGAATGAGAGAGTCATATATGGAGTAAGAGAGAGCTACAAGGAGCTACAAGGAAAAGAAGTACTCTAGTAGACCTTACGGTCCATTCAAAGAGAGTACCTTTGACGTAACAAGTAGAGGGAGAGGTGACGCCCCCTTGTCGCGGGAAGAGAACTTGTGTGTACCTTTGACTTTTCGAGCTATGCCGGCGGGGGTACCTCTTCTGGGTACCCCTAAGTAGGGCTTTCCTTTTCGATTTGGTCGGAAACGAGGTTCCAGACTGAGTGCGTCATTCCTTCCTTTTTCTACTCTATCCTTCTCCTCTTTACTTTTATCCTATCTCTCCCACGTATACAAAAAGAAAAAAACAACAAAAAAGCCTACTCCTATCGTGTCACTCTTTCTCTTTCTTCCTCTATCTACTTATAAGGACCTGGCAGCCCTCTCATGCGTCAGAAGAGAGGCTTTGAAACCTCTATAAACAACGCCAATAGACGCTCACTGGTTGTGAGAGACTAGGACTAGAGGTGTCCTAGGCGTTGAGGCACGTTGAATGGGATGAGCGTAGTGCCCCGTTAACCCCAAGGTGACGTCCCTTTGTTCCCAGCTTGGTTGCCAGGCCAATAAAAAAACCTTGGGTCGATTCTCTTGGTATGGCGGGATATCTATTGAACGCTGCTCCGAGATCTTGGCCGTCGTGAAGGGAACTAGTAGGAGTTTAGTACAGGGCGTGCTCCGTTGTTCACCTGGTGAGAAATCGATGGCCACTTCGGGGACCGTCAGTGTTGCTTGGTTGGGAGCCACGGCACGCCGAGATTTCACGACTCGGTCCCCAAGGCAGAGCCGGCACATAGTAAATCAAGGAAACTTGATTTGAGAAGAGCAGACTCTGCAGGTCTACACGCTGGACTGACTGACGCGAGACTAGAAGTGTGCGAGGCTGTTAAAGACTCGTGGAACAGTTTCAAAACCACATTCATGAGTCTTTAATCGCGTTTCATCCCCTGAAATGCCCCCGTCGGTCTTCTGTTCAACCGAAGTGGTTTAATCGAGAAATCGGCCAACTGCTTAGGGAGAAGAGAAATGTGTACCGGCAATCGAAGATCTCGGGTGACTTTGACGAATACCGGAGGCTATCCAGGAGAGTGAAGTCCAGTATAAGGGCGGCTAAGCGGTCTGAGGAATTCAGAGTGGCGAGACTTTATAAAGAGAATCCCAAGGAGTTCTTTGGATATGTAAACAGCTGTAAACCAATCCGTCGTACGATTGGCCCTTTGAAGAATGAGGAGGGGACATTAAAGCACTCAGATGTAGAAAATGCTAACCTCCTGAACGAATACTTCTCTTTAGTGTTTACTGAAGAGTGTGGTTCCATCCCTCAGCCAACGGATTCCTACTCGGGGGAAAAGCTGGAGGCAATGAACTTCACCGAAGGAGAAATAAAAAAGAAGATCAGTGACCTAATAACGAATAAGTCACCTGGCCCGCATAGGTTTCTACCTAAAGTGTTCAAAGAAGTGCGCGATCAAGTGTCACGACACCTGTGCGCAATCTTCAACATGTCAATCCGGAGCGAATGCGTTCCTAGAGACTCGCGTGAAGCGGAGGTGACTCCTATCTTCAAGAAAAGAGACCGTAGCCAACCGTCGAACTAACAATCTATCAGTCTAACCACGATAGTCGGTCAACTCATGGAAAGCATGATGGTGGACAAAATGATGTCGCATTTAGAGTCAAAGCTGCTACTGATGAGTTCCCAGCACGTCTTCCGAAGGCAACGGTCATGCCTGACGAACCTTGTGGAATTCTTCCACCTTGTCTTCAGTGAGCACGATTGGGACAAGGCGGTGGATATGGTCTACTTAGACTTTCAGAAAGCCTTTGATAAGGTACCACACCGCCGCCTTCTCCGGAAAGTGCGAGCGCTCGGCATAGACAGAAAAGTAGCCGGCTGGATAGAGAACTGGCTAAGTGGTAGACGGCAACGGGTGGTGTTGAATAGACAGGCTTCTGAGTTGGTGCCCGTTACTAGCGGAGTGCCTCAAGGTTCCGTCTTAGGACCACTACTATTCATCATCTACGTCAACGACATGGACGGTGACATGTTTGCCAAGATTTCTAAATTTGCCGACGATATACAAGCTTGATATGAACGTTGCAAAGGATGGAAATACTGCCCGCCTGCAAGATGATCTTCGAAAGATTGGGTAGTGGTCGGATATGTGGCAAATGCCTTTCAACGTAAACAAATGCAAAGTGATGCATATCGGCCACCAAAATCCGCAATCACCCTATATCCTTAAGGGCACTGCTATTGAATCCACCGACACTGAGAAGGACTCGAGTGTAACTATCACAAGTGACCTCAAGTTCTCGAAACAGTGTATTGAGGCAGAGAAGAAAGCCCAAAGGATGTTAGGATATATAAAGCGACAGTTTGGATATCGGAACAAGGAGATAGTACTGTGTCTGTACAACTCCCTCGTCCGACCGCACTTGGAGTATGCAGTACAATTTTTGAGTCCTTAATTTCGAAAGAACATCGCAAGATTGGAACGCGTGCAAGCCAGGGCAACCAAACTGATTCCCTCTATCAGACATAAAAGTTATGAAGATAGATTAAGGAAATTAGATATGTTCTCGCTGGAGACTCGGAGACTACGTAGTCAGTTTATCGAAGTGTTTAAAATACTTCGAGGCTTCGACAGATTGGACTACGCAGATATTTTCCAGCTCAGCGAGGGAAGAACAAGAAATCACGGCTTTAAACTTGAACTGAAGCGATACCACTGTGATCTGTGTGGGAAATTCTTCACATACAGTATCTGCGGTAGTTGGAACGCACTTCCGACGGAAATTGTCAACAGTGAATCTGTTGACCAGTTCAAATCAAGACTAGATAAAGTCTTGCGAAATCGCCGTCAAGATCCTTGCGAGTGATTTTCGAGGTTGCCAACGGACACCTTCGAAGATTGCGCCAAAAGTACCCTCCTTGTATGGACCGTAAGGTCTTCTAGGGTACTTATTTTCCTTGTAGTTCCTTGTAGTCCTCGAAAGTGTCAATTGATGCCCTCGAAAAAGACTCGCACAACGGTTATGTGCCCAAACGGCTGCTTTTTAAGACTTTGTCTAGACGCGACTTGAACTGCTCAACAGAATTGCTGTTGACAACTTCCAGTGGAAGTGCGTTGTTCCATGTACCACAGATGCTGTATGTGAAAAACTTCCCACACAGATCACGGTGAAAACGCTTCAGCTCAAGTCTGTAGCCGTGGAGAGCGATGGAGTAAGATAGAGAAAGTGATGGAAGAAAATGAAAAAGATTGAAATTGAGAGAGAGATTAAAGAGAGAGAAATAGAAATATAGAGAGATGGAGGGAGAGAGAGATATGTAGTGAGAGAGATAGGTAATAATAGAGGGAGAGAGAGATGGAAAGAGAAAGCGAGAGAGAGATGGAGATAAATAGTGAGAAATGGAAAGAGAGACCGAGGGAAAGAGAGAGGTATGGAGATAGATAGTGAGAGAGGGAGAGAGAGAGAACGAGATGGAGATTTATAGAGAGTTACATAGAGTTACATAAATAAAGAGGTCACAACAGACCTTCTGGTCCATATTAGGTGTTCTTGTATAAAGATTATGGCGAAGATAGATAGTGGTTATGGAGAGTAAGAGAAATTTGGTGAATCTGTCACCTGAACGCTAGAGAGTTAGTTTTCGCTACAAAACGCCTTTAGCCGGGGATTGGATTCAAAGTATTTATCTATACGACGTTTGAATGTATCTACAGTGTTGCAGTCTATTACTTACGAGGAAGTCCATTCCTTAAGTTGACGATTTGGTTGAAAAAAGAAATTCTCAGATTGGTGCGAGTTAAAATGTACATATACCTATAATTTTGCAACAGTTTCCTCTCGTGTAATTTGACTGGTCGATAGTGAGACATTTATTGCAATCCATATTTCCAATGCCTTTGATAATTTTAAAGACCTGAATTAGGTCTCCTCTTAATCTACGCTGAATTAACGGAAATAAATTTAGTTATCTAAGTTGTTCTTCGTATGGTTTGTTCTTTAAACTTGGTATCATTTTAGTAAGACTTTTTCGAACTCGTTCCAACTTCGCTATATCTTTCTGGCAGTTCGGTCACAAGGAGTCACAAGGAGTCACAAGGAAAAGAAGTACCCTAGAAGACCTTACGGTCCATACGAGAGGGTACTTGTTACGAGTCAGGGACTCGTGAGCCTGTCAGCGAACCAGGACTTTATCCAGGCGCCTTTTGAACTGCTCCACAGAGTCGCTGTTCACGACTTCTGGCGGAAGCGCGTTCCACTCGTTGCAGATACTGTAACTGAAGAAGTTCCCGCATCTGTCCCGGTGATAACGCGGCAGCTCAATTTTGTAGCCGTGGTTTCTCGTTACGCCCTCGCTTAGTTGGAACATGTCCCCGTTGCCTACGTGGTCAATACCTCGGAGGATTTTGAAGATCTCGATTAATTGATCGCGCCGTCTTCGGGTTTCCAGTGAGAAGAGGTTTAGTTCTTCTAGGCAGGCTTCGTAACTTTTGTGCCTGATCGAGGGGATCAGTTTGGTCGCCCTGGCTTGTACTCGCTCCAGTCGGGCGATGTCCTTCCGAAGGGATGGACTCCAAAACTGGACTGCGTACTCCAGGTGAGGTCGGACCAGGGAATTAAAGAGAGTGAGAACGATTTCCCTGTTCCGATACCCAAACTGTCGCTTGATATACCCCAAGATTCTCTGGGCTTTCTTCTCCGCCTCGATGCACTGCTTGGAAAACTTGAGGTCGCTGGTGATCACGACTCCCAAGTCTTTTTCCATGTCTGTGCTCTCGAGCGCCGAGTTTTTGAGGCTGTAGACGGCTTGGGGATTTCTGTGGCCGATGTGCATCACCTTGCACTTTTCGACATTGAACGGCATTTGCCATTTGTCTGACCACTCCCCGAGTTTCCTCAAGTCGGCTTGGAGTCTCTCGACGTTTTCCGCGTCTGCCACGTTCATACCTAGTTTGGTATCGTCGGCAAATTTGGAAATCCTCGCAGTTATGCCATCATCTATGTCGTTTACATAGATGATGAAGAGTAGGGGGCCCAGCACGGAGCCTTGGGGAACGCCGCTTGTTACCGGTAGCCAACCGGACGTTTGCCCGTTCACCACTATTCGCTGCCTTCGACTATGCAGCCAGTTTTCGATCCAGTCACCTACAGCTCCGGCGATGCCTAGCGCTCGAACCTTTTTCAGCAATCGGCGGTGGGGCACCTTGTCGAAGGCCTTCTTCAAGTCGAGGTAGATGACATCCACCGCCTTCTCCCGGTCGTGCTCGCTGAATACGAAGTGGAAGAATTCCAAAAGGTTTGTTAGGCATGACCTGTGCCGCCGGAACCCGTCTTGGGAATTCCTCAATAGGTGGTTGGACTCGACGTGCTGCGTTATTTCGTCAACCAGGATACTTTCCATCAATTTTCCTACTACCGACGTCAGGCTGATCGGCCGGTAGTTAGATGGCTCGCTCGCGTTACCCTTTTTGAATATGGGGGTGACTTCCGCGTCTCGCCAGTCCTTTGGCACGCATCCAGTCTCGAGCGATTTCCTGAAGATCGAGCAGAGATGTGGGGAGACCTCATCTCGCACTTCCTTCAGCACCCGTGGTAAGAAGCCATCGGGCCCTGGCGACTTGTAGCGGTTCAAAGCGTCGATCTTTGAACGCACTGTCGTCTCTTCGAAGTGAAATCTCTCCAATTGCTCTGAGCCTTCGTACTTGTCGCGAGGCTCAGGGGTGGTGTCCTTCTCCTCAGTGAAAACTGACGAGAAGTACTTGTTGAGGATGGTCGCATTCGCTTCGTCACTGAGCTCTAGCTCACCATCCTCTTTCACCAAGGGACCGATCCGTCTACGTGTCGGCTTACGGCTGTTTACGTATCCGAAGAATTCCTTGGGGCTCTCTTTGCAGAGTCTCGCCACACGGACTTCTTCGGCGCATTTCGCCACCCTTATCATGGACTTGACACTTCGGCATAGACTTCTGTAGTGCTCGAATTCTCCAGTGTTCTTCGCTTGGCGATAGGCGGTTTTTCTCTTCCGTAGGGTTCTCCCGATTTCGGGGGTGAACCACTTGGGTTGAGTAGCTCCGACTCGGCCGCGTTCTGATGGAATGAATCGTGACTGCAGGGCCATGAATGAGTTTTTGAAATTCTTCCATGGTTGCTCGACGTTGTCACTATCTTCCACCTCTATCGCTGCCACGCCAGCACGAAGTCCCGCGAAATTTGCCTTTCTGAAGTTCAGCTTGGCTGCAGCACGAGCTACTGCTTCGCGAGCTGGGACTCGAATGCAGAACCTGATGAGGCGGTGGTCGCTGCCACCTAGCTCCTCATCTACACTAACTTCCTCAATGATGTCATCCTCGGATGTGAGAACTAGGTCGAGGATGTTTGCACCTCGTGTTGGTTCTCTCACCCATTGAGTGAAGAATCCTTCATTTACGAAGTTAAGGAGCCGTATGTTGTCGATGCGGGTTTCTCTGGTTGCCCAGTAAACGTGAGTGTTGAAGTCCCCCATGACGATACTCACCGTGCCTTCAGTTAACTGATTCAGTTGATTATAGAGGTACCTGTCTTGATCCTCCGTCGAGGATGGGGGTCTATAAACTGTAACAGTCCTGTACTTGGTGGTACCCAGCTCCAAGTCCACGCATAGGACTTCTTGGTGGGCGGTGGTGGTGCTGCTCGTTGCCGTGAATACACTTCTCACGTACACCACCACTCCGCCCCCCTCCTTCGCCAGCCGGTCTTTGTGGAAGATCTGGTAGCCCGGGATTGCGAATTCGCCCTCAAAGTCACGAACAGAGGTTCGAATCCACGACTCCGTGATGGCCACCAGATCTGGTTCTTCCGTTGCTACGAGGGCCACTAATTCCAGAAACTTGTTCTGGATGGACCTCGCGTTGAACAGAAGAACCTTAAGGGAGTTTCCGGCTGGTGGTCTCCCTAAGTTCGACCGTTTCCCGCCGCCTTTGGCTTGGCGGCAGGAACGGTCCTCCTTTCCCGAACAGACCAGACGCAGCGGTTAACCGTCTCCTGGATGAGGTTAGCCAGCATGGCTTTTCCCTTCATCGACAGGTGGGCTCCGTCCCTTTCGTAGAGGTTTTTTCCTACCAAAGAACGTCCGGAAAGGGTCCGCGAAGAAGACCCCTTCAGCTGTACAGAGGTCTCTCAACCTCTGGTTTACCAGCTCATTGCGACGGTATGTAATGGGGTTAGGGCTCCTCCGTGGAAGGATCCCGACAACGACCCTCCTCCTCGTCTTTAGTCCGCAGTCGTCGACTGCCCCCATGACGTTCTGGAGTATTGGTTCTGTCGCCCCTGCTCCCCCGTTGCGGAAGTAGAGGTCGTTGCCACTAGCCAGAATGGCAACTACTGAAGAGTCAGTAGTGGGACTCTTCTCCACCTCCTTTCTCAGTGCCTTATTACCCTTGCCGGGCAGGCACTTGACCTCCACTTTCTTTTGGAGCCGTGCTCGCAGGAACGGTTCTAGTCCTCGAGCCTGAGAGTCACCATAGACAGTGACCTCCGGTTTCTTGCACGCTTTCTCCTTCTTCCTCTCCACCTTCTTCCAGCCATCTGCCTTCGTGCTCTTTTCCTTCTCTTTCGTGTTTACAGCTTCGCTCTCTTCTTTTTTCTTCTTTTCAATCTTCTCTTCTTCCCTTTTCTGCTTCCTTCTATTCTTCTTCCTTTCTTGCTTCTTTCGCTTTCTCTCCTTTTTCTTATCTTCTGTGATGGGAGTTTTGGGGGGTTTCTTGACGGCGGCTGCGTAGCTGCCATCATTGTCCCCTCCACTACCCTCAGCGGTCTTCTCCTCAGCCGTAGCGCTCGAGTCGTCACTCGAGTGTTTGAGGTCGAGTGCATTCTTTAGGAGGGCGACCTGGCTCTTAAGGTCGGCGATCTGCCTGGTGTACCTCTCCTCCATCTGGGCAATCTCCTTCCTCCTCCTTTCCTCCGCCTGCTCGAGCTTCTCCTCCAGAACGCAGAAGAGGCATCTGCTCGTTGGAGCGATGTCCCTGAAGTTGCCTGTCGGGAAGTCAATACACCAGCGTGTGCTTTCGCATTTTGGGCATTCGCTTTTTAGTGTTTGAGCGCCAGGCATTATTATTATCACTTGTAGACCACTTGTTGAAAAAATTTTGGGGGGGTGGTGATTTATCCTCGCGCGAGTCGCTCCCTCCTACCCTTCCTTCAGCTTTGGGACGTAGTATTCCATAATGGGACGGACCAAGGAATTATAGAGAGTAAGGATTGTATTTGGGGACTTTACTCAAACGCTTTACCAATGAATCCAATTATTTCATTTGCTTTCTTAAGGACTTCTGAACATTGCTGACTGGGATTTAGTTCGCTCGATATTGTTACTCCTAGGTCCATGTCTCTGTCTACGGTTAAGAGTCGAGTACCATTTAGTGAGTAATTTGCTTTGCCGTTACGGTATCCGATATGGAACACTTTAAATTTATCCGCGTTAAAAGGCATTTTCCACGTTTGCACCCAGTTCGACAATTTGTCGAGATGGAGAGACTGTGATGGAGAGATGGAGAGAGAGAGTGAGATGGAGAAATGTTGTGAGAGATAGATGGAAAAAGAGGTGGAGAGAAATGGAGAGGGCGATAGATATAGAAAGATTGAAATATAGAGAAAAAGAACGAGAGAAAGACAGAGATGGAAAGAAAGATAGATATTGATAGACATAAAGTGTAGAGAGAGAGAGAAAGACGTAGAGAAATACACAGAGATATGAAGATTAGAGAGAGACAGATGGAGATAAAGCCATATAAAGAAGGAGATTGGAGAGAGACAGATGGAGAGGGAAACAGATAGAAAGAAACGTACCGAGAGAGAATATATGGAGAGAATAATGGAGATAGATATTTGGAAAGAAAGAGAGAGTAATTGAGTGAGAGAGAGCGAGGGGGTGAGAGAAAGATAGAGTAAGGGATAGTGATGGAGAGAGAGCTGGATTTAGAGAGATGGGAAGATGGATAGAGTGAGATGGAGAGAGACAGATGGTGATAGATGGAAAGGACGAGTTGAATTGAGAGAGATTGGGAGAGAAATAGAGAAAATTAGAGGGAGAGAGGAAGATAAAGTTAGAGAGATGGAAGGAGAGAGAGAGAGATGGAGTTAGAGACATTTACAGAGGAATATAAATACAAAGGAAAAAGCATGCAACAACAGACCATTCGATCCTTTCAAAGTTGTATGCGGACAAGAAGCTAAGCTAAGTTTACTGAACTTCGCCGCCTTGATTATTGATGTTCGCTTATCTAATGACGGGGGAAAAAAGAAAAATATTACTCGCTTATAAACAGTGAGTCTTGAGTTTGAGGTAAAATGTTTGTCTAGTTTGAGTTTAAACGAATCAACTGTAGAGCAGATAATGACGTTACCGGGGAGACCATTTCATAAGTTGGCAATTCGGCCAAAGAAATATTTTTAGACTGGTGCCATTTAAAGGGTTTACCTGTAATTTTACAACCATTTACCCATGTGTAGTTAGATCGGTCGATTATAAAGTACTTGTTACAGTTCATATTAACTATCCGTTTGATGATTTTAAATACTTAAATTGGGTCACTTCTTAGTTCAAGCTGGGGTAATGGTCCTCGTGTGTCTTATTTTTAGACTATGTATCATTTTGATTTTTGATAATTTAGACTTTGAATCCTTTCTAGCTTGTTTCTATCTCTTTGGTAGTAAGGCCACCAGGCTTGAACACAATGTTCCAGAAGAGGCTGGACTAAAGATTTGTCGAGTATGTATTACTTTTTCGATTTGTATTCAAATGACCTTCCTATAAAACTTTGTCGAAGCCCTTCTGGAAGTCAAGGAATATGATATCAACGACATTACTCTCATTGGAATCGATTAAGAATATCATAGAAGAAGTCTAAAAGGTTTGAGAGGAAAGAACCTTTGTTACGGAAGCCATGCTGGGTGTCTTAAAAAATGTTGTTTGCCTACAAATAGTTCACGATACTGTGCCTTATCAGCATTTCAAGAATTTCAGACACAACTGAGGTTAAGCCATTTGGACGATAGCTGCTAGCTTTATATCTTTGCCCGTCTATCAAGATCTATTGAAAAGCAATGCAAGTGGTTTAGAAAGCTCATTCTTAGCTTCTTTTAAAAGTCTTATTAAAATAGTGTCGGGCCCTAGTGATTTGTTTGAGTTAAGCTCTCCCAAAGTTTTTAGTAAATCGTTTTTTCGCTTACGATGATATATTGTAAAGTGCCTGCATCTTCTTTTTGGCTCGGCGAAGGATACTGCTTAGGTTTGTGGTGAATGCTGATGCAAAGAATGTATTAAGGGTGTTGCTCATCTCTTCTTTATCGCTTATACTATCTCCATTCTCATACACTAATAGTCCAATAGTTGATGTTTCTACTCTTTTTTCTTTCTATTTTAGTAATATAATTCTTTAGGGTTTGTTTTATTTAGATTTGCTATGATATCTCCATGGCCATTTTACTCTTTTGGATAATTTTTTTGGCTTTGCGCTGAAGGCTTATGGAATTCTTCCGTTCATCCTCATTATTCGTGGGTTTAAATTTGCAGTGAGCCTTTTTCTTAGCGAGTAAACAGCCCGCGATATCCTTGTCAACCATTGGGTTTATCATTATGAACTGGACATCTATTGTCAATGGTATGCACGCGTACACTGTGTTTAGGTAAATATTGGTACATAGTTCGCAAGAAGTGTTTATGTTGATAATGTTAGTTAGAACGTTACAGTCCGTTTCGCTAAATATTGTTCTAATTTTGAGAAAATTTGCCTTTTCAAAATTAGGACTTTCCTCATAGTCTGTTCTATGAGGATGACTCCTCTATCTTTATTAACTCTATTTTCAAAAGTTGCATAACCGAGAAGTTTATATTTAGGTGGAAATATTGATCCAGGATTCTGTAATGCCAATAACATCATAATTTTCTGAAAACACCATTTCCTTTAGGTCTGTGAATTTATTGCGGTTGATACGGGAATTCACATAAAAAAAAACTTTAGTAAGTTGTCATATATATATATATATATATATATATATATATATATATATATATATATATAGAGAGAGAGAGAGAGAGAGAGAGTGAGAGAGAGAGACAGAGACAGACAGACTGATGGATAGATAAAGATGGAGAGAGAGAGGAGGGGGGAGCTAAAAAGGAGTGTGAGGGAATGAAAGCTAGAGAGGGAAAGAGGGAGAGAAGGCGAGAGACAGAAAAACAAACAAAGATGGAAATTTGAATTTTAATTATCGTATTTTCTCATTTAAATAGCTAATGATAACGCTCAATACATATGGTTAAAATCTAAGTTTCTTTTTCCAGTTTTCTCGCCTAAAATTAAAATAATCTAAATATCAAGTATATATATATATATATCTATATAATCTTTTTATTTTTCGTATCGCTTTTTCTATAAAATTGTAACTGTGTAAAGGAGGACCTTAAAATAAGTTAGAAAGAAGCCATGGGTTATTCTTTTAAGGAAATTTGAATTATGGCAGTTTTGATAATGAGATTTTATCTCACTTCCTCTTGTAATGAAGAAGCCCCGCCCACTTTTCCAGTTGAGCAAAGTAGGCGGGGATTATTTGAGGTATTGGCAGAGGAGTTGTTGATCTGGAAAGAATTTAGCCAATCAGCTTAGCCAAAATAAGCTCCGCCCATTTTGCTGGAAAGATGCGCGCGCAGTATTCTATCTTCTTGTATTTTCTCACAGTGGTTAACAAGAAGCGAGAAAAGTTTACGGAAGAGTGTGTTCAAAGTTTCGTGTTTGTGAACTTCGTATGAGGGTTTTTTTTTTTTTTTTTAAGTGGGGTGTTGTATATGCAGATGTTGAATCGATGTCAGTTTAGATTAAATATTTGTTGTGAGTGAGGATCTCATCGTCTTATGACCACTGCAAAAGTGAAATCTGGAGATACTACGAAAGAAAACTGCATTGGCCACTCACACCAGTGATTTGGAGTCTGGAATGAAGGTACAGAAATTACTGTTTCCAAGGGGTTTTTTCAAAGCTTTAACGTCCGCGTTGTGGGGTTTTATTGATATTTGAGTGTATGATTGTGTAGCGTACCGGTATTTCAGTAAATAGGGTGAGTGCGGAAAGGGCTAATTCACTATTGCTCAATATTGTGTTGTGATAGCAAACAACTAGAACATAACTCTGCCATAATAAAAGAATCTTAAGTAAGCCATATTGTACTTCCATATTCATGCAGTGTTCTGTTACACATACTTTTAAACTTTTATATTTCAACTGTTCAGGTTGAAATATCCTTCCTGTCTACTCCCTTATTTTTTTTATCTCTTCCACACATTAGCCCTCCACCCAAATACCGGAAAATCAGCATCATCCGCCACAGAAGGACTTGCCTTTGTTGCGTAAAGGAGGCAAGGAGAGTTGCGAGCACTCCAGGACTATAACGCTCCAAATAGTCTACTCGGGCTAAGTCTGCTGCACACGTTTTTACTCAGCCTAGCTTCAAAACTCCACCTCATTATTTACGGATCTCTTATAAAAAAATATTGCGTCGGAAAAATTATATATATATATATATATATATATATATATATATATATATATATATATATATATATATATATATATATATATATATATGAAAAACTCACAAAATATCACATGAGGGTGGCAAATGAATGCAATACCCCGCAGGAAAAAATGAAAAGGTGTTTCATATATATATATATATATATATATATATATATATATATATATATATATATATATATATATATATATATATTCGTAATCTGAATGTACAATCTGCATCGTTAAACACGTATTCTGTTATACATCTACACCCTCGATCGAAGAGTTCATCGATCATGGCTGGTGGGGCTTAAGACGTATGTCCCTTTCATTTTTGCACAACCACACCACGCCACCACTTACAAGTCATCTCTAAGTATGTGCATCACACACGATTCTTCTACTTCGTTGAAATGTCTCTTTCTGATATGATCCCTTTCGGCACATAACCTTTTTGCTTGATCTCTCATTCTTCTGCCATTACATACACACACTCTCATACACCTTCTTGCTCGATCTCCCATTCTACTGCCAGTATATACACTCTTATACACCTTTACTACTATCATTTCGAAATCCAGCCTAATCTTATTTTTGAAACCAATGAGGGCATTTCCACTATCCATATTGTTAAAAATCACTAAAGTGAAAACCAACAAGTAAAACTGGAAAAAATTATTAGGAAAAGAGATTGTAACAAAAGTGGAGAAGTTGGGGTAGTATAGAGCTTCCTTTTGCGATTAATTTCGCCATCCCCAAAGTTCCGTAAAGAAAGCAGGAAAGCGTAGTATTTTTGCTCCCAGCTCATTCGTTTCTTAATTTACTATTATTTCCCTCGTCCATCTGAGCCGTTCTCACCCTTGAACTTCCTTCCAAGAAACACTTTCAATCGCCCTCACTTTTGTACTTTTAGTTAATTTTACCTTACTAAGATGTCTGTTTTTACCACACTCAACAAATATTACTACTTTGCTATACCCGTGCTATATTTGTACCTCCCTGTATACTAAAATCATAGTTTCATGGCCTGCCACACAATTCACCCCGGCTTATTAAGATATTAAAATTCATCCACACCTTTCCAGTTTCATCTCATTCTATCTTCTTGTACACTAAGCTAATACACAATCTCATCCCCTCCCACGCAATTCAACATGCTTTCTGAAATATGTAAAAAAAATTCGTCCACACATCTTAGTTCTATACCATTTGTTCCTGTTTCTAAAATTGTTTCGTTATAAATATATAATATAATACATATAAAATAAATATAATAATATTTTATTTTTGTATCAAAATAATTGCTAATAGAAAAATTCATTCAATCATATATATATATATATATATATATATATATATATATATATATATATATGAGAGATTTGTTAAAATCGACAGCAATGGCTGCATGGTTAAGCTCGCGGGGCTGCAGCTTTTTAACCTTTTCAAAGACTTCCTTCTAAGAAAGCAAAAGTTGGGAAAAAACGCTGCCAATTGTCATATCTTTATTAGCCGATGTCTTTCGCGTTCTGGAAAGAAAGTCTTTGAAAAGGTTAAAAAGCTGCAGCGCCGTGAGTTAACCATGCAGCCATTGCTGTCGATTTTAACAAATCATACAGACAACATGGCCTCCTATCACGTTATATATATATATATATATATATATATATATATATATATATATATATATATATATATATATATATATATTTGATTCATAAAAACTAACCCAGGAAGTTTTTTATAAATAACTTTTATTTTGCGCTGTAAAAATAACGGTTTTATTATATCTATATTTTTATATATGATTCTATTGTCTTTTTTTTTTAAATTATGACTTGACTCTACTATATTATAATAAAGAACTTGCGCGCAACTCTGCTAATTTTCCCTTCTCAAACGCACAATTTTATGCAAAGTTTGCCGGATATAAAAAATTTAAAAAAATAAATATAATCTTCAGTAGTGGAAAGTGTTGAAAGTAATTACGGTTCATTCCATTTTGAACAACATTATCTCTTCTGTGCATCAGAACTTCCAAGACGAACCGAAGATTTAAGAGATGAAAAAAAGGTCAAAATCAGAGGGTGAATATAGGGAACGCAATGCTGTCATAACGATTCCATGCAGTTTCTGAACAGTTTTAGCAGCCATCAATCACACAATTAAAAGAAAATCCGCGTTTAGTCTTTAGTGCTAAAGGGTGACGGGGCGGGATAAAGATCAGAAACACCAGACTGACTGATGCAGTTTATATTAGCTTATTTTTAGGTTTGTTTATCTTTACCAGCGAGTCAGGTTAAGAGAGAAATATGTTGTTTTTGTTTTGTGTTTGCGTCCATGTGGCGACTGCCAACATAAAGAAATAGCAAAACACTTTTTATCTTCTCAGCGGGGGAATTGCTCTTCATTGTCAATTTAACTTAATTTTTAATTAGGTTTTTGGTGTTTTAATACTGTTTATTTTTCACCCGCTTCTACCCGACAAGAAAAACAATGAAAAAATGCATATATATTCTTAATTCTTGAAGACAGCATTTGGGGTTTAATTAAACTACCTGGCACCTGTGGGAAAGGGAAGGGGGGGGGGGGGTATTAAGCTGTTTAAAAGAGACAAAAAAAAATAAAGCTCCCTTGGAAGGTAAATTCAAGAAGACTCACAGAGCGCCAGAACCTTTCTTTGCTCTTATTTTCACAAAACTAATTAAAAATTGGGATCGATCCTAGACAACGACCCCCGAGAACACTATTCTTAATTATTGACCTCCAAAAAATTTCAATCCGAGAAGATGACCCCCTCCCCCCCAAAAAAAATATCAATCCTAGTTAATGACCTCCAAGAAAACTTTTGCTATATTTAAAAAAATAATCGGTAAAATAACTGTTATTAAAGAATCCTCAAAAGGACAATTAAATTAACAGAAAGGTAAAATATTAATCCAAAGTGGTAAAAAAGATTATTATTATTATCTAACCAATATTATCTTAACCAAATTCAATCTTAAGTAGCATTTTACATACCTTTTTTTAAAAAAATCTTATTATTAATTATATATTATTATTACTTATTTAAAATATTCAATCCAAAATAATGACCATAAAAAGCCCAATCCCAGATAATGACCCCTAACATAGGCTGGAGGCCGTTGTCTAGGATTGATCCCCAAATTGTAATGTATTCACGGTCGAACGTAATTATAATAGACAGAAGTGTTTTATTTTCAATTTATATTTCTTCATTCCCTCTAATGAGTGCTCTTTTGTGGAATATTTTGAATTATATTTTTTCATCCCCTCTAATAAGTGCTCTTTTGTGGAATATTTTGAATTATATTTCTTCATCCCCTCTAATGAGTGCTCTTTTATGGAATATTTTTTTAATTATATTTCTTCATCCCCTCTAATAAGTGCTCTTTTATGGAATATTTTTTTAATTATATTTCTTTATCCCCCTTAATGAGTGCTCTATTTTGGAATATTTTTTCAATTATATTTCTTTATCCCCTCTAATGAGTGCTCTTTTGTGGAATATTTTTTTAATTATATTTTTTAACCCCTTTAATGAGTGCTCTTTTGTGGAATATTTTGAATTATAATTATGGCAATAGGCCCCCCCTCAAATTTAAAATTATAACTTCAAACACTGAATTATTTTCACCAATCAAATTTAAAGTTGATTGGGAAATAATCTCACCCTCTCGTTCTTAGATATTCTCGTTCATCGCAACCACCTCACCAATTCCCTCTCATTCCCTCTTAATTTATGGCAAACCAACACATTTAAACGCCTATATTTAATCCTACTCAGGTTATAGTAACCCTCTCCCCCACCCCCAAACAGTCATCTCTTCTATGTCCCTATAGGGATATATGTATATATAACCTGGAATCACGAGTTCATCGTTGCAGAAAATTCATAACATTCAATAAATTTTTACATCTCCGCCACATCCTACACATCGAAGACACATCGAAGCAAAAAAATTTACTTCCCCGAAATAAAACTAACACAAAATTCCAATACATCCCCGCAGCTGTATCATCTTGCCCTACAACCCCAAATTAAAAGACTTAAATAAACTAATAAAAATAACTACACTGAAATATCTTGTAATTTACCTGGCGCTTTATAAAATGACCTAATAAAAAAGCACACCCTACTTCCCATGCTACATATTAAGGGTTTCCCAAAATAGTACCTACTCGGTATGGTCAGCAATGTCCCTTGAGGTACTAATATTACATGTGACACCTTGTGACCTCCGAGACATTTAAAAGAGGGTACAAAATACAACTACTCTTACATTAGAGAAACTGGCAGAACTTCAAACACACCTATATGACCACAAATATGACGTACCAAAAACTCTTTCCAATACCCTTTTTAGTCACATTTCATCTAAAAACAATCCTCCACCCGACTGGGATCAAGCCCAATTTCTAACTCTTATAATTGACTATATCATAATTGTCATAATTGATTCCCTCCCCAACGTAAATCTCTCCCCAGGAAGCTTTAATTTGAGTCCTTCATTAAACTGATTAATATCATCACATATCAGTGCCACTTAGTTTAACTAAACACAAAATGCTGCAGCCAAGAATTATTTTTTTGTCTTTCTAATTTTATTTTGTGTTTTGTCTAAAAGTAACTTAGTTAAATCAATAACATTGTAGAGCTGAAAGATGGGGATAAAGTCTAAAAGATAGACTGTACATGAAAGAAAAATTTATTCTCGCATTACTTTTTTCTCGATTGATCAACCTGAACAGTACTTCTATACAGAACAGGAGGTGGTGTTGGGCATTGTATTTTTCCTTACTATTATACGGTATAGTGTGACCCCATGGGTTGGTGAAAACGATCCCGTGCCACGGATGGGTGAAAACGACCCCGTGCCACGGATGGGTGAAAGCGATCCCGTGCCACGGATGGGTGAAAATGATCCCGTGCCACGGATGGGTGAAAACGATCCTGTGTACTGCGACGGCAAAAGTGATTAAATACCCAATTGATGAAGTGCTTGTTATGGCTGTTAAATTGGTCTATTGGATACAGTCATTAGCTTGGCGTGGGGGAGGAGCGTCCCCCAGCGTGCCGAGAGGGTGTGAAGGTGGGCACTCATTGCTATGGCAACCGAAAAATCACAAATTTCTCAATAAATATTTTTTTTTACAATTGCTTTCTTTGGTACTCTTTCGATGTTTGCTAATTAATCAAACATGGTAACTAAAACATGGTAACTAAACATGGTAACTAAAAGGATGTGACGGTTTAAAATATATATATTCGCTATAAGTATCATAGAAAACTATTTTCCGTCGGTTAATAGAACGTGCCCCTTAATACGACCAAAACCTAAACGTGCCTATTAATACGACCAAAATCTGAACGTGCCCCTTAATACGACCAAAATCGGAACGTACCCCTTCATACGGCTTTCAATAGGGTCGTATTAAGCGGAATCCACAGATTTCGGATGTATACACTAAGTTAAGGAACTTTGGGGCTTGGAACGATCTTTAAAATCCCTATACGGTTTTTCAAAATGATAAGATTAAGGTTTGTCGTAGAACTTTGATAAAAAATAAACTTGTATAAAACTTGGGCTGAATTGCGTCAATGAAATAACCTAAAGCTTCATCGTCAAACCAACCTTTGATCTCACATATAAACAAACTGTAACTATAACCCCATGGGTGCACGCATATTAAACAAATAAACAAGTAACTATAAACTCTTAAGAAATGGCAGGCGACTGAACAAAAAAAGGTCTCGTCAGTACGAGAAAATCCAAAATAAACTGCCATATAATCCAAACTAAGGGGACTCCATCCTTTGGACTCAAATCCAGGACCATTCTCTGTCCGTACTGCTAAATCGCTATATGTATTTAAAATTGTTGCCCCCAACTAAGCTCAAAGCCTTCCTTAATCTGTAATCATACAAATCATAGAAACAGATTAGTTCTATATAGTTTATACCCGAATATATTTATCAAGGGTGTTACAAAAAATATGGTTACCTCTTCAGTTTCTTCTTGTCTTTAGAAGTTAAGTATTTAAATTTTAATCATTTCGCTGAAGTTAAAGTATGAGCAATTAATCTTTGATGATTATTCTTTCACGCAGGTATATCACCTAACTCTTGTTATAAGATTTTATATCCGTTCTTTTAATAGCTAGAATTGCACCAATTATACCCTCTTACACCATTAGTGTCAGAGTGAAGCCGTCTTTATAGCATACACGTTTCGTTAAAGAGTAGGTTAAATTTGCCTTAACTAGCTTGACTTTAGGGGAGACCGTGGCTAGTTGCATACAGGGGTAGGTTGTTATATTGTCAATATCTTCATCATATTGCAACAGTTGGCGCTGAGGTTCTTGCGACGTTTAGGCGTCAGTACCAGTCTTGTCCTCGTTAAGTGCTAATCAAGTTGATCACCCGTCAGCGAAACTACAAGCAAAAAACTGCTTTTGCATGCCCTGAGTAAGTATTCTGACCTTTCATATTATTTTCATAGACCTTAATGAAACTCATGTTCATGAAAAATAATGTGATTTAATTAAATAACTGTCTTCATGCCTTATATGTGATTAGACTTCATTTTCCTATATTTTAAGCGAATAGCAATATTTATGAGGAGAAGAAAATAATTCCTTCGAGTCTAGTTGTGACAATCAGTAACAACTTGCCCCCTGAAGTTTGCATAAACTCCTCAGCACATAACAAACCTTGAGAATATGATTCTAGACACTGTTCCAAGTACAATCAATGATGGTTTAGATAGGCCTTATATATACAAATCACCTTCTTCTATAAAGACAGAACAAAGACCTCCAGGAAAAATCAAAACCCCAGAAGAGCTGCGACCATTTATAAAAGCTAGCCCAAGAAAGACTCAAAGATGCAACGAAAGAAAACGCCACACAGCAATCCTAACAGATACACCTGTGAAGATGAAACTACAGGAACAAAATGAGGATTCTCAAGGAAAAAGGCTCAAGAGTAAAACCTGTAAAAGGAATCTGAACAATAAAGGGTTTCTGAAGTCTGGTGTAGATCAGAACAGAAAGAACACTGAAGATTATTGGTGTCTTGCATGTAGTGGTGAATGGTCAAATTCAGCCTCAGGGAAGCAATGGTTGCAATACATCAGATGCAAAGATTGGGCCCCTGAAAGTTGCACAAATGAAAGTGCTCATTATATACGTGACCCATGTGAAATGAAGTGATAACTGGTTTCTTTTTTAAAGATGTGATTCTTTTCATATTTTATAAAAATATACGAGGGGCGGTCAATAAGTTTTGCGAATCGGTAGGGCAAAAAAGAGGAAGGGGGATGGCTATTTATGGGGGTGTTAGGACAAGTGTTGACAAGTCAGGAACTGCAGCCGCACGCTCCTGCCTCGTCTATTTAAGAAGCAGTAGCTGATCGCAGATCGTTAGTCACAAATTTTTCAACAATAGAGAAGGTTGAGCGCCACGTAGTGATCAAATTTTTGACCAAGGAAGGCAAGAATTCAAAAGAGATCCATGAACGCATGGTTGTAGCGTACACCAACACCGCCCCTTCCTATGCAACCATTGCTCGCTGGAATATGGAGTTCCGCCATGGTCGTGAGTCCCTTGAAGATGACTCTCGTCCAGGAAGCCCGTCAGACGTGACCAACGAGAACAATGTGGTCCGTGTAGAGAGGATGATCCTCGAAAATCGACGGGTAAATGTCGAAGAAATCGAGCGAGAACTTGATATATTACATGGAAGTGTTATCAACATCATCGACGACAATTTGGCCATGACCAAGGTCTCTGCCTGTTCGGTCCCTAGAAACTTCACGCCCCATGATCGACTTCAACGTCGTCAAAGTTCGGAGGAGCTGCTGCTCCTGTACAACCTAGACCCAGCGGGATTCGAGTCACGCATAGTGACAGGTGATAAAACGTGCGTCCAGCACTGGGATCCCGAGACCAAGCTCAAAAGCATGGCCTGGAAGCACAGGGGCTCTCCGACCCCCATCAAGTTACGGACTCAACCCTCAGCCGGGAAGATTATAGCCACCCTCTTCTGGGATTCTGAGGGGGTGTTGATGGTGGACTATGCGCCTCGTGGAAGGACCCTCACAGGCCAATATTACGCCGAGGAACTGGCTGGGTTGAAGAAGTGCATCCGTCAGAAGCGGCGAGGCAAGTTGACACGCGGTGTCCTGCTCCTTCACGACAATGCCCCTGTCCACAAGGCCAGAGTTGCACAAGCTGCCCTGCGCGAGTGCGGATTTGAGAAGCTCAACTATCCCCCCTACAGTCTATATCTGGCCCCTAGAGACTACTTTTTATTCCGCTAGCTCAAGGCTGCACTGCGTAGACGCCGGTTTAGGGACGATGACGATGTCCAGCTCGCCGTCCAGGAGTGGATTGAACAGCAGTCGGGAGATTTCTGGTTGTCAGGAATTCGAAGTCTCAGGAACAAGTGGCGCAAGTGCATTGAAGTCGAAGGTAGTTATATTGAGAAATAATAAAACACTTTTCCTCATATCTCGTTTCCTTATATCCGAATTGCAAAACTTATTGACCGCCCCTTGTACCTCATGGTCTGTAACAACTTGCCCCGCATATGGGGCAAGTTGTATACAAAAAAGTTTTCTGCTATTTTCAAGTATATCGCAGGAATTAAAAAGTATATAACCTTTTTGTTACATGATTATGATAACACACACAATAAGCCTCCCACAGCATAAATTTGTTTAAGTTTTCATCATTAGTTATTGAATTAGAGGTAAAATAGTAAAATTGTAACATATCATATTATTATTAGATTTGTCCGTAGGTTTTCGCCTTTCCTAAGGCATCTTCAGACTGGAGTCTTGAGATTGATTGGGTCACAGATTTCTCTTACAATACCCAGTCGCTTTACCTCCTTTACCAGGTATATGACGACACACGGTGTTCCAACGACTGAGATGGGCGGTGAGTTATGTTCGTTTTTTAGTGAAAGTGTTGGAGGATTCGATCTGAGCTTGTTCGTTGTGTGTTGAGCCCAGGTTTCGTTTTCTTGATATGTAGGGTTTCTAGAATCTTAAGGGGACAGATCAAAGAAACAAAACTTGGGCTCAACACAAAACACGAGCTCAGTTCTTATCTTCTACGTAGTTCGCTAAAAA
Organism: Ceratothoa steindachneri; assembly: GCA_963969495.1. Taxonomy (NCBI): domain Eukaryota; kingdom Metazoa; phylum Arthropoda; class Malacostraca; order Isopoda; family Cymothoidae; genus Ceratothoa; species Ceratothoa steindachneri. Next base: position 90,668,060 of record OZ018327.1, read on the forward strand.
AACCCGGACGTATCTCAAGCACTAATTTAAAGGATTGGAGGGGGGGATGATCCCCCTCCCCTCACACTCATTTTTTTTTTACTTAATTACTAACCGAGTTTAGCTTAAATGACGATGTTGCATAGCTACATATGTAAGAAACTATGTCAATGGAGGCTTGGTTAAGTCCTTATTTATGTAGTATTCTTAGAACTGAATCAATGTTTATTTAGTCGAGGGCTTTTTCATAGTCTACAAATTACATGTAAAGAAGTATTTTGTATTTTGTAGTTCTTAGCAATAATTTTTTAACAATCTACAGATGATCCAAAATACTATAGGTACTTTTGAAACTTGCCTGTTTTGGTGTGTAAATTCCAGTCCGCTGTTTGTATTAATCTTGTCTATGGCTCATGCAATTAAATTATATGTTGCTGATACGTGCTTGATTGGCTGATAGTTTTTAAACTCTTCCTTGTCGCCCTTTTTTCACCAAGAAGTACAACGGAAGCGAAAGACCATGCCAATGGAATCCTTCTTTCCTTTAAGGTCTGAGAGTGGTCCACTCCCAACCTTAATAAAGGCGATTGTAACTCCATTCTCCCAGGCTGTTTACCATTTTTCATACCTTAGAGTATGTGCAGAGTTATTCCTTCATTTACTGGTTGAATTTCCTCCTTATTTATTGGGAAGTAGTAAGTTGCGCCATCCGTCCTCCGACCGGATAAGAAATGTACATAAAGATCAGAAAGACAATCGCTGGCAAGCACGAAGTTACCAGGAATGGGCGGGGTAGTATTGTGTTTTGACACTGACTAGGGATCATAGAACTCTTCGCAGTTTCTCCCCCTATGGGATACTGGGATTTCATCTGTAGATTTGCAGAAAATAAGAAAGAGGGTGTGTGTTATGCTATAAAGACGAGAAGTGTTTGACACCGGTGTTGAGATTAGCTATGTGCGAGATAATGCGCATGTGGAAGTAGTTACCATCGCTGGGGAGGAGGTTTCAACGTATCCGCCAATAGACGCTCAGCTCATGACCATACTGAAGGTGTTGTTCTGGGCTTAGCTTGGTGGGATCGGAGCAGTGCCTCGAGGTTGAACAGCAAGGCTGTTATCAACTCAGCTAGCAAGAGCTCCAATCACAACTATTTATTGAGTGTTTTTTTCCATTCCTTATCTCTTGTTTCACTTCTTATCACTTATTCCACTCCTTATCTACCGTTTCACTTCTTATCTGTTGTTCCACTCCTTATCTCTGGCTTCACTCATTAACTTTTGCTTTACTCCTTATATCTTGAAATACTCTTTATCTCTGGCTTCACTCATTAACTTTTGTTTCACTCCTTATCTCTTGTTTCACTCCTTATCTCTTGATTAACTCCTTCTCTCTTTTGCCACTCTGTATCTCCGTTTTCACTTATTATCTGTTGTTCTACTCCTTTTATCTTGTTTCATTCCTTATCTTCTGTTTCACTTCTTATCTACTGTTCCACTCATTACCTCTTTCACTCCTTATCTCTTGTTCCACTACTTATGAGCTTGTTCGGGAGGTCCTTTTACTCCGTCAAGCGGTTCTCCTTGGTTCTTGGCTGTCAGAATTTGTCCCTTGCGCCTCTTGTACGAGTAGTAGCGAAGGTCCTCATTCAGGGCAGATTTATGGTGCCGACTCCAACACCCATCTCTCTCGTGAAAGCCCGGATTCCTTTGCTCGGGTCTTCCATCACCTTCTCCTGCAGTTGTTGGGTGAATTCCGGCGTGCGGGCGCAGTCTGAACATCTACTGAGTCCCTTTCTTCTGGCCGTATCACCGTAGTCCCCTTTCTACTGGCCGCATCACCGTAGTATCCTTTCTGCTGGCCGCATCACCGTAGTCTCCTTTCTGCTGGCCACATCACCGTAGTCTCCTTTCTGCTGGCCGCATCGCCGTAGTCTCCTTTCTGCTGGCCGCATCGCCGTAGTCTCCTTTGCAGCTGTCCATGTCACGTCTTCCAGAGCATTGAGCAGCAGTCATGATGTCGCCATTTTGATACCCGTCTTCCATTCATCCATGTTAGCTAACTTTTTCTCAGCAAAACTTTGCTGTGTATGCCCTCCATATAGCCCCCCAAAGGGGTACATCCTTATATATGTTAAAGAATTAAACGTTAGTACGAGTGACACACAGGTTTCGTAAATGGACCTGGAAATCGCAATAACAGGTGACACGGGGAGATGTTCAATAACCCATAGGAAATAAAAAAGAGATAATACACAAACGATATCTTCTTTTAATTAGACCAAACAAAGATTAAACATAGATTAAGAGAAGAAGAAGTGAGAGATAGCAAACGGAATAAAATAATATAAACTCTTTTTACCCGTTAAAGAAAGTGAAAAAATAGATGTGGGTTCGAACCTATGCCATTGAGCGTTCTTTGCTTTTCAGACTATCGTGTTATTGGTTATCATGAAGAGTCAGATCTATACATTTACTTGTTAATCTTTTTCTCCACCAACGCATTGAGGAACTTCAACTTTAGTCAAATATATCGTTCCGGGCCATTTTCGCAGATGCTCTGATTTCAAGAACTCTCTAGAATTTAAGCTACAAAATCAATGTTAGCATAATAAAGGCATCTTCCCTCATATGATAGTTAGTCTACATCCTTAACAAATCGCCTTAAATTGGACAAAAATAAAAACCATAAAAACCCCAGAGTAAGGAGATAAGGGCTAGGGGGGTATTGCATTTGAGACACCGGCAGCGGGTATAGAAAAATATCCAATTGAATAAACTAGGGCAGTCTGTTTAAACAACCATACCCAAGTGCAAGCATTCAGCAACATTGAAACAGTGTGCCAAGAAGTGGACAGAGTCCCAATTATCTCCAAATGATATTCAAACATTGCAAGGAAGGTCATAGATTTCCCGCATACGATTCATTGTCTGTAGCTGAAGTTAATTTTTCAAAGACGAAAGTGGAGTCTTTCACATTGAAATAGCTTCGACGCCTACTGGGCTAGAAAAAGGCTCATAGCTTTGTAAAAACTCAGCCAGGAAAAGAAGCTAATTCCCCTCGATAAAACCTTTAGAAAAGTAATATAGAGCGACGAAGCGAAAAATAAGAGTATTTGGTGATAATTGAGGAATACATGTTTAGAGGAAAGCTGATAAAACGGTTCTTCCGAAAAACACCATACAATCCATAAATTAGGGTAGAGGAAACGTAGTGTTATGGACTTATTTTGATGTTAATGGAACAAACAGCCTCTGTAATGAAGAAATGGCTTGAAGATTCCAAAAATAATATTATCAAATGGTTATCATAAAACGCCAAAACAGAGCCAAATAGGGGGAGAAACTAGAGAAAAGAGAGAGGATTGGTTGTGGTTATTATTATACCGCAGAAGGTTGATCAAATATGGACGAGTTGTGGATAAAGTGTAAGTAAGGTGGAATGGAGCAAAATTTCTGGCGAAGACTACGACAAGTTAATAGAGAACTGGTACACGTTTGGCAGCTGTAATGGCGGATTATGTTACTTTTAAGGTTCTATTTTTCTCATTACTTTTATGGCGCTCTTTATTTTGCTCATTACTTTTATAGTGCTCGCTATTTTTCTCATTACTTTTATAGTGCTCTCTATTTGGCCCATTACTTTTATAGTGCTCTCTATTTTTTTCATTATTTTTAAGGTGCTCTCTATTTTTATCATTACTTTTATATGGTCCTAAAAAATATTTTGGAACCATAAAAGTAACATGATCCGTAATTGCTAAAAAATCTCTTGCGACCAAAAATCACAGGAAGATAAACTACCAAGAATTTCGTGCTGGGAGGGAGGGGGTATCTTCAGATTAGAAAAGTAGGCTCGCTTGTCTTCAAGTGTAGTTTAAAGAAGGTAAGCGACTAATACAAAAAAAAAATTCCTAATCATCTAACAATCTGAAAGCATTAAAAAAATACTTATCACCTCTTTAATCCGTACCCAAATACATTAGCCATAACCTAACCTAAACCTATAAAAATACCCTTTTAATAAACCAAATAAATCCACACGACTCTACCTAACCTAGAAAACATCAGACACCTCAGGTGAGAAAAGCTGGGGCTGGCTATCTTCAGATGACCCCATATGGGGTCGCTTATCTCCGGATCGAGGTTTCGGGGAGGATCCTCTTGATATGATCCTGACCAAATAATTATTTTGCCCTCGTGACATTTGACTTTTGCCATCTGTTTAGATTTGTAATGCTGAACTAAATTCCCCTCTCCCCCGGGCCGGAGCACTTTTAGATGGGATTTTTGTAGTACCTTCGGAATGAACAAGTACCATTTACCTTATGGCCCAAATTAATCAAATATCAACCGAGTAAATCATTAAAAGTATCGAGTAATGACGTGTATTTAAAATTCTGCTCCCGAATGTACGTATATAGTGGAGGTGCGGTGCGCTCACTTCGGGCGTTTTTCTTCTTTTTTTGAGCGCCCATCTGGCGACTCTCTACAAGGGCATAAGTCGCCGTAAGTACTTTACAGCATAATGCTAGGTTAGATTAAAACAAACATAAAAACTAAATCCAAAACAAACAAAACGAAAGGTGCCCCCCCTAAATAAAAAAAACAAGAAGAAGAAGGGCGCTCCGGCCCTATATATATATATATATATATATATATATATATATATATATATATATATATATATATATATATATATATATATATATATATATATATATATATATATATATATATATATATATATATATATATATACCTCCCCATAATGACTCTTCCTTGCATCCAATACTCCTGTGCTGAAATTCCCATAACTAACGCGTTCACTTCTTTTTCTCATTTCTTCTTACTTTCTTTACATGGTTCCATACACTATTTTGTAGGCAATTTTTCCTACAATGTTCGAGTGATGTGTCTTTATACCATCATTTTAACTTCGGAATTTTTGTGTGTGTTTTCGTTCTATCTTTTATTTTAAAGTTTGCGTTGAATTTTTAGTTTTCATTCTCTATATTTATGCTTCATTTTGGTTTTCTAACTATGTCAACTAATTTTTTTTTTTTATTATTTACCACGCGATAGTAGCAAACTAATTGTTTAACTAATGGTTTGACACTCCCTTACTATTCAAGTAATTAAATGCAATATTTCACAACAAATTGGTGGTAGGTATTAAAAGTTTTTTCTTTAATTTTAAGGTTCCAATCACTGATATTTCATTATTCTTCTCACATGCTATTTTAATTCATTTTTTGTCTTCTATATCTTATGTAAATAATTATTTAGGTATTTATATAGATCTATATATTTTCATTTCCTGGAGATTGGTTAATAGTGCTTAAACTTATGTTTAAGCACTATATGATTGCTCATATATATATATATATATATATATATATATATATGGATAAAACCTGTGTAATAGAACTAATTTTATATGCGAAACCAGGTTTAGACAGAAACATCCGTCATCGCCAATCGCTATTTATATATATATATATATATATATATATATATATATATATATATATATATATATATATATATATATATATATATTAGTGTAGTTGGGTAGCAGTCTTTTCTGAATGCATTTTGTCGAAGACCATTGTGTATTTTGCCTTAATTAATCTCCTTTGGCAACTTTCTCTTCTTCTAACTATCTTTCTTATTCCATCTTTTAGATGGTAGATCACTTGTCCAGTATTCATCTCTTTTTTAAATGAATGTGTTTAGTAAAAACCAAACTAAATTGCTAAGCTTTCGAAGATGATCGAATAAGATCGAAAGCTTAGCAATTTAGTTTGGTTTTTACTAAACACATTCATTTAAAAAAGAGATGAATACTAGACAAATAATCCACCATCTACAAGATGGAATAAAAAAGAGAGTTAGAAGAATGAAAGTTGCCAAAGGAAATTAATTAAGGCAAAATACACAATGGTCTTCGACAAAATTTGCATATATATATATATATATATATATATATATATATATATATATATATAATGTGCAAATTTAAAGGCACAACTGGACGGTTTTATACTTGTGCCGTAGCATCCAGATTCTATCTAGCTTCCTTCCTGAGAACTGTTGACGTGGAAGAGTCGTCGCCAAGAATGAGCGAACCTTTGAGCCATGTGGCCTTAATTACTTGACATGCGGTCGAAATGGAAAAATTGTAAAGGAGTTGAGAGATGGCACCTCAAAAAGCTAAAGATATAAATAGGTCTACATTACAAGAATATAAGAGAATGAAATCTCACTATAAAACAAAATTTAGCCTGGAAAATCACCGATAATTATGAACTACAAATTTACCGATGAAGACTCGTTTATTCCGATCAAGACTTCAAGAAAGAAGAAACCAATAACACAAAAATACACTCACTACAAAATCAATAAAAACAAAGAAACTAAGCACAAGACTTAAAGTAATTTATTACAACACCAAATGCGCATAATATACACAAGAACATTAATTGTATTAAAGACAAATGGTTTGAACGCGATAATAATTGAAAACTATAACGAAAACAACAAAAGAAACAGACTACAAAAAATATTGAAAGTGATAGGCCTAATCACCAGGCTCTGGCATCTCTGCAAATCTCCCACGCTACTTTCTCTTTTCACCACTTGCCTATTTTTGTCTATCTACCCACACACCCTTTGTCTATCACACACACACACACACACACTTATATCAATTCGCAATAAAGCAAAATTTAGACAAGCTAATAAATAATAAAATAGTTTTAGGCAAAGTTAAAAAAAAATTATATAAAGGAGGTAAGAAACAAAGAAGGAAGTTGATAAACTGTACCTCGAAAAGTTTAAAATACATATAGATATCTATATAAACTCCAAAATTACAAGAAAATAACAATATGAATATAAAACAAAGTTAAGGCAAGTTAATAAATGATAAAATAATTTTAGGGAAGTGTTACAATAAGTAATAGTATACATTTTTTATATCTATATGTCTATTGATCCAGTCTCCGCCTGAGACCAAGCTTCCAAGAATTATCTACACCTGCTTGTTCCTCTCCAGACGATTCTGGTTCCCTCTCACTCCATTTCGTGTCCTTCAGAAGTGCATTGGGTATTGTAATGGCCGAGAAGGGAGCGTTTCTTAGGGAAACTCGTATATGCTCGTCAATTCTGGTTAAGTCTTTTTCCAGTTTTCTGAGGTATTTTGTGTAATGTGTGTTTGAGTCACTTCTATACCATGGGTTTGGAGGAGACACATATTTCCGTGTAGTCGAAATTTACGGTAGTGTAACTACCATTAGTGTAGTTACACTGTTGTTATTTAGTTACAGTCATTTGAATCCCATTTGAAGTATCTTTACTGTGTTCTTCCTGCATGCTTCCTATCCGTTTTTTCCTTCTACTGCCCCCCTTTTCTTACATTATTTAACCTTTTACGCACCTGCAAGGGAGCTGTCAATTTTAGCATTGGCAAACACGCATGGCCCACATTTGGAAGTGTGTGGCCCTCTTGGCCCCACACTCGCAGTTTACCTTCTCACCCCAATACCTGCAGGAGGATCTCCATGATTCGCCATCGTTAGTATTTCGATTTAAAATTGAGAGGAAAAAATTCCGTGGTAAAGAAAAAACAATTCAATTTTTTCGATCTTTAACAATAAGAAATTAGAAAAGAAAAAGTCTACAAAGGGGTAATTAATAGCCTATAGGAGGCAGCTTCTGTTACCATCCCCAAGTTCAGTCCCACCTAGCATCCTCATCCATCTATCCCCAAGTTCAATTCTACCTAGCATCACCATCCCTAAATCAATTTTTAAAACTCCACAGGGAGGATGCTTCCATCGCATGACTACTGAGCCTATTCCATTCATCTACCATTTGTAAACCAATTTCTACCAATCTCTTGCCTAAACCTAAACTTGTCTAGTTTAAACCTATTGCTACATGTCCTATCATATTCACTAAAACTAAGAATCTTTCCTATGTCTCACTTAAAACCTTTTACCCACCTAAAGACTTCAATCAAGTCCCCTCGAAATCTTCTCTCTTTAGTAACCTATGTAGATTTAGTCTCCTAAGCCTATCACCATAAGGTCAGCAACTCAACCCATGAATCACCCTAGTCATCTTAGTGATAGACTTAAGTGCATAGAAAATACATATATTGCATTGGTCGAGCTTCGAAACTTCGTCAAGAATCATTTCCATTAAAAGTGGTTCCTTTTCGATCTATTTTAATCCGATGGTAGCAAGTCCAGAATGAGTTGAAGAAGTACATAAACTGCTACTACATATTTGTGTGTACGGATTAATACGTGCACGAATATTTAAACGTTGTACATATAAATAACTATACGGCTCCCGCCCATTCTTTCTTCCACTGACCTCACAGTCTACACTTCTTGGTTGGTCACCCCGCCATACCCAACCCTACCGAATACTGAATTTAAATTGGCAGAGGGGAGGGTATGGGGTTGGGGAGGCTAACGCCTATTTTATTGTTATTTTATTGATTTACTTTGGTTCGCGCCAAAATGGAGCTGGTGTTAGAGAAGTGGCAACGGCTGGTTGTGGGAATGGGCCATTGTACCCGGTCTTGTAAAGGCAGATGGGGTGTAATCCTCATGCGCAGGAGGAGAGGGGGATTTCTCCCTTACAGGGTTGAATTCTTCGCTTCCGGGTGTAATTTCGATATTAATCCTTCTATCTTAGGTGTAATTCGAATATTATGGGTGATTGATTTGCTCTGTTAGGGAAGATGCGTTGGTAGGTACACTGGAATGGGTGTGGAGATGTTATGAAAACCGATGTCTACTTTTTCAAAGCAAAACTACGGTAATTGACTGGGGCATTTTCAATTTTAGGTGGCGAAGTGAGCCCCCCTCTCCCCATTCGAGTCAACTTTGTAGTTGCTGGTGGGTAGTCAACCGGGGTTCGACCCCTACGTTAAACTCTGGAGCCCCATTGAGATAGGCATAAGACGGCGTGGATCGGTGTTAAATACCGGCCAATATTTCGACATACATACATATATGCATGCACACAGACATATACATACATAAATGCACACTTACATATACATACATACATGATCGTTTGTGGGAAAGACACAGCAATCGTCTTCATTTTTTTTACATCTCAAATGAAAAGTTTTCTTGCACTTTCGCATTCTCCTTTTGGAGTGTATGTATGATGTGCATGGCAGTGCGAGGGGTTATACTTCTAAAGTATTGAATTGCCATCAAATTGATTTACTACATAAAAAATTACCATCAACATAACTCGGTGATGGTTCAGTGTGTAATCAAGTTTTCGGTGTATCGTTTAGTTTCTGGCTAAGTGAGGCTTAGATTCAAGTTAGATTAGGCAAGAAAGTAAACATTCCATACCACTTTATATGACATGGTTAAGTGTGGTTAAATATGCGGTTTGCCGTATTGTTTCTGATTAAGTGTGGGTTAGATTAGGTTAAGTAATAAAATAAACATCCCAATCTCCACTTTACATATCCTATCCTACACTTAACGAACAACTAGACCATAGACCATAAACATTACGATTAATTAGAATGTATGTCTTAAACCTAACCAGAAACTAGACCGTCTATCTTAAAATTCACTAGAAACTAGACAGTATACATTAAACCTAGCTAGAAACTAAACCGTAGACCTTAAACTTAACCATAAACTAGACGATAGAAATTAAACTTAACCACAAACTAGAGCGTATACATTAAATCTAACCAGAAACTAGACCGTAAACATTAAACCTAAGCAAAAACTAGATCGTAACATCAAACCTAACCAGCAACTAGACCGTGAACATTAAACTTAACCACAAACTAGACCGTAAACATTAAACCTAACCAGAAACTAGACTGTAGACATTAAACTTGACCACAAACTAGCCCGTAGACATTAAACCTAACCAGAAACTAGACTATAATCATTAAACTTAACAACAAGCTAGACAATCCGCAAACTTGCCCGTAGACCGCATACATATCCACACCATTAATTCAGTAGGTAAAAAAAATCACTACTCAACAATACCAAGCGAAACACTTGACACTTTTCCACGATGTAGATTACTTCTTACTCTTCATGGTTGGATTACCCCAAGTATACTTGGATCATACACCCAAATCGCACCTAGAATGTATCAATTTCACCATGTATGCAAAGATTTTCTCTTTCACACCTCGTACTCGTTAAGTGCGATCTCTGCAAGACTCAGGAAATCTACCGAAACACCTAAACTTCACCCTGGTTTCGAAATCTGCCCCCCAAAGGAGATTAACGCCTGGCATAGCCGAGGATACCCAGATTATCCGGATTAAATCCTGTAAGCAAAGCTAAATTTCCAGTCTATCCTGACTGTATTCAGAACCTGGGTAATCCGTCCCAAGCTCGGATTACATGTAAATTACACTCAGTGGATTAGGATAACAAGGTGTAGATGACTAAGATCCTTTTCTATGAGGATTAACCCGGAGCCTGTTCGAATCACACCCAGCACACCGCATACCCCCAAGCTTTGGCGAACATGCTGCTGCATCTGATTGAGTGATTACGTACCCTCCCGTCCCCAACGTTCGAAAAGGATCTACCTCAAATGTAGAATTTTAGAAATTGAGAAGTATATGGAAAGTTGCGCCACCCACGTATTTTTAACGCCCCCTCCATTATTCCCACGTTCCTGCGGAACTTCTCTCTTCAACCTTTCTGACAAAATTCTCTCGTTGGTTTTCGTGTCTTAGTTTAAACCATAATATTAGCAATAACAATATACCGACAAGTGGTTCAGAGTTGTAACTCTCTGTACAGGTGTTATCTACGATCTCATTTCGCTCAGGAATAAAAGTATCGTAATGCGATGGAATGCAGGGTATTGGTCACCTGAAAACAGTGTTGCCATTAATTGCGAATGGGCATTTATGTGCCCACTTTAAAAAAATGTAGGAATGTATGTGTGTATATGCAAGTATGAATGTGTGGATAAATATATGTAGGTAATTGAGAGAGACATATCGACTAAGCTTGTCATATAGACAGATATTGAAAACAGTCACAGAGATAACATTCCCATATATATATATATATATATATATATATATATATATATATATATATATATATATATATATATATATTGACACCATTAATTAATTACGTTCTTGCAAGTTCTTCCCAGATTTATTGAAATGTATATTAAAGTGTAAATTCATAAAAACAACACTGGGAATTGTAAAATATTCGTGTATCTGTATTGAAGCAGGAAGCCAGCGGGCAATATTTTCATAATGGTAAACTCCACTGTGAGCGGATATAGGAGGTTTAAATCTAGCAAACAGCTTAATGAGAAATGCAGTTGTCTTCCGAGAGTAAGGACCAACCTGCCAGGATCAATGAGAACCCCAACCATTAACAAGAACACGATTAGCGAAGATCAAGCAAACTCCAAGGAAGAGTGCCATACAACTTACCCTGAAGGCTAAAGTGAGCCATGTGACCATGTCAAAATTCCTGTAAGATCATCTGAAACTTCTTCTATTCAATATAGCTAAAAGACATCTGCTTTCCAACTCTACCAAAATAAGGAGAGTCGAAAGAGCAAATCTGCTCCTCCAACGGCTCATTGGACACTCTCAACCTCCAGTTCTGTGGGCGGATGAGAGAAGTTGTTCACTGTCCAGACCACCACAACACAGAATGATCCTATTTGAGCACAAAATAAAAATGAGATTTAGGTCGAAAAGCCGATATCTTTCAAGAGACAGAAACCAGCTTCGGTGATGGTGAGGGCGGGTCTAAATTTAACGGGCCAAAAATACCTTTCATCTGCATTGAAGGTTGGGGGAGGTGGAGGGTATAGATAAATCAAAATGTTTATTTGGTTACGTTTAAGGAGAAATTCATCCCCTGGGTGAGTAGGACCATATAAAATGCCTATTTAACACTTTAACAGGATGGAACACCTTCACACACAGCAAAAAGTGTTCAAGACTTGTTGTGTCAGACAAATTTTAATGGGTTTTGATCAAAGAAACTTTGGTCTAACATTTTGTCAGATTTGAACTCCAAGGACTTTTGAGTGTGGTTAATGTTTGAACAGAAGTCCTGTACCAAATCTCCTCGAAGTCTTGAAATTATTAAGTGCAAACTGGAAATGCTGGTAGAAAATATCAACTGAAACCCTCAGTGCCACTCCGTCGTGACATAGACTCAAAAAGCAATAAAATTTCATATTCGTTATATCATCTTATGGCATATATTTTTTTATTTTCTTTTTGTCTAACCATTATCTAATATTATATTGTGTTCTGAAGATAATTGAATAATTATCAGTCTACAGATGCATTCTTCTAATTTATTAATAGACCAACGTTTCGAGGGTACTGAAAATAACACAAAAGTTGGTGTAATAATCTGTGTAATAATCGTTTTTAATTGAAATGTGTTTTACCAACCACATTTTATTTGAAAAAAAGAGATTAACTAAAAAAGATAAAAAGAAAAATAGAAAGTTTCCAAAGAAAATTAATAAAGGCGAAATATACTATGGTCTTTAACGAAATCTGCATACAAGAAGGTCTGCTACCTATCTACACTAATATATATATATATATATATATATATATATATATATATATATATATATATATATATATATATATATATATATATATATATATCCAGCAAACTGCAAGAAACAAAAACAGGATAATTTTTCTTCGGAAATGTTATTTCCTAATTCGAAAAAACCCGTACAGGGGTGGGATTCAAACCAAGTGTAGCCAAGTGGTCTAAGGCTCGGTTTAATTGAGATCAAAGCGGTTGCTCGCTGCCTCAGTGCGCTTGGTTCGAATACCACCTTTGTACGGAATTTTTCGAATTAGGAAATAACATTTCCGAAGAAAAATTATCCTGTTTTTGTTTCTTGCAGTTTGCTGGATATATATATATATATATGTATATATATATATATATATATATATATATATATATATATATATATATATATATATATATATATATATAACGAACTAGATGGGGCAGGGAGTCGTTCATTAAAGCCGAAAGTTCGTTAAACCCGATGGGTGTTAAAAGCAATGGAAATAACGAACCAAGTTCCTTATGGATATGTAATACGTATGTAATTACTAATAAAGTTAAGTGGACTACACAACATAGTATTGATACGAACCTTGCACTGTAGGAGACATGTGACACACCAACACTCACTCAGGCTAGTCGTAACGCTTGCCTGTTAAACCCGTTGGAGTTCGGCCAGGAAATTTGGTTTGTTATATCCGCAATTCGTTATATTGAGGTTCGTTATATCGAGAATTTACTGTATATATATACATATATATATATATATATATATATATATATATATATATATATATATATATATATATATATATATATATATATATATATATATATACAGGAGGCGTAAGCTATTTGAGGACCTATGTTATTTTTACTATAGCAGCATATTATTTGACTTTATATTTTCTATATTTCAGAATTATCAATGTCAGACCCAATGCTTACACAAGAAATGAAGAGGCACGCAGTTATCGTGGCTATAAAAGCTGAACATAGCAATTTAGAAATAGCACGAGTTTTAAAAGTTTCTAGCTCCTTCGTATACAAAGTTTCAAGGAGTTAGAGACCAAAGATAGTTAATCCATGGATCGATAAGGTACGCAACGGAAGACCTTATGTGTTTCAACCACACTCGGAATCATCACACAAAGCTCCCCCTAACATTTAGCCTCCTAGCTCCCCAGATCTCAATCCATTAGACTACTATGTATGTAGCGTAGTTGAGAAAGAGGTTAATGAACACTCTCATAACATTAAAGAATCCCTAAAAGCCTCCATAGTCAGAGTAATGTCCAATATGAACAAGAACCACTTGATCCTAGCACGTAGGCGATTCAGACATTGCATAGAAGCCATTATCGCAGCTGAAGGAAACTTTATTGAATAAAATTACAAAACATGTTTATTCTTATCCTCTCAATGTTTTCAGCAAAAAAGACATTATTATCTGTTTCTAAGAGTCACTTTTGTGTAAGTATAAATCTACATTTATACATATATATATATATATATATATATATATATATATATATATATATATATATATATATATATATATATATATATATATATATATGTATAAATGTAGATTTTCCCAATTTCATTATTGCCCATTTATTTACTTCTTTATTGATCCTATTAAAGGGCGACGTCATCATTTGGCCCTAAATCAGATTATTCGGATCCGTGGGCCCCTTGACGGATCATAAAGCTTCCCCTCTTTAAGGAGGGTGTGGGGAATACTGGCACCACCTGGAGCCCGCTTATTGACTTGCTAAAGGCAGCTGGTGGCGACTAACAGGGGCATATATGGCACATTGTGGGGATCGAGAGCAAGGTCTAGGAGAATGTTAGTCGTGAGACTTTGTTGGATCGATGATGACAAGCACTGGATTCAGGATTACAAAGACACTATACTGTAAATCAAGAATTGGACCGAAGATGACAAAGACTAGTACGAGGTATGTAATTAAGGATACTAGATGATAACAAGGAATGAGTCAAAAATGAAAAGGGCTGAATCGAAGATGACAAAGACTTTATTGACGATGACAAAGAATTGAGCCGAAGGTGACAAAGGATATTAAAAAAGGATAGTAGATCATTACAAGGAATGAATCAAATATGAAAAAGCCGAATTGAAGATGACAAGGCCTCTATTAACCATGACATAGAATTGAGCAGAAGATGGCAAAGACTGGATCGAGGATGTAAACAAATGGATACTAGATGATAACAAGGAATAAGTCAAATATGAAAAGGCCAAATCAAAGATGACGAGGACTTTATTGACAAAGACAAAGAATTGAGCTAACATGACAAAGGCTGCATCGATGATGTAAAAAGTGGATAGTAGAGGATAACAAGCACTGCTTAGACGATGACAAAGACTGGGTCGAAGATGACAAAGACTGGGTAGTCGATGAAAAGGACTAGAGCAAAGATGATATCGATGGGACAGTAGATGAAAAGTACTGCATCGAAGATGACAAGGCCTAAATTTAAGATGAATAATGAATGTATTGGAGATGGTGAAGACTTCATAGTGGATAACAAGGATTGAATCAAAGATGAAAGAGGCTGAATCGAAAATCAAATGGCCTTTATTGACGATAACAAAGAGTTCATCGAAGATGACTTTATCATAGATGCCAATCACTAGATCAAAAATGAAAAGGGACAAAAGAGCTGCATTGAGAATAACAAGGACAGGATCGAAGTTTTCTAAGGGCTATATTGAGGATGAACACGACTGGAACGTGAATGAAATGGATCGTATCATTGGATTATAATCCTTTGTGCCCCCCACCCCCTCTACTAGCATGCTATAGTATATATTTTTTTTGTATATTTACGTTGGTCATCATTTAATTTACTTTGGTCTTTATTCATTTTACCTTGGTCTTTATTTCATTTGCTTTGGTCTTTATTAATTCTACTTTGGCCTTTGTTTCATTTGTTTGGGTTTTATTCAATTTACTTTGGTCTTTATTTAATTTAATTTGTTATTTATTCAATTTACTTCTGTCTTTATTCTTTTTACTTTGGTATTTATTTCATTCATTTTGGTCTTTATTCATTCTACTTTGGTCTTTATTTCATTTGCTTTAGTTTTTTTCAATTCACTTTGGTCTTCATTTAACTTATTTAATGTATTTTGGTCTTTATTTCATTTGCTTCGGTTTTATTCAATTTTCTTTGGTCATTATTTAATTTAATTTGTTATTTATTTAATTTACCTTGGTCTTCATCTAGTTTACTTTGGTCTTTATTCAATTTCCTTCGGTGTGTATTGAATTTATTTTGTTTTCATTTCATTTACTTTGGTCTTTTTTCATTTTATTATGGTCTTAATATAATTTACTTTGGTCTTTATTCAATTTACTTTGGTCTTTATTCAATTTACTTTGGTATTAATTCAATTTACTTTGATCTTTTTTCAATTATCTGTGGTCTTTATTCAATTTACTTTGGTATTTATTAAAAAAAGAGAGATATTCAATCCTAGTACCTTCCTTCCAATTAGTTTCACGTTAGTAAATGGTAAAATCCTAGAATCGATAATTAGAATTAGGATAGTGGACCACCTAGAGCCAAAATAACCTAATCTTGCGGACACAATGCGGATTTTGACGAGGATAATTCATCTTTAATAAATCCTAAGGATTTTCATATACGATAATAACAAAGTAGTAGACATAATTCAACTAGAATTCCAAAAGGTCTTCGATACCGTTCCGCATGAGAGGCTTTTGATGTAACTTCAAGCGCACGGAATAAGAGGAAAAATTCGTTCGTCCGCCCTCTTTTCACGAACGCAGTGCAATTTTGGTCTTCCGACCTCATCGAAGACGTAGCACTGTTAGGAAGAATGTAATGTAGGGAGCTAAAATAATTCCTGAGCTTAAAGATAAACCGTATGAAGAAAGATTTCGTTTCTTAAACATATTATCCCTTGCAGGTAAAAGATTACGTGGAAACTGATCGAAATATTTAAAATATTATAAGGATTAACTAATATTATTATATATTACTGTTTGAGATGGATAGTAAGGTGAATACTCGTTAAAATGGGTTCAAAGTGGTAAGTAAACAAGCGCTTCAACACGGTCATAGTTAAAAATCACTTATAAAATCACACAAACGTGGAATAGCCTACCTGATCGAGTAGTGTAAATCAGGTCAGTAATTTTTTTTAAATAGACTTCAGTATTTTTCTAATATAAATATTATCCTAATAGGGAAGCACAGATGGAAACGTGCAATGAAAGATAAAGAAGAGTTGCGAAAAAAAGAATAAATAAAAGATGGCAGCGATTAGTCCCCGGTAAAGCCTGTGTGCAAATGCATTTTCCAATAATAATAATAATGATAAGAAGAAGAAGAAGAAGAAGAAGAAGAAATAAAAGAAGAACTACGTAATAGACACCAGCCTAGATCCTTGCATCCACCCAAGGCCCGTGCGAGATGAAAAAAGGTGAAACTCATAGCAACCAAACTATATCAGAAGACCAACCACATTAACAACCCTACAAATCATATAACTCGAAAGATGACATTAACTCTAATGTTATTACAATAAATCTGCTCCACACTTATCTATTGTACATCAAAAATAGAATCAAGTTATTTTTATTAATATTTCTAGATCTACGGTGGGCAGTTATCTACATGTGTACCAAGGATTCACGTAAGATTCGATCGTAACTCAAACCATTCACCCAATTATACAAAAGAGAGGTTAGGAAAGATCTTCTCGCTCAGAGCCTCGCTTGATAGTGTAGGAAGTAGTATAGTGAGAGCAACGTCAGAAAGGCATAGTAAATCACTGTAATACAATAACTGTATAAACTTTATTTTGCTCAAAATATTATTATTATTTATAATTATGTACAAATATTATTAGTATATAAGTTGAATTTTGTTAACCAAGTCGCTATGATCAAAAATATAATAGTGTTTTTGTAACTTTCTTGGAAATAAACTAATTATTATTAGTTGTATTACGTATGCATACGTATACTAATAATCCTACATACACGGACGTATACCTACATACATATACTTATATATACACGCACATAAATACATATATCCATATACACATGTATATGCATGTATGTGTACGTATATATATATATATATATATATATATATATATATATATATATATATATATATATATATATATATATATATATATATATATATACATATATATCCATATATGTAGGTTCATTAGTATATGCATATATGTATACGTAATACAAATATTTTAAAGTGTATTATTATTATTACTATACGTTTATTTGCATCATGTGTATTCGTAAAAGAGTAGGGGGAGTAGGAACCGGACAGTAGCTTGCCCTGGCGCAGGAAGTAGTCTCCTCCTTAAGTTCCTTGGTCATATTCATCTTCTAAGCATTATCCATCCCTTACTTCACCACTTTCATTAAGAATTTAATTTTTAAAGGTTCTATGGAAGGAGTTCCCTCGTTGGTTTACTCCTATAACTTTTGGTAAATGAACAATGGTAGCATCATATTAAAGTGGGAATATACCTTACATTTTACCTCTCATTACCTTACTTTCTTCAAGCACGCAGTGAAGTGGCTGCGCGTGCGTGTGTGTGTCAGCGAAAGGAAAAAACCGCGTTGTATCTAATCCCTCCTCTCTTTCGCTGCTGCCGAATTCTTTGAGTGTAAATGGCAAGGATGTTCTGTTGTGTGTGTGTGTGAAGAGGGGAGGTGGGGGTAACCCATATGCCTCCCCCACCACCACACACTGGGCTCATACATCCCACGAGCCTTAGCGCCACCGTTCTGTAGGAGGCAACCGCAGGAATTGCCTCCCTGAGTGATGGAGCAACCGGCAGCCGGGGATGGGGGGGGGGGGACATATACCACAGGACCCTAGGGTCGCCATCCAACGGGGCGGGGGGAGGGTTCTTTGTTTGATATTTGCAGAGGAAGACGAAATTAGGACCCGAATCTTCAAGGAAGTTGGGTATTGCATTGGTGGAGGCTGCAAGGGTATGGGAGAACTGGAAAGAAAGAGGAAGTGTAGGGGTAGTGGAGAAAGAAAAAGTAAGTGGAAGGGGAAGATGTGTGGAAAGGGTATTAAAGTGAAAGGGAGGAGGTGTAATGTGTGAAAAGAACGTCCCCAGTATTTGTGGGACAATAGGGAGAGATAGGTCTCGCAGCTCTCCAGAACCTTCCTATGACCCCCTTAAAGCCAGCAACCCTTGTGGGTACATATGATTTAAATAAAGGATACCCTAAAATATAAATAATTAAATAAAGTGATTAAAAATAATAATAGACGAATCAAGGATCACGTCTATAATCAAATAGGGGATGGACCGACAGCTGAAAAATAATGGTGATTAAATAGGAAGAAATAATAAAAAAGGTTAAAGGTAACGAAGATTACAATAGAAAAATTTGCTAACCTTAAATTCTGAGGCAAGGAGGGCTCGTTATAACCTTCCGGGAATAGGTTTGTACCAGGAGGGCAGATATTCAAAAGAGCAAATTCGATCTCCTTTGTAGGGATGACTGTGTGAAAAGGTGGGGGCGAGAGTGTGTAGATTGTGAAAAGGGGAGGAGTGAATGTGTTGTTTGCGTGTGTGTGTGTGTGTGTGTGTGTGTGTGTGTGTGTGTGTGAAGAAGGGGTGCATGGCATAGTAAAAAGCTGTAAAGTAATTAATGGGCAAGGACGGGGAAGAACTGAGATTGGTTTCAAATGATTCCTAGATTTGTAATTGTTATGATTTTTAGTCGCGGGCGACTCTATATCTTACTATGTCTGTCCCTCCCCGTTTTGCTTTTTCTGTTTTTGTAATAACATCGTAACTAATTGGCCGATTCTAACGAATTTTGAAACCCTTATGTTGTTTTACATTCTCTATCAAATGATATAACTTCCATGGTCCTCCCAAGGTTAGCTCATGAATGATTTCGTTTTGCCAATAACATCATAACTATTCGGCCGATTCTAACGAATTTAAAACCCTTATGTTGTTGTGCATTTCTTTTTCTTTGAATTATTGAATTATTGAAAGTTTTGGAGGTCGTAAGGTCATAAATCAGAATAAGTGAGAGCACGCGACTTTTTGGTCAGCAGATCTTGTTTTAATCAATTTTTATTATTTGATCAAGTTTTTATTTATAAGTTTTTTCCTTATTTTTTTCACATCGTCCAACACACGTCCCTGTTTCTCTTTTAACTTAACATTCTCCTCCCTTCTCCTCTTTCTCTCTGTTTCTTCACCCAATATGTTTATCTCGATCTCTTCACTCACCACTCTATATGTATATCAGTCGCTTAAGCCAAAACTTTTCCCTCTCCTTTACCTTCAATCTTTCATATGTCTCTCACTCTATCTCTCTTCACCCAAAACTATCCGCCCAGTCATTCTGTTAGTCTGTCTGTCCCTGTTAGCCTCAAACTCTGTATGTCCGTCAGCCTCTTAAGCCAAGACTTTTCTCTCTTTTATCTTCAATCTCACATCTCTCTTTCTCTCTCTCTCCCTCTCTCTCTCTCTCTCTCTCTCTCTCTCTCTCTCTCTCTCTCTCTCTCTCTCTCTCTCTCTTCACGCAAAACTATTTGTCCAGTTTGTCTGTCTGTCTGTCTATCTCTGTTAACTCTAAACTCTTTCCTCTGTTTAAGTGTTTTCTGCATATCTCTCTCTCTCTCTTTCTCTCTCTCTATCTCTCTCTCTCTCTCTCTCTCTCTCTCTCTCTCTCTCTCTCTCTCTCTCTCTCTCTTGACCTAACATTCTTCCCACACTCTCCCTCTTCTCCTATCACTCTTCACCTCACACTCATTTTCTCCCGCTCTTATTCTTCCTCTCTCTCACTCTTCCCCTCTCTTTCTCTCTCTTAACACAACACGCTTGCCTGTTTCTGTCTCAAGAACACTATTCTCCAGGTATCTTTCACATAACAAAACAAGCTTTACGTTCTCTCTCTCTCTCTCTCTCTCTCTCTCTCTCTCTCTCTCGTGCCCTCCCACCCACTATATAGACATTGAGCGTTGGATGTTAAGGGTAGATATCAAAGTCTGTACGCACACATGGAGGATTATGGCTGTGTACTGACCAGATAGGACAGCAGAGGTAAATGTTCATCTGTACGAGCAAGCCTTGAAATTGCTAAACCTCCCCTTGATCTTCGTGTTAGGTTATTTCAAGACTCAAATGGACTGTGAGGTCAGGACCTGCAAGTGAGAGACGATGTAGCCTCTCGATTTCGCTTGTGATAACTATCTTCTAAGTGAGTTCGTGAGCAAACGAAGGCCAACAATAGCCGAGATTTAGTGTTTTCGCTCGTGGACGCCGGAAAGTGTTGGCTAGTAAGTTTTACTTCAGGCTGAAGTATTTTAGCACACTTAGGTCTGTGGTCTCGGAGTAATTCCCGGTGGATAGCAAAGAGGCTCGCGCCAAATGGCAAGATTTCTAGGACTAGTTCATGAATGGTCAGGCCAAGTTTGTGCCAAAGAAATCAACTAAACGCTTCTAGGTCCCAATCGAAAAAGAATTCAAAGGTAGGAAAGAGGCGTACAGGAAGGGGAAGACAAGTCTGATCCCCCGCCCCGTCGCCAGGACAACTACACTGCGTTCTGCTTTCGGTTAGGGACACTCGTATGAAAGGCCAAGTGTAACGAAGAAGTTCGCGTGACGTCTCTTTCCAACGAGTTTTTCACAGAAGTGAACAACCAAAATCCAGGACAAGTAGCTGGGACTGGATGACATTTTGGATCGGGGTTTCAGGAGGTGATATTAAACGCGTCGCTCGAAAGTAGGGAATTTGGCATTGGAGAGGTGATCGCTTAAATTGACTTTCATCGACAAGAAGAGACTGCGTCCAGGCAGGGAACTACTGACCAATAACTCTGACCTCAATAGTTGATAAACTTGTAAAGGAATTTTGGGGTGATCGAAGTATGGAACACTGAGTATGAATCGAATAACTTGATTGGAGACTCTCAACATGGATCGTCGAGAGAGGTTGTGTCTGATGAACCTGCTTGAGTTTTTCTATCGATAGCAGACGAGTACTAATGTTCATGAGCGTTGAACACACTTAATATTCCAAATACGTTCGATAAGTAATCAACTAGAAGCTTATAGAGAAATTTAATTGTTGGTAATGTGCCGTAACAGATAAAGAATTGGCCGTCGGACACGTGACAGAGGATTATGGAAGTGGGAAAGCATGTCTCTGGCTACTTATTGGCCATTAGCGGCGTTCCGCAGGGTTCACTGCTTGGCCCTCTCTTACTCCTTATATAAATTAATAGCCTTGATGAGGGATTGTTGAGCACAATCGCCAAACTTGCGCATACCAAACTAGTTAGGTAAGACGTGGAAAAAGATTCAAGCTGACCTACGTAGAGTAGGCGATTGGTTGGACGTGTGGCAAATGCCTTTCCCCTCGGACAAAGGAAAAGTAATGCACATTTATGTAGGTTAATCTATACTCCAATAAGAGGATATAAGAACAAATAGTGTAAATCGATCGACATACAGAAGGAATTGGGAATAATGATTATTAATCAAAGACTTGTAATTCTCTGATCATTGCGTTGAGATTGAAGAAGATGGTAATTCAACTTTAGGGGCAACGAGGTTGGGTTCAAACTTAACAACTAGTTAGTCAGACCCCATCTCTGGTACCCGAGCCTTCTAAAGGACATCGATCTCTTAGGAATGCCGCAAGCTCAGGCTAACAAACTGATCCCAATAATTAGTAATAAGAATATTTAGACTTGTCTACGAGAACTGGGTATCATGTTCCTTGATCCTTGAGACTGAGGGGTTAACTGATAGAGGTGTTCAATATTCTTAGATGAATCGAGAATAAAGAACATAAGAATACCTTTGATCTGAGGCAGAATATGACTTGGAACCACGGGAGGAAGTTAGAGCTGTTTTGGTCTATGACTTGGCCAGTGGATAACTTCTTTATTTACGAAATAGTGGATCACTGGAACTGCTTCCTGTTGCAGTTTTAAACAGCGTCATTATTGATCAGTTCGAAAGAAGCTAAAAAGGTTTTGGGTAGGTGGACAAATTTAGCAAAAATGACTTATCATCAAATTGGTTTGGTTTCAGTCCCGCATTTTTTTTTTTGGGGGGGAGGGGGCTTGGGAGGAGAAATTTCACATTTGTTATGCTTTCTCTAATACCAAGAATGTTAGGCGCTGTACACTTTTGCAACATAATTTGGGGTAGTTTTCACCGTGCAACTCTTTGCAACTCGCTCTCTCTCTCTCTCACACAGACATTCTCTCTGTTTCTTTCTCTCTCTCTCTCTCTCTCTCTCTCTCTCTCTCTCTCTCACACACACACACACACACACACAGACAAACTGTACAAAGAGGTTCGTGAAAAAAGGTTCTATTCAACGGGGGCGTTGCTCCCTCCTTTCTGAGATTTTTTGGGGCTGGCAAAAGGCTCCATCTGCATATAGTCAGACAGATGTCCTTCTCAATTTGATCATTTCTCAATATTGGCATGTTCTTATGTTAAAAAGGAAAGGGGGAATTCCGAAGTTAGTAGTTATCTGTTGGCGGGAGTATCCAACACTCAAACTTATAGAGTTAGGAACCATCAAAGCCCCCCCCCCTCCTAAGATTCACTTGCTCCAAAAAAAAGGAAAAAGGTTGGAAATCAGAGGTGAAGGACAGGTAAAAAGACAAAAGAGGCTATGGAGAGAGAATTAGTTTTATAACTCTTATTTCAATTTAATAAAGTATATCAAGTATTTAATGAAGTATTTATTAAAGTAGTTCAAGTATTTATTAAAGTATATAAAGTGCTTATTATAGTAAATAAAGTATTTATTAAAGTATATATACTCGTAGCTCTAAATTTAACTTCGATAATTCTTGAGGCTTTAAGAAAACTTGTTTTGTTTATTATCTTTAATTTTCTACTATTGCGGAGCTTTCTTCATGGCCTTATGACATCTTCAAAGCGTTTATTATTATTATAATTATTATTTTTATTATTGTTATTATTATTTTAATTTTTATTTTTATTATTATCATTATTATTATTATTTTTATTATTATTTTATTATTATTGTTATTGCTATTATTTTTATTATTATTATTTTTTATTATTATTACTATTATTATTATTTTATCATTATTATTATTTTTTTCTTACTATTATTATCATTATTATTATCATCATTATCATCATTATTATTAGTTTTTTGTGCGTGCAAACACTATTGTTCATTCACAGCGGTGTTTAGTTTTAAGGCTGAGGTATCTCCGCCCCCCTCTTCCCTCAGGCAACCCTCTTCCAGGGCTGCCATTGAGTTTATTCCGTTTCCCCAAAAAACCTGAATAAAAAAAATCCCCAGATTCAACCTAAATTCCCCAGATTATAATAAAAATTACATTTAGTGAAATAAATTAAATTACAACCGAATTTACTTACCAATGGTTAATCCAAATTCGATCTCCCAATTAATTCTTTGCTCGACTTCCCAAAAGGAAGAGTCTGAATTGTTTTTTTTTGTAATTGATTGTTTTGCCAGAATTTTACCAACTACTTTCTTTGCTTTTAGTGAATTCGTTTTTCTAGTTTTGATTTTATTCACTTGCAAAAATACGCGTTCAACGCATGCTTAAAAATGTCTTAAACACGTTGGATTTGTCATTAAATCAGAAATTAACGCAAATTTGGAATTGCAACGTAAATCATACCAGTATTGTGGTATGTTGGCGCTGTGACCCGATAGCTTCTCCACTGATGGTCAAGTTCATTCACTCGAGCTGGTGGTGCTAAGTCAGAAAATTACTTGAAATACTAAATAATAATGATAGCGAAGGACTTATGTTTGAGGTACTGGTTGGCTCACGAGCATTTAGCTTGTCAATCACATTATCTTCATTCAGTGTAAATCTCTTCCTTATTTGAATGCAGAGTTCGACAAGAAATTTCAATCACTCAGTCTTGAATATCTTTAAAATATCACTGGGTAATGTTGTGTCATGACTAGTCCTCTCGGGAAAATGTTATCATGATTTTTTGTGATTATATTCGTTAGTTAGATCAATATCTGAAAGTTTGATAAGTGTTAGATTACTGTTTCATCTACAAAACAATTTAGAATATTTGTATATTCAGATTGATCGCTTCCAATACTCGTTCCGACTGCTACTCCGCTTACTAATATTATTATTATTATTTTTATTATTTTATTATTATCATTATTTGGCGGCTCCGCCTTCTTCCTTTCTCAGCCGGGCTTGGGACCCGCCAGGGCACAGCGTTTTAACTCTATAAAGCTCCAATTGGAGGGGCGTACTGGTTTACGACTGAAACTTGGTTAAGACAAAGAACAATCTTGTTTTTTTGAGAATCAAAATATTTTTCGTAATTTTACTTTATGAGCACATTCTAAGAGGAATATTTTACAATCCTCCTTCTCTTCTTCTCTTTTCATACGTCTCGTTCTTTTTCTCCATTCCCATCCTTCTTTGCTTCTGATAAGAGGTGGATGTCTTACTCTACTGAAAAGTATATATCCAAATTGGGATCTATTGACGTCTCTTTTGTGCTTTCGCAACTATAATTTGTGGGTATAAATATGTAGTAATATAAAATTGAATTCGCTGGAGTATTTTTAATTATTTTGAACTAAAATAGATTTTAAAATTATCTAATCATAGCGCGTTGACTGATTTTATTCGTAAGGATTTTTGCGAAATGAAACGATCAGATCGGAAATCAAAGGCTAACAAAAAGCAGCACCTATACTCGCATCAATATAATATAGAAGTGCTATAATGCAGAAACTTATATCATGTGCCATAGATGTTATAAAATTCAAATGGGTGAGATGTAGGTGTGTTACCTTCAAACTAGAGATAATGAAACCCGAATTTGTTGGGTTTTGTTTGCTAAATGTAGTTTGGGAAGTTAAGCTGTATTATGATCTTTTTTAAAAAACAGAAATTTATGCCGAGGTAGCAATGATTTTCTGAGATTTTAAACTAGCGGAAATTTGTGCCGAGGTAGCGACGATTTTCCGATATTTTAAACTAGCAGAAATTTGTGTCGAGGTAGCGACGATTTTCCGATATTTTAAACTAGCGGAAATTTGTGCCGAGGTACTGACGATTTTCAGAGATTTTAAACTAACAGAAATTTATGCCAAGATAGCAACGATTTTTCGATATTTTAAACTAGCGGAAATTTGTGTCGAGATAGAAACGATTTTCCGCGATTTTAAACTAGCGAATAGTTATGCCGAGGTACCGACGATTTTCTGAGATTTTAAACTAGCGGAAATTTGTGTCGAGATAGCGACGATTTTTCGAGTTTTTAAACTAGCGGAAATTTGTGCTGAGGTAGCAACGATTTTCTGAGATTTCAAACTAGCGGAAATTTGTGCCGAGGTATCGACGATATCTTTCGAGATTTTAAACTTTCAAGGAGGAGATGAAGGACTGAAGAACGGACCTAAATAAGATAACTGAAAATTTGCGTGGAACGGTTGTTGCAAATTGTTTCCCAGGAGGAGATGAAAGGTAGAAAATAAACGCCAGAATTATTATAACAAAGATTTATATTAATTTCCCTTCTCCATTACTTTATCTCGATCTTTGGTGGTTTAAAATCTTGGAGACTATTCTCTAATTTGGCACAAATTTCTGCTTTAGAATGGACCATTTTTACTTCGAGATATAAAGATATGCATCGGTTCGACACTACATCAATGGAGATTTTTAATCGCTATCGTGACCTACCTAAAAGAATCCCTGTAGATCTAATCAAATATTAGATTAATCGGAATAATTCCTAGAATTCCGGAAACATTAAGACATAAATCAAAATAATTTTACACCGAGTGCGCCAAAAGGCTTCGCCAAGTAAATCACTGTCAGGAATTTAAAGACCACACCCCATTTTTCACCAATGGTATTCACTTAAATCAAGTGGGAGAGGTTCGAATTGTTCTATTAATAGATAAAGATGTCCATAAACTATATACCTCGGAAGAGGCAGGTAGCCGTGTGCCAGGGAAAACTCGAACGCGGTTGAGAGAAAAAGACAACAAAGATAAGTAACAATGAGACGAGGCAAGATGAAAATTAGGAGAACGGCAGGGCGTGGCGATACGAGAATTGGGGTCCTCTTAAAACCCAAATTCAATTACATTATGCACAAATTAGCGCAGTATGAGAAATAATTAAATTATATTAAGGAAATTTAACACTTTGATTCTTACGGACATTTTTGATGAAATCGCTATAATTGAAACTTAGTTGGACATTGCGAATCCGGAATTATTGAGAAATTTAATATCAATGGTTATAAAATTTCACTATTTTTCCATACACATTGCCTACAACACTTAATAAACATCCCACTGTAGTTCTTGTATCTACCTTTCTCCATTTTACACCCATGCATCGGTGCTAGCAGAGTATACTTCCAATCCTCAGGCACTCATCCTTTCAGATACTCGTCCTTACTCTCACATCTTCCTACTCTCAAACATTCTCTTATTCTTGCCCCTTTCTCTCTGTTTCATGAACTATTCACTTTTGTTTTCCTTTTCTTCTCACATTCACTACATCTTTTCACCTATGTACCAACAAATTCAACCTTATTAGCATAATCATGTGATTGGATAGACCCATACCATAACTCTTACAGCTTTGCATCAAATATGTACATCCCGCAACATATTCATCCCTAATAGACATGCGTATTTTTGCATATCCTTATGTTTAAATAACGTGTTTGCCAGACACAAGTTTCTTTCAACACAAAACTCTACCACCCTCTCCTCATGTTCGTTTTATCCAGCTGTACCAAAAGCTCTAGTTATCCCAACTCTCATTCTGACACCTATTTGTCCATTCATATTTCATACATCAAACCAATACCCATTCCAATTCCACCCACTACTTACCCAAGTTAGTCCACAATCTTTCTTTCTCACCTTCACTCTCTATAAGGTTATTGGCCCGATTCAAAGTTAAGAAGTCGCTGACAAATCCAAACCTATAAAAAAGAATTCAAAAGAGCATGTATGATATATGTTTTTATCTACTGTGGAGAATATGTCACATCTATCCCCCTAAACAAATAAATCCATTCGGAGTGTCAACTAATTTTTTCCAAATTGAGATTAAACGAGGCAGGAATAATTGCATATATAAACAAGATAAAATGATCGAAGACACTGGGGCCTAATTGCCTTTATCAAAATTACCTAAAAGAATTGAAGGACAAGTTAATAAAACTCGTGTGTACTATCTTTAATCGCTCAATTAGGGAGAGAGTGGTTCCAACAAGGTTTAAATGAGTTAATTTCACGCTGATCTTCAAAATAGAAATGAAAAATTATCCTAATAATTATCGTCCTATTAGTTTAAATGTAATTAATGGAAAACTCGTGAATCGATAATTATAGGTAGATATAATATATGAAGTCAAATAACCTTATTAAATACACGGCATATAATTTTTAATAACATGATTTATATCTCTAATGAACACAAACAAGGCAGTGTATATTTTTTTTATTTACGCTAGATAAAGAAAGTCTTTGATAATGTTCCATAAAAAAAGCTCTTATTACAACTTAAAGCGCACGGAATAAGAGGAAAAATTGATAAATTGATGGAAAATTGGCTCTCGAATCGTTCACAGCAAGTTGTTGTGAACGGAGCTAGTTTAGGCTGGGGACGAGCTACCAGCTGATTTTGTCAAAGATCAGTACTCGGTCTGCTTATGTTCATAGTATACAAAAGTAACCTTGATAACGATTTACTTGGTAAAATACACAAATTCACTTATGGTACAAAGGTAGGAAAAAAAGAACTGGTTTTATTTACTATATGGAGAATCTACAACGAAACCTAGATAAAAGTGTTGAGTAGGTTGATAAATGACAGTTAAATTTAAACATACATGAATGCAAGTTCATGCACTTAGGATGTGAAAATTTAAAAACAGGTCATACAAAATGAACGGCCAAGTTCTAGTGTAAGTTATAATTGAAAGGGTCCCGGGTATCTTCCTTTTGGGTGGCCCCTAAATGTCCAAAAATACGATATATTGCCTGGAATTTTGCGTTTAAGTCGAAAGATAAACATTCAGCATCTTTAGGCCTCTCGACGGTTCTCACATGCAGTATGCAGTGTAGTTTTCGTCCTTCCGCCTGAATAAAAATAAAGCGCTGTTAGAACGAGGGCAAAAAAGGTCAACTAAATTAACCCCCAAGTTAAGTACACAATTACGCGGCCAACTGGTTGGTGCTTAAAAGGCTAAAAGGCGTCAATAAAATTAACTACAGACTACTTTCGAAAAGAGGATTGATTGGTTGGTTTTTAGTGGCTCAACTACTAGGTTATTGCCATGAAGATTGAGCAAACATTCTTAAAATCGGGCATAAAGTGCTAAACAAGCGCTTTAACATGGTCATATCTCAGAATTATTTTAGTTATTAAATTACCCAAAGGTAAAATTCTCTACCTTGCCGAGTAGAGAAAGTGCGTTTAAAAATTTACTCATTTTTAAAATGTCTTTATTACAAAAGGAAGCATGGATAAAACCGTCTACTGAACAAACAAGGAGAGTAGGGGGATGAGACAAAACAATTATGGCAGCAATTATTCCCTTGCAAAAGACGTGTATAAATAAGTTTTCAATTTTCTTTTGATATTTTACTTTACTTTCAACACTGGAACGGTCATAGCTGGAGGGAAGATGATCTGTCCCATTCTTTTCTGTGTTGTGAATGTGTATTCGAGGGAGGCTAACTGCATTTGAGTTTCATTGGATTAAACCTGCAGGAATCATAGGTGTACAGGTAGATAAGTGTATATTCGTAGTCTCAGATCTAAAATATAAAAAAAAACAATAAAACATGATTTAATTTTTATACACATGAAAATAAGTGTATATCAGGGTCTCCCGACCTAACATTACATTTAACTACTTAATTCGTGCTCTTCAAATGTAAGGTGACAAATCTGTTTAATTTGTTGATGTAGTTTGCTTTGGTTTGAGTTTTCCACCTACTCTATTTTTTAATTTACTGGTTCCTCTTTTCTCTTCTGCCTTACTTATTTGCGATGTGTGAGTAGTAGTAGTAGCAGTAGAAGTAGTAGTAGTAGTTAGAAGTAGTATTGTGGGGTGGAGTCCAAATCTCCGCCTTCTCTCCTCACTGGTTTGTCGCCAAAATTTTGTTCAGAAACAAAGCTATCCAATGTGATCCAGGTCGATGGCTGCTGTCCGGATTAATGATATAAGCTGCTGGCAGTATTAAAGGTTGACATTGCTGAGTGTCTCTTGCAAAACAGCCATGAAAAACTCTTTTTGTAGTTTTATTTAGATACTATAGTTCTTCTATTTCTATTGCATTCATTATAAAAAGAATAAACTAGTACGTTCCTAGGCTTATCTATCTCAATAAAAGACTAAAACTTTGCATATATAAGAAGGGAGACCGGCCTATTAATGGAGATCTAAACTGTAACTGTATTGGTAATGTTCCCTGTTGTATAGGATTGGAGCATTCTCCAATTTCACACGAGTGGTGGGTTTAAAGGTCCGTTCCGGGTGGGTAATGTTAAACTTGTTCGGAATTCAATAAGTTTAAGCTCTTAGCGGTACTGTTTTAAGCGTAAGTATACAGAGTGTTCCCAAGCCATCTATACATTTAAATTCTCATAACGGACGAACCAACTAACGAATTCCTGTTGTTTTTTTTTATCTAGGAAAGATATACAACATTAAAATAATAGTTTGTTTTAACACGTAAGTGTTCAAAATGTTAACCATTTACATCAATTCATCACTGCGCTGTTTGTTTCACTGAGTGGCAGACTTAAAAAAAATGATTCACTGAGTGGCAGACTTAAAACAATGATTCACTGAGTGGCAGACTTAAAACAATGATTCACTGAGTGGCAGACTTAAAAAAAAAATGATTCACTGAGTGGCAGACTTAAAAAAAATGATCACTGAGTGGCAGACTAAAAAAAAATGATTCAATGAGTGGCAAACTTTAAAAAATGATTCAATGAGTGGCAAACTTTAAAAAATATGATTCACTGAGTGGAAAACTTAAAAAATGTATTCACTAAGTGGCAGACTTAAAAAAAATTGATTAACTGAGTGGTAGACTTAAAAATATTGATTCATTGAGTGGCAGATTTAAAATATCGGTTCACTGAGAGGCAGACTTGAAAATATCGATTTACTGAAAGCCAGACTTAAAAAATGATTCACTGAGTGGCAAACTTTAAAAAAAACGATTCATTAAATGGCAGACTTAAAAATATCGATTTAATGAGTGCCAGAGTTAAAAAATATTAACTGAATGGCAGACTTAAAAATATTGATTCACTAAGTGGCAAACTTAAAAAGTTGATTCACTGAGTGGCAGACTTAAAAAGTTGATTCACTGAGTGGCAGACTTAAGAAATTGATTCACTGAGTGGCAGACTTAAAAAATAGTGATTCACTGAGTGGCAGACTTAGAAAATTGATTCACTTAGTGGCAGACTTAAAAAATATTGATTCACTGAGTGGCACACTTAAAAATATTGATTCACTGAGTGACAGACTTAGAAAATTGATTCATGAGTGGAAGACTTAAAAAATATTGATTCACTGAGTGGCAGACTTAAAAAATATTGATTCACTGAGTGGCAGACTTAAACAAATATTGATTGACTGAGTGGCAGACTTAAAAAATATTGATTCACTGAGTGGCAGACTTAAAAAATATTGATTCACTGAGTGGCAGACTTAAAAAATATTGATTCACTGAGTGGCAGACTTAAAAAATATTGATTAACTGAGTGGCAGACTTAAAAAATATTGATTCACTGAGTGACAAATTTAAAATAATAAATTTGTAGGGATATTTCTACACTTTTCTTCAAATGTGCTAGTTAATTATTCAAGTCTTGTAGGTCTTCTACTGTATACTTCATTTTCCAAATTACCCTATAAAAACAAGCCTAGTGGGTTCGAATCTGGGGAACGTAGTGGGTACTCGATACTACCTGCTCTTCCCAGAGCTCTTGCTAGACGAGTGGATACGGCGTTGATCTGCAAACGACGCAGTACCAGGTTCGATCCCGGCAAAAGAAGACACACGCGTCAGCGCACGTAGAGATCTGGCTATCAATTGGTGGACGCGATCTTACACTTCTCATTACACACATTGCGAATTACAACACTGCTTTCTTTCCTCTCTCATCTTCGCAGCAAAACTCACAGACACACACACTCTCTGTTCCAAGGAATCCTGCTGATGGGTATCTATATCCACATACCTCTGACGCGGAACAGGTCCCTCTAAAACGGGGCGATAAAGGTTCCACCAGATGTCAAAATTTAATACAGTCGCCCCCCCATATTCGCGGGGGATAGGGACTACGAACCCCCGCAAATATTAAAAAACCGCGGATAGTTGGCGCTACCCCTAAAACACCCCCAACCCTTCCCAAACATCGTAATACGGTCCCCATATTAATTCATGAAGTTATGTTTTGTCATGTTCATACACATACAGTACGAAATAAAGTATCAGAACACATTAAATTATTTTATTGTGTAATGTTTACTCACCTGGAGATAGTTTTGTTTTGATTGAAGAATGATGATTGATGATTGTAGATGATGTTGCCTGTGCAGTTCAATGATGACGATGACAATGGTGATGATATAACTGCACAGGGTAGCTGAGGAGATTCTAATTATCATCAGACTCCTGCTCAGTAAACACCGGAGGAGAAGGAGTAGGAGGAAAAGTTTCTCTAGAGGTGGAGGGCGTAGTTTCGGGTGTGGTTAGGAGATCAGGCTTTTTACTTGGGGTGAAAAACACTGTAATGGGCAATTGAGATCGTTACTTTTCATGTTCATAACATTTCCCAGTAAGGGCCCATAGCGAGATCGAAGCTATTTTGTGCCTTCATGGAACGAACCATGTGAGGGTCCCATGATTCCAAATCTGCCTGAACACTATTAATTCTTCTCTGAAGATCGGCTAGCCTCTCTAACGTAAGCCCAACTTCAGCTTGAACTTCCTCATCTTCTTCTTCGTCAGATTCTTTCGTATTTATCCTGGTTAATTCAACCAAGTCATCATCGTTTAATGGGGCAGAGTGTTCATTTATGAGGGTTTCAAACTCATCCTCTGTTACATCATCGAAACCTTCGCCACCAAGGAGCTTGGCCAATTTAACAGAGGTGGTAACTGCCGAAGTTCTGATCTCTTCAGGAGATAAAGCCTTGTAATCGTTTGCAACCTCAAGCCACAGTTTCTTCCAACAAGCATTAATGGTCTGGGGTTTCACTTCCTCTAGGGCTAGTTTTAGTATTTGAATGCAATTAGCGGTGGTAAAATCGCGCCAGTAATCCTTCAAGTTGAATTTTTCATCTATATCCATTACGTTTTACGATTATGTACCT
The DNA here is from genome assembly GCA_963969495.1 of Ceratothoa steindachneri. NCBI lineage: Eukaryota > Metazoa > Arthropoda > Malacostraca > Isopoda > Cymothoidae > Ceratothoa > Ceratothoa steindachneri. Next base: position 90,701,122 of record OZ018327.1, read on the forward strand.
AGGTTTCCACGGATGTCTGGAAATGGTGAAAATTTTGAATTTTAAGCCCCCCCCCAAATTTTCCGTGGATAGTTGAAGGCGCGGATGACGAACCGCGAAGAGCCGAGGGTTGACTGTACTTCCTGGCACTTCTCCAAAGAGGACCGGCCCCTGGTGCCCTCAGGCTCACTAGTGATTGCCATGCTGACCTTTATGTCTATTTCATTATCCGGTCGGGATCCGCCTGGATAAACCCTTTCCTCGAAGCTATGACCGGTAACTGTACCATCGAAAAAGCAGGGATCAACCAATCCTTTCGGAGAAAACCCACAGTAGACACTTTTACCCGGTAAATTTGCGCCATTCTGAATAAATGTGTGGCTTTATTTTACCAGTATGTGCAATTATGATGATTAATTATACCATTCTACTTATATGTACCCTCGTTAAACCACAGTATATAAGGTCGCAAATTGGTAATCTGTGTTTTTTTACTCGAAACCATTCGCAAAACTTGATTCTGCGACCCGGATCATCTTCATTCAAGGCAAGAATTCTTCAGAATTCTGTGGAACTTTTGTTTTACGAGCAATTGTCTCACTGATTTTCTTGGTGATCGGTTGAATGCCTGTAACACTTCAGCAGAAGTGTTAGCATCCGGTGGTCTTTGGACGCCCAGTGGCAGTTTTGTACACGTCATGCACAGTACAATATCCTTTGAATTTCTCATAGATACGTGAAATGGTAAGTCGAGTTAGAGGATTAGTTCCAAAATTGTCTCCATGATTGTTGAACCTTTGAAACTTTCTTAACATTCAAATACGACCTTATTATCCTTTTTCGTTGCTCAAATGATAAGTGCACAGTGCACACTCCCATTTCCATGTTTACTGTAGCAGGCAAGCCTATTACTAATTTCAGTTTGGCATCTAGTTAGGCTAGGCTGTTAAAAAAATCCGCTGTTATGTCTCCGTAGGCTAGGCTGTTGAAAAATCTGCTGTTGTATCTCCTAAGGTTAGTCTGTTCAAAAAAATCCGGTGTTGTATCTCCTTAAGCAAGGCTGTTTTAAAAATCCGCTGTTGTATCTCCTTAGGCAGGCTGTTAAAAAAAAATGGATCATATAAAGATCCTCCCCCCGAGTAGGTTTGGGGGGAGGATCTTCATATGATCTAGCCTGGGAGGGGAGGATTTTCATATGATCCATTTTTTATAAATATTCTGAACTTCACCCCTAATAATAATAATAATAAGAAGAATATCTTGATTTTAGAAACATGCAAAAACATACCAATTTTATTCAAAGAATTCATATAAAGTTTGACAAAACAAAATGGTGAAGTTCAGAAATAGATGAATATCGAATGCTTTGGATTAAAAATAATAATAATAATGACCAGATTTGTATTGGTATATTTATATATATATATATATATATATATATATATATATATATATATATATATATATATATATATATATATATATAGTCACATTTTGCCCATGTACTCAGTATCAAGAGCACCATGGACCGTGATACTTTCAAGACTGCTGTGCTGCCCTTGCTAACTGAAGATTCTCTGTCAGTTATTAATTGGCTTAAGCAACGCAGAATGCTGAAAAGTGACGTGAAATGTCCCTCTTGTGATAGTAAAATGAACTGGACGAAGTATGCCAAATCCAATGATGGCTATGCTTGGAAATGCCAGACCAAAGATTGTGCCAAGTATAAATCTACAGTATCTATAAGAACTGGATCGTTTTTTTTCCAACTCTAGATTAACGCTTCAGACCTGGGTTCATGCAATCTATATGTGGAGTGAACGTATTGGTGAATCAAGGGCAAGCCGTCAAGTTGGTGTTTCTGAGAAGACCATGATCGACTGCTACAGTTTTTTCCGGGAAGTGTGCAGTAGATATCTTCGGGCTAACCCAGTGCAACTTAGTGGTCCAGGAACAGTTGGGCATATCGATGAATCGTGTTTTTTCTTACAAACCAAAGCATCATCGGGGCAGAGGACCTCACACTCCTATGTGAGTGTTTGGAATGGTCGATACCAGCACCTCACCAGGAACAGGATACATGGAAATTGTGGACAAAAGGGATGCTGCCACACTTCTCCCTATAATACAAGCAGTTGTGCAACGGGGATCGATAATCCACAGTGATGAGTGGAAGGCATACATTAATATACAAGGACTTGGCTTCACACACAGGACAGTGAACCATTCACTCAATTTTGTGGATCCGCAAACTGGTGTCCACACTCAGACCATAGAATCGTACTGGAACAAACATAAAGCACATATCAGCATGATGCGAGGATGCAGGCGGGACTTCTTGAAATCTTATCTTCAAGAATTTATGTGGCGTGACTATTTCTTCAGGAATGCTTTTGATAACCTATGTACTCATATTTCCTTGAAATATTTAGTGTAATAATTTTTTTTTAAGAACCTATGTACACAAATTTCCTGCAATATTTAGTGTAACAAAAGAGCAATCTGAATAATGTTTTATTATTTATTCCTTATTTAGTTTGTTTATATTAAAATGCTGGCGGGGGGGATCTTCATATGAGCGCGACTGGGGGTGGTGGATCTTCAGTCGGGTACTTGGGGGGGGGGGGAGATCTTCATATGATCCCCCCAAAATCTGCTGTTGTATCATCTTATGCTAGGCTGTTAAAAAAACCCCGCTGCTGTATATCCTTAAGCTAGGCTGTTAAAATCTGCCGTTGTATCTCCTTAGGCTAGGCTGTTAAAAAATCCGTTGTTGCATTTCCTTACGCAAGGCTGTTAAAAAATCCACTGTTTTATCTGCTTAGGCCAGGCTGTTAAAATCCTCTGTGTATCTCCTTAGGCTAGGCTGTTAAATAATTTGCTGCTGTATCTCCTTAGGCTAGGCTGTTAAAAAATCCCCTGTTGTATCTCTTTAGGCTAGGGCTAGGCTGTTAAAAAATCCCCTGTTGTATCTCTTTAGGCTAGGGCTAGGCTGTTAAAATAATCCGCTGCTGTAGCTCCTTAAGCTAGGCTGTTAAAATCTACTGTTGTATCTCCTTAGGCTATAAAAATAAATAAACACCATCTGAGTCCATTAAAGGGGGCGTCCAAAAAGTAGGAAGTGGGAAAAAGAAAGAAAACAACTCCTATTTAGTCGGTCATGGAAAAATATGAAGAAAAAGGCATGGGCGAGAGAATTTCTTGAAATCGGCAATGACCTGTTCTGAATTATGGTTACCATATCCAGGCAGTATTCGTAACTGTGAACCAGGTGTGATTTGTGCGTAATCACCCGTCTGTCCACGTGTGCGTGTAGACTTGTTTCTAAAACATACATGTGTGTGTGTTTTAGGAAAATATCAATAAGTCATCGGTGATTATTGTCAAGATTCCGTACGTGAATTGTGTGTGCACTGGTGGGGGGGATCTTCCTTGAGTGGGCTTGAAAGGTTCTTGTGATCGCATCCCCTCTCCCCCACTACCCCCTAGTATTGCCCTCAAGCGGGGGGGGTCGTGGCGCGAGGGGAGGTTCCCACGCGCTATCCCCGTATGTTTATTCCACCTCAGTGGGTCGTAAGCGATGAAGCCCTGATACGGGACACGTGATACCCTTTCCAAGCTTGAAATGTGTACATGTGTCTACACAATTACTTACATAAGTAACGCCGGCTCCTTTAGCGGAGAGACACCCGGCTTTTAGGGTTTGTAGGGTTAAGTTTGATTGGTCGGTAGTGGGGTAAGACCTTGTAAGGTAAATTTACGAGATCTGTTTGACTTCGGAACGAAACTTAGGGTCGCGAATGTGAAGTTGAGCTTCTGGTTGTTGGCGACGGGGAAAGCATTATGTTATGGTTGAATCTTTTAAACTTGCACTTGAGAATGCCTGGACCGACACCAATCTTAAGGACTAATTTAGGCAGCCCCTCCACAACTTAACCCTATTAAAATTAATTTGTTTTTCTCAGTCAATTTTTAAATATTAGTTCAAAACGTTACAGTTTTGAAGGGGGCTTTTCTTGGCGGCCATTTCTATCGCCAAGCAGTTGTACCCTGCCTGCCATCTACCCTAGCCCTATATCCCAATCCCCGTGACCCCTACGCTCTGCTCCCCTAAAGATTCTTCCCTGTAGTAGTGTGTATTGCATAGGTGATCGTGTTTTCTCTCTATTTGGAATGAGCTGGTGGTTGGTCATCTCCCCTCCCCATCCCCGCCCCTTCTCGCTTGGTGCCTTCAGGCGTATCCTTAAAGCCTCCACCCCTTCCTCCTAGTTTTCTCATAGTGGGTAGAGTGGCGCTATGTGAAGGCTCATGCCCTTGGACAGCGCCATACAAAAATATTATTGTGAACTTAAGAAGGTGCCAGCATGAAACAAGACAAAGACAAGATAAAGATAGGATAAAGACAAGACAAAGATAGGGCAAAGACAAGATAAAGATAGGATAAAGACAAGACAAAGATAGGACAAAGACAGGAGAAAGGACAAAGACAAGACAAAGTTAGACAAAGACAAGACTTGACAAAGAATGACATGGCTAACCAAGCCGTCGGTAGAGGGCAGACAATTGAAGTCAAATGGCCAACCTCATAAAGGCGCTGCAGATTTATATCCGGAAGGATTGGGGACATCCTGCTAATACATACACATGAACATAACACGAACGAACCTTCCGACTGACACACACACACACACACACACACACACACACATACACACACATATACATCGGAAATTGAATGGGCTTTCCCCGGCTGAGGCATAGGGACCCTGTGGGGAGCGCCGAAAAGACTCAGGGTGAGGCAAAGGGTTCCTAAGCATTGGCTGTTTATCGAGTATAATTTCGAGTAAAATCTTGAGCACAATTTTGAGGACTAAGTATTGTACTCAAACAACACATGTTGGGGGAGTATTGCACCCCCGTCCCCTGCTGTCTTCACTCCTAGACACCTCCGTTTGTAGGCTATATGTTCATACATTTGAAGCGGCCTTAAGAGGGAGTTTGCTTAAGTTCGAACTTACGATGACTTGTGCTCGGTAACCTCCCTGACCCCGACCCTGCCCGCCCCTCCTCATGGTCCTTTTCTCTTTTAAGCGCGGATCTTCTTCTTCTTTTTTAGTTAGTTCTCATTCGTTGTTATCGTCTGTCTCTTATTCCCAACCTTCTCATTTCCTCAATTTCCCACGTTGGTTTGTCCAATTTTCTCGAAAGAAACAGCGTTCGGCTGATGGAAAAAAGCCCATGAAAGGTTAATGAAATGTACATAAAGAGTAGAATGACAATCAGTGACAAGCCCGAAGGCAACGGGACTTCATTTGTTTGTTTCTATTGCCCCTCGTCATTGACTCCTGAACCCACCATCACCCCTAAGCTGATTATTGAATAAAGGGAGTTTTTAGATGGGTGATGGGTGGATTCGGAGATACGAACACCCTACCACCACTTAATCTTCACTTCTTGTTACCATATATCTTAATTTATCTTCAGCTTAAATCTTCCCTTTTCATTATAAATCCTCACTCCTTCTCACCTTAAAACTTCACTTCTTCTCACCATAAATCTTCATTTCTCCTTCTCAGCTTAAATATTTACTTCTCATCATAAATCCTCACTCCTTCTCAGCTAAAATCTTCACTTCTCATCATAAATCCTCACTCCTTCTCACCTTAAATCTTCACTTCTTCTTACCATAAATCTTCATTTCTCCTTCTCAGCTTAAATATTTACTTCTCATCATAAATCCTCACTCCTTCTCAGCTAAAATCTTCACTTCTCATCATAAATCCTCACTCCTTCTCACCTTAAATCTTCACTTCTTCTTACCATAAATCTTCATTTCTCCTTCTAAGCTAAAATCTTTACTTCTCATCATAAATCCTCACTCCTTCTCACCTTAAATCTTCACTTCTTCTAACCATAAATCTTCATTTCTCCTTCTCAGCTAAAATCTTCACTTCTCATCATAAATCCTCACTCCTTCTCACCTTAAATCTTCACTTCTCATCATAAATCCTCACTCCTTCTCACCTTAAATCTTCACTTCTTCTAACCATAAATCTTCATTTCTCCTTCTAAGCTAAAATCTTCACTTCTCATCATAAATCCTCACCCCTTCTCACCTTAAATCTTCACTTCTTCTAACCATAAATCTTCATTTCTCCTTCTCAGCTAAAATCTTCACTTCTCATCATAAATCCTCACTCCTTCTCACCTTAAATCTTCACTTCTTCTAACCATAAATCTTCATTTCTCTTTCTCAGTTAAAATCTTCACTTCTCATCATAAAGCCTTACTCCTTCTCACCTTAAATCTTCACTTCTTCTAACCATAAATCTTCATTTCTCCTTCTCAGCTAAAATCTTCACTTCTCATCATAAATACTCACTCCTTCTCACCTTAAATCTTCACTTCTTCTAACCATAAATCTTCATTTCTCCTTCTCACCTTAAATCTTCACTTCTCATCATAAATCCTCACTCTTTCTCACCTTAAATCTTCATTTCTTCTAACCATAAATCTTCATTTCTCCTTCTCAGCTAAAATCTTCCCTTTTCATCATAAATCCTCACTCCTTCTCACCTTAAATCTTCACTTCTTCTCACCATAAATCTTCATTTCTCCTTCTTAAAATCTTCACTTCTAATCATAAATCCTTACTCCTTCTCAGCTAAAATCTTCCCTTCTCATCATAAATCCTCACTCCTTCTCACCTTAAATCTTCACTTCTTCTAACCATAGATCTTCATTTCTCCTTCTCAGCTTAAATCTTCACTTCTCATCATAAATCCTCACTCCTTCTCACCTTAAATCTTCACTTCTTCTTACCATAAATCTTAATTTATCTTCAGCTTAAATCTTCCCTTTTCATCATAAATCCTCACTCCTTCTCACCTTAAATCTTCACTTCTTCTAACCATAGATCTTCATTTCTCCTTCTCAGCTTAAATCTTCACTTCTCATCATAAATCCTCACTCCTTCTCACCTTAAATCTTCACTTCTTCTTACCATAAATCTTAATTTATCTTCAGCTTAAATCTTCCCTTTTCATCATAAATCCTCACTCCTTCTCACCTTAAATCTTCACTTCTCATCATAAATCCTCACTCTTTCTCACCTTAAATCTTCACTTCTTCTAACCATAAATCTTTATTTCTTCTTCTCAGCTAAAATCTTCACTTCTCATCATAAATCCTCACTCCTTCCCACCTTAAATCTTCACTTCTTCTAACCATAAATCTTCATTTCTCCTTCCCAGCTTAAATCTTCAATTCTCATCATAAATCCTCACTCCTTTTCACCTTAAATCTTCACTTCTTCTCACCATAAATCTTCATTTCTCCTTCTCAGCTAAAATCTTCACTTCTAATCATAAATCCTCACTCCTGCTCAGCTAAAATCTTCACTTCTCATCATAAATCCTCACTCCTTCTCACCTTAAATCTTCACTTCTTCTAACCATAGATCTTCATTTCTCCTTCTCAGCTTAAATCTTCACTTCTCATCATAAATCCTCACTCCTTCTCACCTTAAATCTTCACTTCTCCCTACCATAAATCTTAATTTATCTTCAGCTTAAATCTTCCCTTTTCATCATAAATCCTCACTCCTTCTCACCTTAAATCTTCACTTCTCATCATAAATCCTCACTCTTTCTCTCCTTAAATCTCTACTTCTTCTAACCATAAATCTTCATTTCTCTTTCTCAGTTAAAATCTTCACTTCTCATCATAAATCCTCACTCCTTCCCACCTTAAATCTTCACTTCTTCTAACCATAAATCTTTATTTCTCCTTCTCAGCTTAAATCTTCACTTCTCATCATAAATCCTCACTCCTTCTCACCTTAAATCTTCACTTCTTCTCACCATAAATCTTCATTTCTCCTTCTCAGCTGAAATCTTCACTTCTAATCATAAATCCTCACTCCTCAGCTAAAATCTTCACTTCTCATCATAAATCCTCACTCCTTCTCACCTTAAATCTTCACTTTTTCTAACCATAGATCTTCATTTCTCCTCCTCAGCTTAAATCTTCACTTCTCATCATAAATCCTTACTCCTTCTCACCTTAAATCTTCACTTCTTCTTACCATAAATCTTAATTTATCTTCAGCTTAAATCTTCCCTTTTCATCATAAATCCTCACTCCTTCTCACCTTAAATCTTCACTTCTCATCATAAATCCTCACTCCTTCTCACCTTAAATCTTCACTTCTTCTAACCATAAATCTTCATTTCTCCTTCTCAGCTAAAATCTTCACTTCTCATCATAAATCCTCACTCCTTCTCACCTTAAATCTTCACTTCTCATCATAAATCCTCACTCCTTCTCACCTTAAATCTTCACTTCTTCTAACCATAAATCTTCATTTCTCCTTCTAAGCTAAAATCTTCACTTCTCATCATAAATCCTCACCCCTTCTCACCTTAAATCTTCACTTCTTCTCACCATAAATATTCATTTCTCCTTCTCAGCTAAAATCTTCACTTCTCATCATAAATCCTCACTCCTTCTCACCTTAAATCTTCACTTCTTCTAACCATAAATCTTCATTTCTCTTTCTCAGTTAAAATCTTCACTTCTCATCATAAAGCCTTACTCCTTCTCACCTTAAATCTTCACTTCTTCTAACCATAAATCTTCATTTCTCCTTCTCAGCTAAAATCTTCACTTCTCATCATAAATACTCACTCCTTCTCACCTTAAATCTTCACTTCTTCTAACCATAAATCTTCATTTCTCCTTCTCACCTTAAATCTTCACTTCTCATCATAAATCCTCACTCTTTCTCACCTTAAATCTTCATTTCTTCTAACCATAAATCTTCATTTCTCCTTCTCAGCTAAAATCTTCCCTTTTCATCATAAATCCTCACTCCTTCTCACCTTAAATCTTCACTTCTTCTCACCATAAATCTTCATTTCTCCTTCTTAAAATCTTCACTTCTAATCATAAATCCTTACTCCTTCTCAGCTAAAATCTTCACTTCTCATCATAAATCCTCACTCCTTCTCACCTTAAATCTTCACTTCTTCTAACCATAGATCTTCATTTCTCCTTCTCAGCTTAAATCTTCACTTCTCATCATAAATCCTCACTCCTTCTCACCTTAAATCTTCACTTCTTCTAACCATAGATCTTCATTTCTCCTTCTCAGCTTAAATCTTCACTTCTCATCATAAATCCTCACTCCTTCTCACCTTAAATCTTCACTTCTTCTTACCATAAATCTTAATTTATCTTCAGCTTAAATCTTCCCTTTTCATCATAAATCCTCACTCCTTCTCACCTTAAATCTTCACTTCTCATCATAAATCCTCACTCTTTCTCACCTTAAATCTTCACTTCTTCTAACCATAAATCTTTATTTCTTCTTCTCAGCTAAAATCTTCACTTCTCATCATAAATCCTCACTCCTTCCCACCTTAAATCTTCACTTCTTCTAACCATAAATCTTCATTTCTCCTTCCCAGCTTAAATCTTCAATTCTCATCATAAATCCTCACTCCTTTTCACCTTAAATCTTCACTTCTTCTCACCATAAATCTTCATTTCTCCTTCTCAGCTAAAATCTTCACTTCTAATCATAAATCCTCACTCCTGCTCAGCTAAAATCTTCACTTCTCATCATAAATCCTCACTCCTTCTCACCTTAAATCTTCACTTCTTCTAACCATAGATCTTCATTTCTCCTTCTCAGCTTAAATCTTCACTTCTCATCATAAATCCTCACTCCTTCTCACCTTAAATCTTCACTTCTCCCTACCATAAATCTTAATTTATCTTCAGCTTAAATCTTCCCTTTTCATCATAAATCCTCACTCCTTCTCACCTTAAATCTTCACTTCTCATCATAAATCCTCACTCTTTCTCTCCTTAAATCTCTACTTCTTCTAACCATAAATCTTCATTTCTCTTTCTCAGTTAAAATCTTCACTTCTCATCATAAATCCTCACTCCTTCCCACCTTAAATCTTCACTTCTTCTAACCATAAATCTTTATTTCTCCTTCTCAGCTTAAATCTTCACTTCTCATCATAAATCCTCACTCCTTCTCACCCTAAATCTTCACTTCTTCTCACCATAAATCTTCATTTCTCCTTCTCAGCTGAAATCTTCACTTCTAATCATAAATCCTCACTCCTCAGCTAAAATCTTCACTTCTCATCATAAATCCTCACTCCTTCTCACCTTAAATCTTCACTTCTTCTAACCATAGATCTTCATTTCTCCTCCTCAGCTTAAATCTTCACTTCTCATCATAAATCCTTACTCCTTCTCACCTTAAATCTTCACTTCTTCTTACCATAAATCTTAATTTATCTTCAGTTAAATCTTCCCTTTTCATCATAAATCCTCACTCCTTCTCACCTTAAATCTTCACTTCTCATCATAAATCCTCACTCCTTCTCACCTTAAATCTTCACTTCTTCTAACCATAAATCTTCATTTCTCCTTCTAAGCTAAAATCTTCACTTCTCATCATAAATCCTCACCCCTTCTCACCTTAAATAATCACTTCTTCTAACCATAAATCTTCATTTCTCCTTCTCAGCTAAAATCTTCACTTCTCATCATAAATCCTCACTCCTTCTCAACTTAAATCTTCACTTCTTATACCATAAATCTTAATTTATCTTTAGCTTTAATCTTCCCTTTTCATCATAAATCCTCACTCCTTCTCACCTTAAATCTTCACTTCTTCTCACCATAAATCTTCATTTCTCCTTCTAAGCTAAAATCTTCACTTTTCATCATAAATCCTCACTCCTTCTCCCCTTAATCTTCACTTCTCATCATAAATCCTTACTCTTTCTTAACCTTAAATCTTCACTTCTTCTAACCATAAATCTTCATTTCTTCTTCTCAGCTAAAATCTTCACTTCTCATCATAAATCCTCACTCCTTCCCACCTTAAATCTTCACTTCTTCTAACCATAAATCTTCATTTCTCCTTCTCAGCTTAAATCTTCACTTCTCATCATAAATCCTCACTCCTTCTCACCCTAAATCTTCACTTCTTCTTACCATAAATCTTAATTTATCTTCAGCTTAAATCTTTCCTTTTCATCATAAATCCTCACTCCTTCTCACCTTAAATCTTCACTTCTTCTAACCATAAATCTTCATTTCTCCTTCTAAGCTAAAATCTTCACTTCTCATCATATATCCTCACTCCTTCTCACCTCAAATCTTCACTTCTTCTAACCATAAATCTTCATTTCTCCTTCTCAGCTAAAATCTTCACTTCTCATCATAAATCCTCACTCCTTCTCACCTTAAATCTTCACTTCTTCTAACCATAGATCTTCATTTCTCCTTCTCAGCTTAAATCTTCACTTCTCATCATAAATCCTCACTCCTTCTCACCTTAAATCTTCACTTCTTCCCACCATAAATCTTCATTTCTTCTTCTCAGCTAAAATCTTCACTTCTTCTAACCATAAATCTTCATTTCTCCTTCTCAGCTAAAATCTTCCCCTCTCATCATAAATACTCACTCCTTCTCACCTTAAATCTTCACTTCTTCTAACCATAAATCTTCATTTCTCCTTCTCACCTTAAATCTTCACTTCTCATCATAAATCCTCACTCCTTCTCACCCTAAATCTTCACTTCTTCTTACCATAAATCTTAATTTATCTTCAGCTTAAATCTTCCCTTTTCATCATAAATCCTCACTCCTTCTCACCTTAAATCTTCACTTCTTCTAACCATAAATCTTCATTTCTCCTTCTAAGCTAAAATCTTCACTTCTCATCATAAATCCTCACCCCTTCTCACCTTAAATCTTCACTTCTTCTAACCATAAATCTTCATTTCTCCTTCTCAGCTAAAATCTTCACTTCTCATCATAAATCCTCACTCCTTCTCACCTTAAATCTTCACTTCTTCTAACCATAAAACTTCATTTCTCATTCTCAGCTAAAATCTTCACTTCTCATCATAAAGCCTTACTCCTTCTCACCTTAAATCTTCACTTCTTCTAACCATAAATCTTCATTTCTCCTTCTCAGCTAAAATCTTCCCCTCTCATCATAAATACTCACTCCTTCTCACCTTAAATCTTCACTTCTTCTAACCATAAATCTTCATTTCTCCTTCTCACCTTAAATCTTTACTTCTCATCATAAATCCTCACTCTTTCTCACCTTAAATCTTCATTTCTTCTAACCATAAATCTTCATTTCTACTTCTCAGCTAAAATCTTCCCTTTTCATCATAAATCCTCACTCCTTCTCACCTTAAATCTTCACTTCTTCCCACCATAAATCTTCATTTCTTCTTCTCAGCTAAAATCTTCACTTCTAATCATAAATCCTTACTCCTTCTCAGCTAAAATCTTCACTTCTCATCATAAATCCTCACTCCTTCTCACCTTAAATCTTCACTTCTTCTAACCATAGATCTTCATTTCTCCTTCTCAGCTTAAATCTTCACTTCTCATCATAAATCCTCACTCCTTCTCACCTTAAATCTTCACTTCTTCTTACCATAAATCTTAATTTATCTTCAGCTTAAATCTTCCCTTTTCATCATAAATCCTCACTCCTTCTCACCTTAAATCTTCACTTCTCATCATAAATCCTCACTCTTTCTCTCCTTAAATCTTTACTTCTTCTAACCATAAATCTTCATTTCTTCTTCTCAGCAAAAATCTTCACTTCTCATCATAAATCCTCACTCCTTCCCACCTTAAATCTTCACTTCTTCTAACCATAAATCTTTATTTCTCCTTCTCAGCTTAAATCTTCACTTCTCATCATAAATCCTCACTCCTTCTCACCTTAAATCTTCACTTCTTCTCACCATAAATCTTCATTTCTCCTTCTCAGCTGAAATCTTCACTTCTAATCATAAATCCTCACTCCTCAGCTAAAATCTTCACTTCTCATCATAAATCCTCACTCCTTCTCACCTTAAATCTTCACTTTTTCTAACCATAGATCTTCATTTCTCCTTCTCAGCTTAAATCTTCACTTCTTATCATAAATCCTCACTCCTTCTCACCTTAAATCTTCACTTCTTCTTACCATAAATCTTAATTTATCTTCAGTTTAAATCTTCCCTTTTCATCATAAATCCTCACTCCTTCTCACCTTAAATCTTCACTTCTCATAATAAATCCTCACTTCTTCTCACCTTAAATCTTCACTTCTTCTAACCATAAATCTTCATTTCTCCTTCTAAGCTAAAATCTTCACTTCTCATCATAAATCCTCACCCCTTCTCACCTTAAATCTTCACTTCTTCTAACCATAAATCTTCATTTCTCCTTCTCAGCTAAAATCTTCACTTCTCATCATAAATCCTCACTCCTTCTCAACTTAAATCTTCACTTCTTTTTACCATAAATCTTAATTTATTTTTAGCTTAAATCTTCCCTTTTCATCATAAATCCTCACTCCTTCTCACCTTAAATCTTCACTTCTTCTCACCATAAATATTCATTTCTTCTTCTCAGCTAAAATCTTCACTTCTCATCATAAATCCTCACTCCTTCTCACCTTAAATCTTCACTTCTTCTAACCATAAAACTTCATTTCTCATTCTCAGCTAAAATCTTCACTTCTCATCATAAATCCTCACTCCTTCTCACCTTAAAGCTTCACTTATTCTCACCATAAATCTTCACTTCTCATTCTCAGCTTAAGTCTTCACTTCTTCTGACCTCATATTTTCACTTCTCCTTCTGACCTTCTCACCTTGCATCTTCGCTTCTCCTTCTCAGCTTATATCTTCACTTTTTCTACTCACCTTACATCTTAACTTTTCCTTCTCACCTTACATTTATCTTCTTTTCTCCTACTGACCTTCCCTGACCCTCTCTATGTATCCTGACCATTATCCTGCCCGGAAGTCAGAAAATCTGATCCCTCTTTTTCCTATTAAATCATCCACCTCTTTTCCTTGTTTCATTTATTTTATATTTCACCTATTTCATTTTTTCATCTCTTCTCCTTTCCCATTATTCTAGTTCCTCTTTTATTTCTTACTCAACGCTTAGCTTTTATTTTTCATTCCATTTTTTTTACAAATTTTCTTGTATATATTTTCTTATTGTATCTTATCTTTTATTTTTATTTTTAACTCTGTTTAATTTCTTTCCAACTATTTTCCTATTTTTTTAAATTTCTCCTTTTGTTTTGTTTTTAATCCTTTTTCAATCCTGCTTCCATTTCTCCGGTGAGGAGTAGAGCGATTTCATGCAAAGGTTGTACTCACGAGTACATCTTACAGTGCTCTTTTAATGTATGGTTGTGTCCAGAGGTTTTCCTGCATCTGACGCCTCCCTTTACCCCCCCCCCCCCTAGTGCTCTCGAGTGTGACCTACGAAACTAGAAAGACCTTAAGGTCCAATGGAGGCTAGTACAAGAAGGAAGAGAAACCTATTTTTAGGGAGAGGGGTTTCTAATGCAGGGGTGGGTGGGGCATTTTTTTCACAACTTTGTCTGACTATCCATATGTATGTCTATCTCTCAGTCTATCTTTCATGACGGGATGTGATGGTGTCATTTGATGGATTCCCTCTGATTCAGGTGGGCAAATAGAGGTAGGCTCAACCCCAGCGAAAACCAACTGTAGTGAGGTAAATTGCACTGTATGTGATGATGATATGCGGTTAGTATAGCAATGAGAAGCCACCTTTACACTGCATCCACTGCATACAGTGTAGTGAATGGTAAGATATGGCGCACTACCGCTAGTGGGTGAAAACGATCCCGTGTTCCGCGACGGCGAAAGTGAAGGTTAAAATGCTCGAGTGATACAGTCACTCGCTTGGTGTGGGAGAGGAGTGAAATGCTCAATTGATACAGTCACTCGCTTGGTGTGGGAGAGGAGTGAAATGCTCAATTGATACAGTCACTTGCTTGGTGTGGGAGATGAGTGAAATGCTCAATTGATACAGTCACTTTCTTGGTGTGGGAGAGGAGTGAAATGCTCAATTGATACAGTCACTTGCTTGGTGTCGGTGAGGAGTACCCCTCAGGGATACCCGATGTAGTTTGAAGGTGGCTACTCTCTTACACACACCGGAAGATCAGCTGACCAGGATAGGGAGTGAATGTCTGGTTGAAGCTTATCTTGGACTTGAGATGAAGGAGTGTTAGACATGTATATACGTAATACCACACCTCTTCTCACTCCCACATCTCTACAATGTCAAGTGGGAGGAGCAGTGTGAATGTGAGAATATTGACTCAGATGATCCGAGTTACAACCACATCATTCATTGCACATCTTCAGTGTGGTTGAGTGTGAACGCTTGCATTCTGTGTGTTCGCAGGTGTGTATGGGTTTAGGTGTGTGTGTGTTCGTGAAGTCAATTATTTCGCTCGCGCCTAAAGAAAGGTGGAGTGTTTGTGGGGTGGATGAGGTGGTTGGGGTCCCATTCTTCGAGTGGGTCCCGCCTGCCGGATTCGGCGAATGAAAGGGCGGCCTCATCACTCACTCGGACCGCGGTTAAGGCGACAAAAGTCCGCATCCAGACAATCCCCCTCCCCCCTCCCTGGAAGAAGGCCCTTTCCCGCCTAGAAGAGGTCCCTTTCCCCACTAAGGTTTGGCCTTTTTCCCCAAATTTGTCGCTCGATTCACGCCCCGGTAATATGGGCTCGTGCGTGGACTCGAATTCTGTGAGGTTTGTGTCAGTACCGGTGGAAGAGGAGGTAGGGGTAGGGATGGGGGTGAAGTGGGGTGGATGTATAAAGGAAGAATGGAAGGAGGAAACGATCGACCTCCGAATTTGTGTTCGTTTTGTCACGTTTAAAAGTCAAGTTTTCCTCATAGGGAACCTTTGACTGGGATTTGAGGCGTAAAACGGAGAGGATGGGTTTGTGGGGAATGCGACCTAATGCTAGGTGGTCAATAGGGTCTCTTGGAACCCATTCCGCCCAGTTACCACCATCCCCTGTCGATTACGGATCGGGGGAATGAACTAGGTCGGCATAATAGTGTCCTGAATGGAATATTTTGTGTCCTTTTCACACGAGTGCTCTTCATAGACAAGAGAGAGAGAGAGAGAGAGAGAGAGAGAGAGAGAGAGAGAGAGAGAGAGAGAGAGAGAGAGAGAGAAAGAGAGAAGGAAAAGAGATAGAGAGAGAGAAAGAGGGAGAGGGAGAGAGATATATAGATAGATAGATATAGATAGAAGAGATGTGTTCAAGGATAAATAACAATGGCAGGAAACCTCAAACGTCTTTCCACAAGTTGAGGTTTACCTTTTCTATATTCCCATTAAAATCATCATAATACGTTTTATTGTATGTCGCTCTTCAAGGCCATGTCTTCACAGAGCGGCTCCCTACAAAATAGCGCAAGGTTTGAGGAAAGAGGTGGATCTCCAAGTCACGCTTGACGGTACCAAGAGAGGGGGTAATGCGTATAAAAAGAGACATCTTTCTGCATCTTAGGAGTGCATAGTGAGAATGCACGATCACCCATGTAGCACGATGAGCTAGCAATAAGGGGGCAGAGCCAGAACGAAGTGATCTCAGAGGTTAGGACAGGTTCTGTAAGAAAGGTAAGACGGATTGGCGTTATTTAAGGTTCCTTAGGTAAAAGGATGACCTCAGGGCCAAGGCGGGGTGTGATGGTTAGCCATTAGAGTTAACGGAGCAGGGCGTGAGAGAATGTCCCTGGCCTGGAAGAGAGGCAGCGATGTTTTGAACCAGTGTGGAAGGTCTGAGAGTGTAAGTATCCGATACAGCGAGAAGAGAATTGCAGTAGAGGGTTAGTCAGGTATGCTCAGCATGGATTTAGACCATGTAGATCGTGTTTAACAAACTGGACTCTCTATATTATGTAACATGCCAATTATATTGCCAAAGCCTTTGAAAATATACCGCATGAGAGACTAGCTTTTAAATTAAAAAAAGTCTTGAGGTATGTGGGAGATTTTTTAATTGTATAACTGAATGCTGAAAGAAAGGAAGCAGGCGGTAGTAGCAAATAGTCAAAGTAGAAGGATGCTATAAGAGGAGTACCTCAAGGATAATTTCTTGGCCCATTATTATTTCTTGTTTATATAAAATGATCTTTGCAGGGCAGTTAATAGAAATATCAACATTTTGATGATACAAACAAATTCTCAGGTATAGTAAAAGTTCATAATAACTTTAGAGTGCAGACTGGTTTAAATAATTATCTTAAGCATAGTGTTGGTAGATGGCTTTCTAACCTTTAAAAATGAAAAGTTAACAGCATCAACTCTACTAAGATCCCCCCAAAATGCAAGAATACGATAGTTTAAAAGAGAGGAAATTTTTTAAATGTAGAGAAGGGATAGTTTAGTAAGAGACATAGGAAAAACAAGAGTTATTAACCTGAATATAGATAAAAGAGAATTTAGTTAAAATATGAATGGGCAATGGCTAAACTCAGTAGAGGAATAAAAAATGTGAGTGGGAAGAGATATGTCATTAAGGTGCTCTAAGCAATATATAGAATAAAAAATAAGGCTAATAAAGTGTTGCTTCTTTAATATTAAGTCTAATTATAAAATTATGGAGGTTTTTGTCATCAATCAGTAGGATTATATTTTGTAGAAGCTATTGCAGTCGGTTAAGATTATGTGGGAAGTAGAGACGACTTTTAAACAGTAACAGGAACTTTAAATGAAAGTTGACTATCGAAAGTAACACCCAAATTTTTAGCAGTGTTAGAAAAAATAGTTCGGAGACCCACCATGGTTGGAAAATAAAAGAAAAATAGTTTTACCGAGTGAAATTTGAAGGAGTTCTCACCAGCGTTACCTCCCCTTTGCATGATTGAGTTCCAGAAACATTTTTAGTTGCGTGCGACTCTATATCTCAATATGTCCTTCGGTCCGTTGGTCCGTCGGTCCGTCAGCCTCCGATTTGCTTTTCTTTGTTTTGGTAATAACATTGTAACTATTCAGCCGATTCTAACGAAATTTGAAACCCATATGTTGTTTTACATTTTCTTTTGAATGATATAATTGCCAAAGTCTTCCCAAGATTACGCTGGAAATTATTTGGCAATAACATCATAACTATTCTGCCGATTCTAACAAAATTTGAAACCATTATGTTGTTTTACATTCTCTTTCGAATAATATAATTGCCAAGGTCCTCCTAAGGTTAGTCGGGGAATTATTGAAAGTTTTGAAGGTCGTAAGGTTATAAATCAGAATAAGTGAGAGCACGAAACTTAGGTAAGCAGACCTTGTTTGGAGATCCATTCAGTAATGATGTCGCAAGCGAATAGAAAATTTCTGATAGTCTCGGCAAATGAGGCTGGGGATAATGGAAGTACGATGGCTTGTTGTCAGTATAAAGGGAAAACGATAGACCAAAGCGACGCATCAGAATACTGAGCCGAAGTACATAGCCTCGTGGAACAACAAACCATACAGTTTAATGTAGTTGCAGAACCTCAGGCAATATATGATCGAAAATAAAGAGGAATAGTGTAATAGTATCAAAGGCTGCATAGAAATCAGGAAGGACTATTATTAGGTGGTTGACCAACATCAGCAGCTTGAAGAAAGTAGCCAATTAAATTTAGGACAGCGGATTCAGAGCTTTGTCTACCCTTAAAAATCTCACCACTGTTCGAGTAAGACAGTAATGATCTCACCACCACTAATGACTGGTATGTTCACCACTAATAACCAGTAATGATCACCACCAATAATGATCACCAGTAATGACTGGTATGATCACAAGTAATAACCAGTACTGATCACCACCAGTAATGATCTCACCACCAGTTAAGATCTCACCACTGTTGGAGGAATACAGCGATGAAGATTCTGGGCAGAGCATAAAATGATTCTTAGACTTCTCTAAATTGTTCTAAATTTGTTGGACGCTGTTTAAAAATAACTGTAGCAATCCCTATGCCCATTTAAAGCTGTAGACCTAGCCTTTTTTTAATCTATTAATGCCTAGACTATAAGCTACAAAAATGGTTGTGTACCACATGAACTATCTGGAGGACAACGTTTACAACGTGTGAAGATTGCTTCATCTCTATTGGCTGGACAGAAATGTTACTGAAGATTAAAAGTGGGTTCTTTACTGCAATATTAAGAAAAACAAAACAAAAATAAACACCAATACATTGATCGCAAACAAAAAAGACATACCTTACTACTACTCCTAGACGTAGTGTCCGACAACAGACGGTTTGGTTTTGCACTTAGATGGATGTGAAGGGATTCATTATGAGTTTCTCAATAATTATAAACAGTTACTGCAGATACACATGTTTATCAATTGCAACGTTTAAATGTTCAACAATTGAAACGTTTAAATGTTCAACAATTGCAACGTTTAAATGTTCAACAATTGAAACGTTTAAATCTTCAACAATTGAAACGTTTAAATGTTCAACAATTGAAACGTTTGAGTGTTCAACAATTGCAACGTTTAAATGTTCAACAATTGAAACGTTTAAATGTTCAACAATTGAAACGTTTAAATGTTCAACAATTGAAACGTTTAAATGTTCAACAATTGCAACGTTTAAATGAAACTCTTGAACACAAACGTCTCTTCCCTGGTCAATCTGATGTGTCCTCCTCCTCAATCACAATGCACGCCCACACCAGCATGTTTGACCTATAATCAGATGCAGATCCAGGGGAGGGGGCTAGGGGGCTAAAGTCCCCCAAATTTCAGACTCGTTTATGTTTATGTTTTTTTAAGCCAAACTTGTATTCTGCTATTCAGAAAGAGTTATGTAATAATATATAATATATATAAAAACAGTTTTTAAACCGTTGCGATCAATGTATCATATATGATACATTTCTAAAATAGAGTTAATTCTCAAAATTTTTATTAAACTCAGTATTATATTTTAGCTGGCGTACAAAAACTCCAATAAACTATAAGTCATAATTTTCTGATGTCTGGAAAAGATATTCGGATCTGAGTGTGTTAGTGCTCACTCCTTTATGAGATGCTGTTATTTATTATCAATGATGTGTAAGATGACTATTTTTAATCATCAATGCCCTTTTCTCAGATTAGTCATAGGCAGGAATTCAGGTTAGTCTCCCCCCTATTTTTTTGTCCTGGATCCGCCACTGCCTTTGAACAAATTACTGCGTTGGGTTTAGAATTTTTTCCTAATTCTTAATTTTCACTGGACCTTGCATCAGATTATCATTTGTTTGGGGCATTCCATCACCTCGGCACCGTATTCTATGCTATGAAGGAGGTAGAAAAAGATATCAAATATATTACGAATTCCTCAAGAAAAGTATCAGCTGTTAAAAGATGGGAGATTGTTGGCAGTAATAATGCAAACTACTTTGCGGAACAAATATATTTTTGGGGGGGTATATTAAAAATGATTTTACTTACATTTTAAATGAACAAAATTAATTGTTTACCAATTTAATATTTAAATATCTGGTCCTTAGAGAGAAGCCCTCCTTCGAATCTCCTCTCCTTTCACCTTTCCTCCTTATTATTTATAATTTGAATGACACCTCGACTAAATCTTAATGACAGATTTCTAATCTAGTGTTTATCTCGCCTAGTAGATTAAATCTAGATTACACTCAACACTTTTATGTTAATATTTTAAGAAAAGAAAATGGTAATTTTTAGATGTAAACAAACTATCTATTCATTCTCACCGTTCCTCATAATAAACGAGTTCGCTTTAAACAAAAGGGAAAATGCATCTACTTGAAAGTGACCACCCCACGTCAATAGGACGAGTCCCTCCCCCCCATAATAGAAAGACAGATACATATGGAATCCTATACAAAATCCGACATTGGATTAACTAGAGCTCAAGTCAATATACTCTTGTATGTTAATTCTCATTCGAGAACGGAGAAAATCGTCTGAATATTAAACCATAGTTAATTCAATGTCAGGTTTAATTGTTAGATTAATAAACTGGTTTCCACAAATCCGTAACTAATCCTCTTATAGTTGGCAGCAGCAGGATTTCAGGACATACGACATAGTTTTGTGTCTACATGGAATCCACGCGGTCTGAGAGGTTTGTGAATATGTTCACACTCAATTGTTCGCCCGCGCACATAAAGTGATGTACGTCCTACAGAGAAAATATTATTATCGAATAAATACAGGAATGGCGTATGGCTCTTTATATTATACATGTGTATTTGTGAGGACTGAAACACAAATTATACATACGAACATACGTTGTGCGGCTGTTATTTCACCCTATACGTGCACATGTAATCTTCAATGTATATACATTGATATACAAATGAATACACACATACTTAATATATGTACAAGCTGGGACATGCATGTATGATCATGCATTGTCCACATTAAGTCGCGTACAAACGTGTGCAACAAACTTACGCGTCATACACACGAGTCATCAAATACATACAGGTCCCAATCGGTACAGGGTGTGTAAGGATATGGGGGATAACTCGAAAGTAACCGAAAGGGTCCATTGTAAATAGGGAAGATGGATCTTCACTGTTTTCTTTTTCTTTTGTAATTTTGAGAGTTGGGCGTTTGGTTGATTCGGTCAGACATCTTCAGACCATTCTTTTTTCCACAACAGCGCAGAATTCGACGAAGTGGGGATGGAAGAGGGAAGTGAAGTTGTGAGTGTGAAGGAGGCTATGTTGATATATGTTTCGATGTGCCTAATTGTTGTTATGTTTGCTTATGAATTTAGTTGGGTCTAAAGAAACATGGCTCAGTGCGGAGGGAATTTGTGCATTAGGATTTATTAATGAAAATGTAAGTTATAATATTTTTTTCCTAGCGCCCACCTTCAAGGGCACAATCAATCTAATTATATGCTAGATTTAAAGCCAAAAGCAATAAAACCAGTACCCCCTAAAACACACAAAAAAAAACAAAAGCAAGAAGATGACAGCCCGCTCCCACGTCGGGCCAAAGCCCGCTTCTCCCCTGCGCGGGAGAATTCGACCAACACCAGAGTCAAATAAAAAAGGATCGGTTATAATAGTAAGGAAGTTATCCTCGAGTTCCATAATTCCTATCTTAATCCTTATTTAGAATAAAGGCATTTCCACGTATTTCTCACATTAGAGAGGATAACAGCATATTGGACGCAGTACGAAGGGGAGCCAGGAGAAGGATACCTCCTTGAGGCACTTTGAGTAAGATAGGTTGAAGGCACTGGGCATGTTTTACTTTGGAAGATCTTTTAGGGGAGATATCCGGCTTTTTCACCTCGTATTTACTCATTGATAAATTAGAAATAGGAAGATAGAGGAGTGAAATGATTATGAAAATAATTAAAAAAAGGTTTAGACTAAACTTGAAATGTTTTTTCACAAATCGAATTAGAAATTCTTCGAATATATTTTGCATAGTCTGAGTTCATTCAAAAGATTGGACCAACATACGAGGGCAGAGCGAAAATAGAGCAAACATTATTTTGTCAAATTCAAATATTATATATATATATATATATATATATATATATATATATATATATATATATATATATATATATATATAGAGAGAGAGAGAGAGAGAGAGAGAGAGAGAGAGAGAGAGAAAGAGAGAGAGAGAGAGAGAGAGAAAGAGGAAGGGAGGGAGAAGGAGTTACAAGGAGTTACAAGGATAGTGAGTACCTCAAAAGAACATTCGTTCCATTTCAATGGAGGTACTTATTTTTTTTGTATTTATTTGCTACATCCAAACTTTTTATTATGCTATTTGTGCTACATTATGCAAGAGTTAACTCTTTTTTGTCAATTTGCTGTTCTCTCATAACTTACTTATTCTATATAATATTTTACATGCTAATATATATATATATACATTCAATTTAGATTAGGGTTTCTCGTCCAATATTAGAACATAAACTCGTTCTTTGTCTTTGGTTAATGATTCTGAGCTATAAGGAATATTTAGAACATATTCATGTCAAAAAGCATTTTATTATGATTGCATACAATAAATATTTTTATAATAAATACAATTAATATTTTGTAAATCTTAAAATTAGCATACAGATTTTATTTTAACTTATTAGTCCCGTCACATATTATGTTAGATTTCTTAAAATTTTGTCTAATTTCTTTTTAAAATTTTCTACTGTATTACATTTCACTACATCCTCTGGTAATTGATTCCACTTGTTCACAATTTTATACGCAAATGAGTTCCCACATATATTTGTGCGAAAATTCTTGGGTTTTATTTTCATTCCGTTTGATCGCGTAGTAGATGTGCTAAACTGAAACCAAATATTAGAGTCGACATTTTCTATTCCTTTTAGTATTTTAAACATTTCTATTAATTGACCTCTCAATCTTCTTGTTTCAAGGCTGAATAAATTTAATCTTTCTAATCTTGTTTCATAATTATAATTCCTTAGTTCTGGAATCAATTTCGTGGCTCTGGTTTGTACTTTTTCTAACTTCTCAATATCTTTTCTTAAGTAAGGAGACCAGGCTTGGGAACAATATTCTAATTGTGGCCTTACTAGTGCATTGTACATATTCAGAATTTTAATTTTATTTTTTGAAAGTGATTTGGCGTTTTATATATCTAAGAATCCTTTGCACTTTCTTTTCGACTTCGATGCACTGCCGTGAAAACTTTAGATCGTTTGTAATGTAGACACCTAGGTCTTTTTGATTTTCAGTTTCTTTGATCTCATTGTCGAACAGTTTGTATTCTCTCCTTGGATTATTATAACCAATATGCATTATTTTGCATATTGGAGAGACAGTATGTGTGCGAGAATGAGTGAGAGAGTGTGCGTGAAAGAGATTGTGTGAGAAAATGTGCGTGAGAGAGTGTGTGTGAGAGAGAGAGTGTGCGAGAAAGTGTGCGTGGGAGAGCTACAAGAAGCTACAAGGACAAGAAGTACCATAGGAGACCATACGGTCCATTCAAAGAGGGTAACTTTGGGCTAACAGTTGATCAGGCACAGTTCTGCACAACGACTTAAGTGCCCAAACGGCCACTTTTCAAGACTTTGTCCAGTCTAGACTTGAACTAATCAACAGAATTGCTGTTGACAACTTCCACTGGAAGTGCGATCCAGCTACCACAAATGCTGTATGTGAAAAATTTACCACACAGATCACGGTTGTAACGCTTCAGTTCAAGTTTGTAGCCGTGATTTCTCGTTCTGCCCTCACTAAGTTGGGAAATATCCGTGTAGTCTACATTATCGAGGCCTCGAAATATTTTAGACACTTCGATAAGCTGACCACGCAGTCTCCGGATTTCCAACGAGAACAGATCTAATTCCCTTAATCTATCATCGTAACTTTTGTGTCTGGCAGAGGGAATCAGTTTGGTTGTGTGTAAGAGTGCGTGAGAGAGTGAGAGAGAGAGAGAGAGAGAGAGAGAGAGAGAGAGAGAGAGAGAGGGAGAGAGAGCTTGTTTAAAAGATAGATTGTGTAATAGAGCGAGTGTATGTGTGTATGAGAGAGTGAGTATATGAGAGAGTGTGTGAGAGAGAGGATCTATGAGTGTATATATATATATATATATATATATATATATATATATATATATATATAGAAAGAGAGAGAGAAAGAGAGAGAGAGAGAGAGAGCCCGCGCGCGAGATAGAGACGGGGTGTTTGTGTGTTATTGTAATGGCCGTGACTGGTTTCAATGTCAGAGACGGGTGTGACAGACGACCGCCTTCTCACCTCTATTGTGGCCTCTGCCCTCACAAGGTGTGTATGTATGCGTATGATCGCGTTATGAAGTGCGGTGGATTTATTGACTTGTATTTTCACGAAAGGCGGGGTGGAGTGGGGTGTTAGGGGGGGAACTATACAAGAGGGGAGCAGTAGAAAGGTTAGTGAAAAAGTACCAGAATCTATCAGGAAATGTAATGTGTTAACGCATATCTTGAACTCGGAACATCGCCAACACATTATTATTACTACTAAATAATTTGCTGGAGTGAGTTGTTACGTATGTGTGCGTCAGATTGTTTACATGATTAGCTACGTACGTGTTTCTGTTGTCCGTCTTGCGTGAATGTGTTTGTACAATACACTATACTGAGCCACCTTCCATCTACATTTAGACCAACCACACCATCTACATAGCCACTCATTGATTTTAACGAATGTGTGTGAGGATGGAGTTAGTGTATGAGCCAGGAAGGGCGAAATAAAGGAGTTTATATGACGGCAGATGATCTTATTGGGAGACAAAAAAGATAATTTTTCTGAGTATGGCTTCCCACAGGATCGCTCTCTCTCTCTCTCTCTCTCTCTCTCTCTCCCTCGTGGGTATTATGAAGCGTATTTTCCCTTCGCGACATCACGCTTGTCCACGGGCAATCGTAAGCTCCTCTTCCCCCGAAACCGCTATATTTCGTTCGCTTTTACTCTGTCTTCGCGGCGCGTAGGTTGATGAAACGAGACGAGATTTAAAGACACAAACACACCCAACTCCAACCCTTGGGAAAGGCATTGTACCGAGCGATCCTTTTGGGAACGTGGCGGTACTTCACCGTGGTCGGCCAATTGGAATGCGACGTTCTTATTTCTCCCACAAACGCTTTCTTCTCGCCACAGCCAAGTCCGATTTGTGGTACTTATCGGAATGGTACCCAATGTACCCAATCCGATTATGTCGAGTGCCCCACCCTCTCTACCCCGCCCCCCTCTCTCACGAGCACATTATAGGCAAACGATAACTGCTTTTTTTATTCCCATTTATGGTCGCGGATTTAACACCGATAATGTGCCCAGGCTATTCACTCTCCTATTTATTTGCCTACTTGGGCACGCCTGGGTACATTACTTGTAAATTTAGTTAGCTGCAAGAATATATATATATATATATATATATATATATATATATATATATATATATATATATATATATATATATATATATATATATATATATATATATATGTATAACTGAATCACGAAAATAAGGAACGTGAGGAATTTATGAATAACGTTACAGCCACGAGGAAAATGAAACAACGGAGAACTGCGAGGCCTTTCGACTAATGGTCTGCTCAGTAAAGGACCATTAGTCGAAAGGCCTCGCAGTTCTCCGTTGTTTCATTTTCCTCGTGGCTGTAACGTTATTCATATATATATATATATATATATATATATATATATATATATATATATATATATATATATATATATATATATATATATATTCGTAGAGCAAGCGATGTTTCTAGTATTTTCCCCCATGTGAAAAACACCAACCACATAATTGATTTCCCTAGTACCCAAATAATTTACCAATGTAACGATTTTAATAAAAGAAAAATTATCGAATCTATATAAATTAAAGAAATGCCAAACTTTAATCTGCCATGAGGTCAACACAAATGTAGCCGCTATGTTTCTGACCTCATTTTAAAAAATATTGTTAATCACCTAAAACTAACGCCTCCTATTAATGTCAGTTGCCGGTTTCTGTATATTTTAGTATTTCTGTTTTCTTTGTCAATTTCTCTCAGTTAACGGCTGACGATGGTATGGAAATCTTCATACCGAAACTAGTTCCGGTTCAATAAACTTTGTGCTCAAAAGGTGGTTTCATTGTATATATATATATATATATATATATATATATATATATATGCAACAAAACCCATAGGGCAAAATAATACAAGGATTCCAAGTACTTTCGAACTTTATTTCAAGTTCTTTATCACGCGATACTTTGTGAGTTTTAAAAAAAAAATAAAAAAATATATATATATATATATATATATATTAAAAAAAATCATTGCAGTAACGCAATTGATTATGCAGTTCAAAGGCTATTTTTGGCAAACAGGGTCTTCTTCAATGCCCTCGGAAGGAGCTCTTCTCATATACACGAGAAGGTAACACTTAAAATAAGCCTTTTCTCAGATAGTTTTTTGGCTATCTGAAAGAGAGAGAGAGAGAGATATCATTATCATCATTTAAGGAATTTGCCTCCTACTGTTGAAATTAATCTTTTCTCATATTTCTGAATTTGTGTAGGTATTGTGCAATTTGTTTCTAACTTTTAGCATATTTTTCAAGGTCTTGTCTCCATCTTGTTTTTTAGTCTTCTTTTCGGTCGTCTTTCATTAAGTGGAGTCCAATTGGTAATTTTTCTGCTCCATCTATCGTGTTGAAATCTTGCTCCATGGCCTGTCCAGCTCCATATCAGTTTTAATATAGCTTCCACATAATCCTGAAGTTTGGTTTGTTCACGTATCCATCTGCGGATTCTCGGTTACGCCAAGTTATCCTCATCAAAATACATTCATGGTCTCTTTATGTTATCCTAAGTTTTGGTAAAGTTCCAAGTTTCTGCTCCATAGGTCATAGCTGGGATTATGCATTGGTTGTATACTTTTCTTTTTAGGCACTGGTCATTGTGCTTTTGAAGACGATGATTGCCTTTCCAAATGATTTCCAGCTTAGAGTGATTCTGCGATGGATTTCCTGATCTTTTACCGGTGACATATAATCGGTTGACCCAGATAAATATATTTGTCTACTTTGCTTGTTTTCAATTCTGATGTCTATCATGTCGACCTCTAGTTGGTTTGTCATATCTTTTCTTTTGCCAAGATTTATTGCTAAGACGACCTTTGTGCTTTCGTGGTTAGGTTCTTGAAGCTTTGTTTGAATCTCTTCTAGGTTGTCAGCTATCAGTATAATATCATCTGCGAATCTCAAGTGATTCAGGTAATCCACATTAATTATAATGCCTTTTTTTTTGCCAATCTAGCCTCCTGAAAATTTTTCTAGTATGAAAGTGAATAATTTCGGAGAGAGAGTATCTTCTTGTCTTACACCTTTTTGTAATTGAAAGATGTCTGAATCCTTATACAATCTAATGTAGAATCTGCAATTTTGGTATATTTGTTCTATAGTATTTATGTAGACCGGAGCTATACCTTGATTTTTCAAGGCTGTTATGACCGCTGGTGTTCCTATTAAATCAAATGCTTTCCGGTAGTCTACAAATGCCAAGTATAGAGGTATATTATGGCATTGTCCAGTCTTGCCCTGTTTGAGGCATCCAGTGAAGAGGCAAGCTTGTTTGCCTACAATGATAATTCTAGAATCTTTCAACAAGTCCGCAGTGATGTCCGGACATGGTGAGCTTTTGCTCTTTAATTCTTTGATTGCTATTTCCATTTATGATTTAAGGAGGGTCGGGGCATTATTGGGTATTGCTGATTGGCTGTGGTTCTGTATTCTGTTGTTGCTTGAGTACAACGTTTCATAATACTTCTTTGAAATTTGAACTATTCTTTCTTCATCCGTGATTATTGTCCTATCTTCCTGTTAGATTTTCCTTTTAGAAGTCTCCTATTAGTCATTTTATACCATTTTTATTCTTTGTTCATGTGTTCAACAATATTTGTATTATATTTTATAATGTGAGCTCTCCGTTTCTATTTAATGATCTTTAAATCTGGTAATTCAATTTATTGTTTGGGGTTCGTCGCTTTAAGATGTTCGCGCTTCTTCATTAGGTTTGAAGTTTCTTCTGGGTGTTTGTTCTTGTTCTTATTTTGTGTTTCGTTGTATTTTTCAGCAGTGTCTGACATGTTTTTCATCAAGTTAATGTCCATAGCTTGTCTATTGCTTGTGTTACTGGGATCAAGGCGCTGGAATTCTGGAATCAGATTTTTCTGAATATTATTGGGTTTAATTTTAGAATGGAATTTCTTTCTTCTCTCTTTCTAAATGTTAATTTTTATCCTTCATATGATCATCCTATGATCATTGATTTTTTTTACTTTATTAATGATGTGGAAATCATTGACGGTGATTTTTTGTAGACCAGCATGTATTCAATTTGATTGTATATCTCATCGTTTGGGATTCTCCGAGTCCATTGAGAACTTTCCTAGGCATGACTCATTTGCTTCCCCAACTTTTGCAGTCGTTTCCCATGACGATATTAAAATGGGCTTCGTTTTAGTTTAGGTTTGCCCTAATGTAATCAGTAATGCAGCTTGGTAGCTAAGGGTCGTCAGCGAAAGTAGACGTCACTTTTGTTTTGTTTTTGCCGTGTCGGGGATCGAATCCGGGACCTTTAGCTTTAAAATCCAGCTCGCTAACCAATACACTACCGAGCCCCATATATATATATATATATATATATATATATATATATATATATATATATATATATGTGTGTGTCCTTTTTAATGAAGAAAGTCATAACAGCTGAGCAATCAATGTGTTATATAAATTTCAATATCAATATCAACTACAGCCTTCAGCCGAAGATTGACGATGCACTTACAAAATGTGACATTAAACTTTTCTACGCAAGGGAACTCGGACAAAAACCTCAGAAAAAAACCTCAGACACTCGTCTTCTTAGGATTCTGGAAGCCATACTTTCAAAAAGATGAAACCTGAACTCAACATACAAAGCATAGGCTCAGAAAGAATCCATCACTTCTTTCCTTAACACTGCCCTACATCACCGCCTATATAAGGGCGATATAAAAATTCTGAATACCTAGTAGAGGAGGCAAACATAAAGGAGGATGAACAAAAGATTTGTCCCTTTTGAAAGGGGAAATTTCACGAGCTAATACATCTGTTTAGTAAATAAAAATGGACGAACTACAGTTAATTTTCCATTTTTCGCAAGCAATTAAGAATTGCATCTAAAAATTGAAAAGACTCAAATCAGGCTAGTCAAAGCTAAATGCGAGTCTCCAAACTCGCACAAATCTCGAAAAGTTTCCTGCCGCAAATTATGTTTCCAGATGCAGAACTTTCCGTTTTCTAACGCAGGCAAAATAATATCTTTTGCAATGAATATTTCTAGGGTGACTTTATTAAAAAGTTTTACTTCAACAACTTTGATGTGATAATTCCACCGAGGGATTACGTCAGAGTGATGAATAGTGATTATTTTGAATTAAAATTCCAAGACCTCGATACGATTGAAGGTGAGTTAATAGTAAGCTGATGACATAGACTTGAATGAGTTACAAGAAGGTGCGAAGGTGAATTAATGAATGAGTCTTAAGAATGGTAAGTCCCTCCTCTATATAGTGAAAATGTATGGTAGCAACCGATCTGCCACAGTCGTCGGGCGAGGAATGTGTTGGTTTAAAATGTCCTCTTTCGTTGTTTACGGTCTTGAGACGAAGTTACGAGAGCGAGCGCGATTCGTATGCGTGCTCAGGTCTCGGGTTTTGAAGGGAAGAAAGGGTAACTACCCGACTTCTTGTTAGATTGATTTCGAAGCATAGGAGAAGGAATTTTATCTTTGGGGATTAAGAGAATAGCCCCAGAAGGAATGTTCTCAGGCTTATTTCCCTGAAGTAAGGAGTTCCTGGAGAATGCCAGAAAGTGGGAGTGCCAGAGAATGTGACTTCCATTGAACGAGAGGATCTCCACAGCACACCCGGCCGTCTGATGAAGTGAAAAGGTACATGGAGGAAGAGTCTGTGGCTGATAAGTATAATTATAGAGGTGTGTTTGTGTATGTGGAATTGACGGACTGACAAGATACACCAAAATTCACCAATCATTTACGTTGAGAGTTGATAGACATTTTAAAAACAATTTCATGACTAAACTGTTATGAGGAGCGGTCAATAAGTTTTGCCATTCGGATATAAGGAAACGAGATATGAGGAAAAGTGTTTTATTATTTTTCAATATAACTACCCTCGACTTTAATGCACTTGCGCCACTTGTCCCTGAGGCTTCGACTTCCCGGCTGCTGTTTAATCCACTCCTGGACGGCGAGCTGGGCATCTTCATCGTCCCCAAACCGGCGTCCACGCAGTGCAGCCTTGAGCTGGTGGAATAAAAATTAGTCGCTAGGGGCTAGATCTGGACTGTGGGGGGGGGGGGGGGTTAAGCCCCTCGAATCCGCACTCGCGCAGGGCAGCTTTTGCAACTCTGGCCTTGTGGACTTTGCCGACGTTGAAGTCGATGATGGGGCGTGAGTTTTCTACGGACCCAACAGGCAAAGACCTTGGTCATGGCCAAATTGTCGTGGATGATGTTGATGACACTTCCATGTGATATTCCAAGTTCTTGCTCAATTTCTTTGACCTTCTCTCGTCGATTTTCGAGGATCATCCTCTCCACACGGGCCACATTGTCCTCGTTGGTCACGACTGACGGGCGTCCTGGAAGGGGGTCATCTTCAAGGGACTCACGTCCATGGCGGAACTTCCTATTCCAACGAGCAGTGGTTGCATAGGAAGGGGCGGTGTTGGTGTACACTGCAACCATGAGTTCATGGATCTCTTTTGCATTCTTGCCTTCTTTGGTCAAATATTTGATCACTGCGCGGTGCTCAACCTTCTCCATTGTTGAAAAAATTGTGACTGACGATCTGCGATCAGCTACTGCTTCTTAAATAGACGAGGCAGGAGCGTGCGGGTGCAGGTCATGTATGTTATTACTTGTCATAACACCCCCCAAAACAGCCATCCCCCTTCCTCTGTTTTGCCCTACTGATTCGCAAAACTTATTGACCGCCCCTCGTACAAACAAAAATGTCCAAAACAAGTTTACCAGACAAAAAAAAAACTCAACCTGCTCAACCTGGGGCAGAAGCGTACCTAGTTGTGTGTAATACCTCAAGAACCTGTACAACAGCTGTGATTCGACATGACATGGACTGGATAAGGTTCTGGATGTAGGATACACTAGTGTTCAGCCACTTCTGCATAAAAGAATTGTGCAATTCACCTAGATACGGTGGATACCTTCTCTGAGACTTGACACGTTGTTCGAGATCTTGCCATAGATTTTCGATGGGGTTCAGATCCAGTGATATTACAGGCTAATCCAGATGGGTTAGTGTTTCTGAATGTTCATTATTCCCGTGAGTTAATATTCCTACCCGGTGAATGCGGAAGTTGTCATCCTGATAGACAGGGCTTGGAATGTTACGTTCCGCATTAAAATGAGGGACAAACAGCAAAACGTCGTCGTCTATGAGTTCGATGTAGGGATACTGGTCCAAATTATTTTTTCACCTCAATCTAAAAACCCATTTCCACATACTCAAAACACCCCCGATACATCACCAAGTCTCTTTCCGCTCGAAGGCCTCATGAGGTCTACGATGAACACGACGCCGGGCACCATTCACATACAGGCAGAAACGTGATTCGTCTTACCAGATAACGCGTTTGAAGTCCTTCATGGTCAAATGTTTGTGTCTTCTCGCCAATGTAGCTGGGTAACAACTTTATGAAGAAAACCTTCTTGTGTGCTACTTTGCTTCATTTGTTTATGATATACAGTTCCTTGTAGAATGCTGTTTCAGTAATGGATGCCCGAAGGACCGGCATTGAGATCTTGCAGAATTTTTTTATTTAAAACGAAGCGCTTGTTAGCTACAAGCAGTGAGACACTCCGGCGGTCCTAGTCAGTCACTATCATGTATCGGTCACAATTCTAGCGGAAACTTCGTGTAGACCGAGAACTCCTTCTTGGCGTTGAATTTAGCCGAGATAAGTGTCGTGGCCGTGCTTAGACAGAAGGGCTTGTTGTGTGTATAAACTGTTTCACCGGCTGTCCAGACAACCGGGATGAGGTTAAGCCTGGGAAGGACGAGAGTAATGCATTGCATTGAGCATGTATTGTATGATACACGACTCAAAGTAGGCCTCTAGAACTTGGCAAGTCAAGTCCTTAAACAAGGGTGGTAAGAGTAAACCGCAGGGCGCGAGAGGAAGGAGTGCCATGAATAACACTCCAGAAGACTTGATCCGTGAGACCACGGTCTTTTAAATCAATTATAAGAGAGGTGTAAAATTTTTAGGGAGTAGGACCCCCAAGATGGAGTGACTGAGGTCAGAAACTATGAGCAGCTACGGGAAAGACCACCCGAGAAATATAGAGATCAAAAAAAGCTTCTTAGAATAAATTGCGATAAGAAGACCTGGAAACTTAAATTATAAGTCCGCTGCTTCCATGAGGTCTGCTGGTAAGTGGAAGGCCAGCCACAATTTTGTCTTGGTGGACGTGACATTTTGTGTCTCAAATGCCAGCTGGCGTACATATATATATGTATATATATATATATATATATATATATATATATATATATATATATATATATATATATATATATATATATATATATATATATATATATATATATATATTATCGTGCAACTTCAGCCGGAAACCATACTCCCGACATCTCAGCGTCTCCGAGTTGACCGCCGTTAAAAGAAGCACGTTTTCAAACTTTCATTTTCCTTTGCTTCCTTTGCCAGAGAACTAGATCGGACCGACAAATAGTCAGACATTGGACATAATAAGATGTGAAAGGAAAGTATACACACACATATATGATTACAATTGCACTCATATATGCATATATATATATATATATATATATATATATATATATATATATATATATATATATATATATATATATATATATATATATATATATATAAGAGCGGCGGTCAATAAGTTTTGCGAATCGGTAGGGTAAAACAGAGGAAGGGGGATGGCTGTTTGTGGGGGTGTTAGGACAAGTTATGAAAAGTCACGACCTGCAGCCGCACGCTCCTGCCTCGTCTATTTAAGAAGCAGTAGCTGATCGTAGATCGTCAGTCACAAATTTTTCAACAATGGAGACGGTTGAACACCGCGCACTGATCAAATTTTTGACTAAGGAAGGTAAGAATGCAAAAGAGATCCATGAACGCATGGTTGCAGTGTACACCGCCACCGCCCCCGCCCCTTCATATTGAATAGGGAGTTCCGCCATGGTCGTGAGTCCCTTGAAGATGACCCCCGTCCAGGACGCCCATCAGACGTGACCAACGAGGACAATGTGGCCCGTGTGGAGAGGATGATCCTCGAAAATCGACGGGTGAAGGTCGAAGAAATCGAGCGAGAACTTGGAATATCACATGGAAGTGTTATCAACATCATCCACGACAATTTGGCCATGACCAAGGTCTTTGCCTGTTGGGTCCGTAGAAACCTCACGCCCCATCATCGACTTCAAAGTCGTCAAAGTCCACAAGGCCAGAGTTGCACAAGCTGCCCTGCGCGAGTGCGGATTCGAGGGGCTCAACCATCCCCCCTAGAGTCCAGATCTGGCCCCTAGCGACTACTTTTTATTCCACCAGCTGAAGGCTGCACTGTGTGGATGCCGGTTTGGGGACGATGACAATGTCGAGCTCGCCGTCCAGGAGTGGATTGAACAGCAGTCGGGAGATTTCTGGTTGTCGGGAATTCGAAGCCTCAGGGACAAGTGGCGCAAGTGCATTGAAGTCGAGGGTAGTTAAATTGAAAAATAATAAAACACTTTTCCTCATATCTCGTTTCCTTATATCCGAATTGCAAAACTTATTGACCGCCCCTCGTATATATATATATATATATATATATATATATATATATATATATATATATATATATATATATATATATATATATATATATATATATATATATATATGAGATGGATAGATAAGGATAGATTTCTCTAGTGAAAGGGAGATCGAAGGATAGAAAATCCCTGGTGGAAGGGAATCGCAGGCGTTTCTCTGAGATTGCGGTTCTTCTCATTGTCTTTGATATTATTTTCAAGCTTTTTTGCGTACTCTTTTTCTGTTGTTGCTTATGTTGTTCTTGGTTTGTGATGGTAAAGCAGTGTCGGTTGTCTAATTTTGGGATACATTAACCATCCATTATATATATATATATATATATATATATATATATATATATATATATATATATATATATATATATATATATATATATATGCAAAATGTTACACAGAAACAGGAAATCAGAGATCTTACAGGAGATGATGACTCCGAGAAAAGCCATGAAAAAAACAACAAAAACAAAACACGTCGCCCGGGCAAGGTCTCGAACCTCAGACCTCTGGTTATTTTTTCTGTTCTATTTCTGTGTAACATTTGGCACCCATTTCCTTTATCAGGCAGCATTAGTCTGAACGTGGTAGCTTCTTGCTAGTTTGCACGCCAGACAAAACGGGCTGATAGTGTTTCAGTCCAGTCGTACAAAGAGTAAGGATGCGTTCACCTTGCAGACTCATATATATATATATATATATATATATATATATATATATATATATATATATATATATATATATATATATATATATATATATATATATATATAAAGAGAGAGAGAGAAAGGGCGGGGGATAAAGAATTCTATAATATATATCTGAATGCAAATGACTACACTTTTATATATACAGTAGAGTGTACGAGTATACGTGTGTGAGCGCGCGCGCACTGGAATAGATGAGGGGGTTGGGAGAGTGAGGCGTGTCTTTCGGGGGGTGGATTTGTGGCCTATGTTTGACCCCTGGTCGCGTGAGCCCTGAGAAGGAAGCATTTGGGAGGATGGTGTTGTCATGCGGCGCTAATCCGGAACCCATGCAAAGCCAGCCTCGTCTCGTCATCAACTTTTATTGAACTCATCAACATCGAAACTCATTCACGTCTAAGCCCATAACTATTCGAACTCGTCAGTGTTGAAACCCATCCGCACTTAAACTCATTAATATATAAATTCTTTATTATATTTTATACTGAAACTTTTTGACCTGCGCATTCGGCACGATTTCAACATATACGAATCCAACGATTCTATTTAAACATCTCAACACTTCAAATTTATCTGTTTTAGCACATCAATTCATCCTCAGATTACATTCCCAGTTTGCCTCGTCTACATCTAGACTCTCTATTACTTTACACATTACTTCTTGACACCTATCTCTCGATTCATCATCACTTACACTCATTAACATCCGAAATCATTTCATTTCTAAACTCGTTGCCTCCGACAGGAATTTCCCCCGAATTAGGGGGAAATTGACGCGGTATTCGGATGCTTAGACTTCTGTGGTTGTCATTGGTAGTGACCGACGAGTAATGAAAAGAAAAGATCTATGTAGTGAAAAACAAGCAAAGGCTCATCATTATCATCATTAACTTCATCAGTGCATGATAAGTATGTGAAACCATGCACCCCCCTATAAACATGCCTTAAATCCCCGCTCGGCCATGGCATTCTCTAAGGATTCGCTGTCATGCCAACCAGGGCTAGGCTTGCGTCTCGATACTCGCTCCCCAAACCAGAGAATACGAAACACATCTATCATGCAGGATTCTATCCTCTTAGAGTAACATACTCGTACTCACACACATTCACTCAGTCAAACTATCTTCTTCTCACCCTCCTCATTCTTCTTCTATTATATCCACTAGAATTCACCATTGCTTATTCCTTCGACATACGGGAACTATCAAATTATCTTCATTAATCGCTCTACTAACATGCTTTTTGACTTAAATATCGTCATTTAAATATCGTCTATTTTTAATCAGTTTTTCTTTCAAATTTTAATCTTACTCCCATGTATTGAAGATGGTATTAAAATACACCACAGCAGCATTCTGCCGCACTCTACACTTAAACCACCACCATTAAAAGCTGCACTGTTAGCTTTTACTCTTTTCCGTATTCATTTTCACACCTATTTTATCATACATATTTTAAAACTTCCCAGTCATTGGTTTTAGTTCTCTCTCACATTCGGCTACCAATACAAGTCATCAGCATACAACAACGCCCTCATTGGCCTTCCATCAAAGTCACATCTTTTCTGCCAATTTTTGTAAATATTTCACATCTTTAAGACGCTCATAAAGATCATTAAGACACACTTGTATTGTACACCTATGGTGTATTGTAGTGTATTTAGTGTATTGTACACCTTTAATGTAATGTAGTGTATTGTACACCTTGGGTGCATTGTAGTTATTTAGTTATTGTACACATTTTCTGTATTGTACTATATTGTACACCTTTGGTGTATTGTAGTGTATTTATTGTATTGGACACCTTTGTTGTTCGTGTTTATATGACCCGAGAACACTAATATATTATATTCCTAATACATCCACACTGGATTTATTATACCTATCTCATGCTCTTCCACACACATAAAACCATACTACATACGCGTAATTCCTCACTCAATCTATTAGATATTGTACACCTCCCCTCACTTTTGCTTTTACATTCTCTTTTTCCACGTTTACTTTTGTGCAAAAGTAACAATCACTCTTTTTCCCCAATCACTACCCACTCTACGACAAGCGCATGCCCTTCAGTACATATAAAATAACATTCACATCCATCTTCTCTCTACAGACTTTAACATTTACACCTGATTATGGTCAATCTAACCCCTTTCCCATTCTGTACCTTTTTCCATGACCACTCAACTTCTTCCATACTAGTGAAGGCGCCAGCCTAGTGAAATCACTAAGCCAGTAAACGGTTGCCATAGCAACGAGTAGCTACCTTCCTACTGTATCAGTTACACCTGGGGACGCTCCTCACCTCACCCGTGAGGGGCAGGCTATAACTTACACTAGTAGGTAAACTATTACTCATTGCTGTACTAATCGCATGCCATCATTACGTGCATTCCTTCTACCATACAAATTCAGTAAACCAAACATATTCATAGACTTCACGTCACGTACTACTTCTAGGATACACTCGGGTTTTAGGACCAACTTAATTACGCTCCTATGATGGTCATTTGCTCTGTCGCTGTCCCATTGAGTAAATAACCCCTGCCCTGGTAGTAGTAGTGGAGTTCAAGCCCACTTGTGTCCCCCTCAGACAGGCGCGGATCCATGGGGAGGGGGGCCTGAAGGGGAACTACCCCCAAATTTCAGACTCGTTGTTTATATTTATTTTTTAAGCCATAATTTAATTTTGCTATTCTAAAAGTGTTATGTAATAATATAGAATATATCTAAAAACAGTTATTTTAAACTTTCGCGATCGAATGTATCGTATATGATACATGTTTAAATACGGGTAAATCTAAAAAAAAAATTATTAAATTCAGTATTATACCTTAACTAGCGTCCAGAAACTACAATAAACCACAAGTCATAATTTTCAGAAGTGTGGAAAAAAATCGGATCTGAGTGTGTTAGTGCTCACTCGTTTATGAGATGCTGTTATTTATTATCAATGGTGTGTAAGATAACCATTATTAATCATCAATGCCCTTTTCTCAATCTCCTTAGAAGCAGGAATTCAGGTTAGTTTTCCCCACCCCATTTTTATCCTGGATCCGCCACTGCTCACAAAATCATCTTCATGGAATAAATCTATAGATAATGGTCCGTGTTTGTATGGGAGAAAAGCAAGCCAGTTCCCAGAATTGAAAAGCCAATGTGAGGGATAATGAATACACGTTGATGTTTAGTCTATGTACACATTGAATCATCATTACATGTGTTATCCCTACTCTTCTCTTCCCCTGTACACATAATGAGCTATATGCTTGAAATGCATGTGTAATATGCTCTTAAATGAAACTGTTCCATTATCCATGTACACATACGCTGAAAAATGTATGTATACATATGTAAATAAAGACGAAAGGGTTAGCAATTCGACTTGCCTTTCTGCGGGTTTTTTTTCATTATTTGTCTTGCGATTTTGTGTCTGTTATTTGTACTTGTGTATATCTGTGTGCTAAAAGCGTTTGTGCCACAGTATCACTTGCACAAGGGAACTTTACAAGTCAATTAAATCCAGGTACATCAAAATTATAACCAGACAGGAAATAAAAGCCACACTAATGTTTAAAAAAATCATCGATAGGAAAAGAATAAGGTTATCTAACAAATGCCTTATTATTATTACTAAGTAGACCTCGGTCGTAATAAATGACAATTTTTTAGTTTTCTTCAAAACAGTACAGAAAATGTCAAAATATTTTTTTAGACATTTTAAACTACTCCCTTCAAAGCATCTAAAATTTTTAATGCACGTTGTAGAAAAAAAATTACAAAATTTAAAAACCTGATTAATGTAAAGCAGATGGTTTCATTTCATACCTAAAATTTCAGGTTTCACTTTCGCTCCTAAAAATTAAAGTCTCACTTTCGCACTTGAAATTGAAGGTTTTACTTTCTCGTCTAAAATTTTGATTTTTCACTTTTGCGCCTAAAATTTCATATTTCACTTTCGCTCTTAAAAATTCAGGTTTCACATCCTCATCTAAAATTTCAGGTTTTCCTTTCGCGCCTAAAATTCCAGGTTTCACTTTCTCGCCTAAAATTCCAGGTTTCACTTTCGTGCCTAAAATTTATGAAACATCTTTGGGGGAAAAATACCATAAACTAAAGAAATTTCCTTCATTTTCATACTCATTTTTTCTAAGTCTAAAATTAAGGAAAAAGATAACTAGGAAATTATAAAAAAAAAGACTTAAAAAGTAGCCATATTTTTATTTTCAACAAGGTGACGGATTGACGGAGTGACGGACAGCAGCTCTCTTATATTCATAATGATTATTATTCGAAATTCAGATTCTGAAATGGAAAATGGCCCACCCACACAATGTTTCTCTTTCCGACTATTTTTTTCTGTTTACTTAACTTATATTAATGTGAAATATTCATCATTATTAACTGTCCAGTGATGGTTAATCACTGGGCAGAAGGCGCTTAGCACGGAGCCTCACAAACCCCTTTCCATGCGTACCTAACATACATAATATCACCCACTTCCTCCTCGGTCAGCGATTTCTTTCTCGCACACTCGTTCACACAATCAACCCGGGTCATACGCGGTCTTCCAACCCTTCATATTGCTGTTTCAATCGAGATCCTCACTCATTTTCTTACCATCGGGATCTTCATTCATCTTCTTGATTCCACTGAGATCCGCATTCATCTTCTGACCATCGGGAACCTCATTCATCTTCGCATTCCCATCGTGATCCTCATTCATCCTCCTGTTCCAATTGTGATCCTCATTCATCTTCCTGTTACCATTGAGATCCCCATTCATCTTCCTGCTCCCATCGGGCTCCTCATTCATCTTCATGCTGCCATCAGGATCCTCATTCATCTTCTTGTTCACATCGGGATCCTCATTCATCTTCCTTTTCACATCGGGATCCTCATTCATCTGCCTTTTCACATCGGGATCCTCATTCATCTTTCTGTTTCAATCGAGATCCTCATTGATCTTCCTATTTCCATCGGGATCCTCATTCCTCTTCTTGTTTCCACCGAGATCCTCATTCATCTTCTTACCACCGGAGACCTCATTCATCTTCCCATTTCCATTGAGATCAGTTTTCATCCTCATGTCCCAATTGTCATCCTCCTTCATCCCCCTGCTCCTATCGAGATCCTCCTTCATCTTCCTGTTCCTATCGGGATCCTCATTCATCTTCCTGATCCATTTGGGGTCCTCATTCATCTCCCTGTTTCCATTTGAGGCCTCACTCATCTTCATGTTTCTCTCGGGATCCTCATTCATTTTCCTGATCCATTTGGGGTCTTCATTCATCTTCCCGTTTCCATCAGTATCCTCATTCATCTTCTTGTTCACATTGGGATTCTCATTTATCCGTCTGTTCCAATTTTAATCCTCATCCATCTTCCTGTTCCCATTGGAATCCTTATTAATCTTCCCATTCACATCGAGATCTTCATTCATCTTCTTGTTCCCACTGGGATCCTCATTTATCTTCCTGTTCCCATAGTAATCCTCACTTATCTTTCTGTTCCCTTCACGATCCCTATTTATCTTCCTGCACTCAACCGGATTCTTATTCTTCTTTTTTCTAAGTGCTTCCTTTGTTGCTTTCATTCATCGGTACTATTTTTAGCATTTGACGAATGCTCCTCCTCTTTGCTTGCTAGTACACGCTTCGCATCGTCAGTCCACCACTCGTTATTTTGTTTCCTCTTTCCAGCTCAGAACCCTTTCCCTCCACACACAAACACATAGTAGAAATAATTAAAATTATTATTATTATTTGGGGGTGAAGGGAGTATGAGACATGTATATTTAGGTTGGTTTTGTGAATTGTATTTGTTGACGTATTTATTATGCAAAGTAAACTTTATTTTCTTTCAATAACTTGGCTAATTGTCATAGGAATCCGGAATATTGGAATACTTTTTAGATAAATTATTGATAAGTTATATTTTTGGTCTTTAAAAGTATTTTGCCCATATTGAGAGTTAATGTGTGTTATCTCCAATTCCAATTTGGCAATAATAAAAAAAAGCTTACTAGAAGTGAGGGACTTGATTTAAAATCAGATTTGTCCCCAAAAAATCAGATTTACCTAATAGAAAAGTAAATTTTATCCCAGAATTTTTACTTTTATTTGTGTTTTTGATTAAAAAAAAATCTCGATGAATTTTTGCAAGGAAATAGAAGCAATTTAGAAGGAGGTTCTCGAAAATTTTGTGGAAACTTTTCGATCAAAAATTATTATGGATTGTTTGGTTATACAAACTCACTCCAATTATGTATACAATTTATTTACAAGGTCAGATCGGAATTCTTCTTGGTTGTTTAAGTCAAGTAAATGCAACTCCCGTGAATGGAGAGCTTGGAGGTTGGCCGTGTGAGGCTCTAACACTTCGGGTGGATGGAGGGAGTGAGTTAAGCGAATGATGAGGCGATGGCAATGCGATAAGATTCTCATCTCTTCTCAGTGCTACTAAATAGGCTCGGGTAGCATGAAATTGCCAGGTGTCACCATCATGGGGTTGACAGCGATCGCTGCTGTGCCAATTATTTTTATTAGTACCTATTTTTAGTCGACTGTAATGTGGAGTGTTTGAAAGATTGTTATGTGCAGATTTGTTTATTTTATCTGTTTGGATATATACTGAAGGAGAGTAGCTGTCTCCCACTTCCTGGGTATTAATTATCTGTCGACTTGGAGTAGACACCATCCATACTCGTAATTTTTAGTTTTATATTGCTAATTATTTTTATTTTTTAATTAAATCTTTATTTATTTATCCATTCATTCATTAATTTATTTTATTATATTTATTTATTGTATCATTGTGTGTTTCGTCTCCTGCCAAGGACCCTGGATGTGTTCGTGGGATTTTTAGGATCATTCTCACGTGTGTTCGTGGGATTTTCAGGATCATTCTCACGTGTGTTCGTGGGATTTGCAAGATCATTCTCATGTGTGTTCCTGGAATTTTAAGGATCATTCTCACGTGTGTTTGCGGGGTTTTCAGGATCATTCTCACGTGTGTACGCGGGATTTTCAGAATCATTCTCACGTGTGTTTGTGGGATTTTCAGGATCATTCTCACGTGTGTTCACAGGATTTTCAGGATCATTCTCACGTGTTTTCATGGGATTTTTAGGATTATTCTCACGTGTGTTCGCGGGATTTTCAGGATCATTCTCACGTGTGTTTGCAGGATTTTCAGGATCATTATCACGTGTGTTCGTGGGATTTTCAGGATCATTCTCACCTGTGTTTGCAGGATTTTCTAGATCCTTCTTACGTGTGTTCGCAGGATTTCCTGGATTATTCTCACGTGTGTTTGCGGGATTTTCAGGATCATTCTCACGTGTGTTCGTGGAATTTTTAGGATCATTCTCACGTGTGTTCGCAGGATTTTCAGGATAATTCTTACGTGTGTTCGCAGGATTTACTGGATTATTCTCACGTGTGTCAGCGGGATTTTCAGGATCATTCTCTCGTGTGTACATGGGATTTTCAGGATCATTCTCACGTGTGTTCGCGGGATTTTTAGGATCATTCTCACGTGTTTTCGTGGAATTTTCAGGATCATTCTCACGTGTGTTCGCAGGATTTTCAGGATCATTCTTACGTGTGTTCACAGGATTTTCTGGATTATTCTCACGTGTGTCAGCGGGATTTTCAGGATCATTCTCTCGTGTGTACGTGGGATTTTCAGGATCATTCTCACGTGTGTTCGTGGGATTTTCAGGATCATTCTCATGTGTGTTCGTGGGATTTTTAGGATCATTCTCACGTGTGTTCGTAGGATTTTTAGGATCATTCTCACGTGTGTTCGTGGGATTTGCAGGATCATTCTCACGTATGTTCGACTTCCAATTTCTACGCCTGCATCTCAGCTACTACATCCTTGGCCCGAGCGATCACTCCTCACAGGCAGCATGACCCCGTGCTTGCGTTCACGTTCGTTCTTCGAGACCCGCTCAGGTTTGAAGAGACTAATATTCGGCTCAGTACTCTTACAAGTAGTAAACCCACGTGATACAATCATAGTTACCATGGGAACAAGTACTCGCATGTGCTCAACAACAAGCACCAAGTGCTGAGATTTCAGTCCCGTAACATCAACACTCGGGGTATTTGCTTTCGCCGCAGCGACTATTGGGCGGAAACGCTGAACCTACACCCCGCTGCGGTAGGTAGCTCCTACACACGTCATCAACACATATCGAATGACAACACCAGTATAATTTCCTAACACGTCTTCACAACACCCTATATCCACTTTTTCTCCTCCGTTTTGAAGCCCTGCTAATGTGGTAGTCATATCTATATACCCAAGGCGAGGAATAGGTACCCCTCTCCGGATCCCAAGATTTCTGGTTGGTGTAAAAAAAAATAAAACTATCCCCACCTTCCCAACGAAGACCGGCCCTTGGTGGCTTTGTGCTCATCGGCGTTTGTCCGTCTGATTTTTATGTGAATTTAATTATCCTCTAGAGGGATCACCTCCACGATGCGAGTGACGAATGACGCAACTTACCAACCTACACCGTCACCACCATTATGAAACCAGCAACAAACTGCTCGGTGGATGGTGGATAACTCGGGTACATGGTCTCAGAGGGTCTTTGCGACGTTCAAACCCTACCATCAGCCTAAAACAAGTAGAATCACGACTCACCTGACCACGCCCACGCTACGTGTTGCCACTCCTCCAGGATCCAATTAGCGACGTTAAGAGCCCAGATGCGGCGCCGTGCTCGGTACCAGCGGGACACCTCTGGTCGCTCTTGTCAATTACCATGGAAAATTGTAGCCAAACGTCTCTACTCACGATCGTTAACCACCCGATTAACCCAAATAACGCGACGCGATCTAAGCCCGATTAAATGCTTTAACGCGACACGATTTAAGTCAGATTAACCACTATAACTCAACGCGATTTAAGCTCTATTAACCAGTATAGCGCGACGCGATCTAAGCCCGATTAAACGCTATAACGCGACGCGCTATTAGTTCGATCATCAGCTATTATGTTACGCGATTTAATTCCGATTAACCGCTATAATGCGATGCGATCTAAGTCCGATTAACCCCCAAACCTCGACGCGATCTAAGTTTGATTAACGGCTACAACGCGAAGCGATTTACTTCCGATTAATCACTATAATGCGATGCGATCTACTTCCGATTAATCGCTATAACGTGACGCGATCTTACTTAAGTTTATCTCACCTAACCATATAATTTTTCAGGATAGACGTACCAGATAATTTTTGTGGGTGGGTTTTGGATATTTTTTAACGCCGCCCATCCCTTGCATTTGGGCGTAGTTCCATGAGCCAATGATGAAATCAATATAAAGATCAGATGGCAATTACCTGCAAGCGAGGGCGCCAGAGACAGGTCCTCATTGTGGTGGAAGGAAAATGACTGTACTATGCATTTACCACAAATCAGTGAGTATTTTGAACTCTTCTGCGAACCCAGAGAGAGTCATCCTCACCCTTGGGCAGAATCCGAGAGACGTAAGAGTGAGACTGATGTGTTATGTGTGCGAAAGGAAAAAAGTGACGGATGAAACTGTCTTATCCACTAGTTTACGAGTGATCAATGAACCATATGTTGTTAAAAACTAGTAAAATCTACGAAACATATCCTAAATTAAATTAACCCAACTACTTTAACCTAAGCTAACGAGGGCATCTTTCGCAGAATGTTTGTAAGGATGGATGTGTAGATAAAGTGAAGTTAGCAAAATTGAAAATGTATGCGAGATATATTGCCGCAAAGTCGTGTGCAATGAGGCTAGGAGGGAACGTAATCCTTCAGATTTCAGCTGCGTCGTGCTTGCATATGCTACACCTGACACTCCATTGCACTGGGGCACGTAGGGCATGCCATTTTTCCCGCGGTCATAGGTAAAGATTCGAGTGCCAACTTTGTAAATTGAGGTGTTTCTAATTCAATAATCCAAATCACTTTAGAACACTGGCT
The DNA here is from genome assembly GCA_963969495.1 of Ceratothoa steindachneri. NCBI lineage: Eukaryota > Metazoa > Arthropoda > Malacostraca > Isopoda > Cymothoidae > Ceratothoa > Ceratothoa steindachneri. The sequence continues at coordinate 90,746,087 of OZ018327.1, forward strand.
TTCAACGGGGGTGCCGCGGGGGCCAACTAATGGGGACGCAGGAGCGACCAAAAAATCATTTCTAAAAGGCATAAATTGAAAAAAATATGTATTTTAAACATTTCAAAAAAAAATTAACGATGATTGAAAGTCGTTTGAAATTAGCGTCTTTGCATCGTGCAATTTAAAAACAAGGAAAAGAGAAGGATTGTAGACAGTGAATGAAGAAATGACAGTTGCCTTGTCAATTATACGTCCGATATTAAAGAATTATGTGATATTGATCAAGCTCAAATTTCCCATCAAACTTTTAAAGACAACATTTATTTATTTTAGATTAAATTAGGTTAAATGTCAATTATGGTAAAATTTTGAAGTGATTTTACGTAATTACGTATTTCTATGTAAATTATTTTATATTAGGGTTCCATTTCTGATTCTAGATAGCAATTAGGGTGCCTTTATCATAACAAGGTTGAAAACCACTGCTTTATTAAATGTTTTATGCGATTTCTCGTCTGGCAACTCTCATTTCTTCATTCACTGTCTGCAATCTTTCTCTTTTTGTCGTTTTTTATGTTGCACGATGCAGAGACGCTAGTTTCCAAATACTTTCAAGGGTTGTTAGATTTTTTAATGAATGTTTGAAATACTTTTTTTTTCAATTATAAAGGGAAAACTTATTAATTTCAGCAGTTTGGTTATAAGGGAAAAACTTATTAATTTCAGCAGTTTGGTGAGGTGTAAACTGTGATGGTCAAGTCAACTTAATGAAGTCATTTAATTAATCAAACAATGTTTGGTTCAAGTATTGTCCATCAAGAGTTCAAGAAGCATAGAGCTCGACTGACAAAGGAGGAAAAGTCATCCAGCCTCCACAGGGATTCGAACCTGCAACCTTCCGCATGAGAAACGCGTGGCTACGCCTACGCTGGTTCGAATCCCAGTTAAGGTTGCTAATTTTTTTGTAGAAATATTGTTTTTTAGGTTAAGTTTATATTCCTAATCACTATCCCATCCTGCTTGAATAATTAAATCAGAATCTAATTTAATACTGCCTATTGGATTAAACTTACTGCTCCAACAAAGCCGAAGACGGTCTGCTTTCTGGTAAAGCCTACGTTTCGCGCGCCTAAGGTCAGTGGTTCGAATCACAGTGAAGGTTGATTTTTTTTAATAAATATTGGGCTTTAAGTTAAGTTTATATTCCTAATCACTAGCCCCCTCCTACTAAAATAATTAAATCATAACATAATTTAAACCTGCTTATGTGATTAAACTTCCCCTCCAACAAAGCCGAAAACGGTCTGCTTAGTGGTAACACCAACGTTTCGCACGCCAAAGGTCGCTGGTTCGAATCCTAGTTAAGGTTGCTAATTTTTTTTATATAAATATCGTTTTTTAGGTTAAGTTTATACTCCTAATCACTGCCCACTCCCGCTAAAATGATTATATCAGAACGCAATTTAATCCTTCCTATGGGATTAAAGTTCCCGCTCCAACAAAGCTAAAGACGGTCTGCCAATGGGGGAGAGCAGGGGGGGGGGATCAGCTGCCAACTTACCGTATAACTAATGAAAGCCGTCCTTCCATCATCCCACTTGGTTTGATTTCACACCTCCACCCTCGTTCAGACGTCGAGTAAGAGTGAAGCATCATTAATCTTCATATGAATACATTGGAGCCTCACAATTCGGTCTCCAGTAGAAGTTTCAATTGGGAATTGTGGCTTTATTTTTTTATCCCTTTCAATATAATTATTTTTATCATTCATTTTTTTATGTTTATTATCTTTATTGTGTTTTTTTTATTTGAATAACGAGGTTATTTAGATAGAGGTTTTAAAATTTGTGTTTTTATTAAAGGTCGGGGTTGCGAGGTTAGATATTTCTCGGCCATTCTTCACTAAGCAGCAGGTGAATTGTACTCTTTGTCAGGTTGTGCTCTTCTTTCTCCTTCCCCCTACCTCCTGCGTTTATATATGAAATCCAAGAGTTCCCATGCCCTGAATGGTGGGTGCCAGTTATTCCAACCACAGCCAGTGAAGATGGGGATGGGAGAGGGGGAGGGACTGGCGTGTTTGTGCTGCCCCCCCCCCCCGCTCACCATAGGAGTCCCTAAGTGTGGGGTAGCGCCTATAAATCAGGTCATTGTGTTAGAGATCATTGATCACATCACAGAATTTGTGGGGGCAGGGGGGGATGTCTAGCCTGTCCCAATGAAGGGGAAGGTAAGAACATACACACGAACACACAAGTGTTTAGACGCGTACGCACAAACAGATGTACATTGCATATATGTATATTCATAACTTACATCCGCACATGTAAGTACAAATTAATAATCAAAAACACAAATGTATGAATACGTACACACAGGCACGTGAATATACATACATAAATACACACAAAATGATTGAGTTATGAAAGTATATACACAAACACAGGAATTCATGTAAACACACAAAAATTACATACATAAGTCACCATCCACACAAAATTATGTAAACTACGTCCTTAAAAAAACAATAATTGACACATACGCACATGTGAACTAATATATAGAGAATCTGGTCAAATCACGTATACACATATACACACACACACGCACACACCTTTTCATCTTAATAAATTTCTCTGGTCGCTATTGTGTCCGGACTTCGTGAAATATTTGTGTGTACGCGAGATTCAAGGAATGTCTACACAGGAGGGTTAAGTGAAAACACGTACATAACTGCGGACATAAAGTGAATATTCATGAACACACAATTTGACAAGATATAGGGTTGAACACACGCTACAAACATACATACATATCTGATGTAAACAACTCTATAGACAGTTGGTCGCAAAACACGAGAGTACTTACGTACATACAGAGAAAGACGTCATACACACTGGATGACAGGTAAGTCAAAATTTGTACATCTACTCTGATATGCACATGGGTACACATATACTAAAATAAACAAAAAACCGCATAAACATAAATACAGAGATAATAATCCTAGGGGTTTTTTTTTAGCTCTATAAGGTCACATGCCCTACAAAGCAACCTTCTATCCATAATGGCAGGGGCGGGCCAGATCCGGCCGGCGAAGGCCTAGTGTCTGACCCACCACCTTGCTAGGCATTAATATTGCACTCCGGCCGCGACCCCCCCCCCCAAAAAAAAAAAATAATAATAATTCTGCCAAACAGCATCTGTCTCAGTAGACTCGTAGAGGGAGAGGGGAATGAGTCTTACGTCTAGCAGTGAAAATGAGCCTTGCTACTTGTGGCCCTGAGGACGTGGACCTGGACAGTTTCGTTAGTGTCGTCGCCTCTCTGCGTGAGGAATTTGCCTCCCATTTCGCAGGAGTCAGGCCGCTGGCTGCAGACTTCAAGCTTTTCACCGCCTCTTTTGACTTCCCCGTGGACGACGCCCCTGCCCCCCTGCAGATGGAGTTGGTGGAGCTGCAATGCAATGATGAACTGAAGGCGAAGTTCCACACCTATTCTCCTCTGTCCTTCTTTCGACCTCGTCTTCCCTTCTAGCAATTTTACAAAATACATTGCGCATGTTCAACGCGTCGTGCCCATGTTTGGAAGCACCTACTTTTGCGAACAGCTCTTCTCCAAAATGAAGTACACCTTCGTTCCCAACTCTCGGACCGCCACCTCGATGACATTCTTCTGTTGTCTACCTCATTCATCGAGCCGGACATTGAAACACTTGTTCATGACACTGATTTGTATGTTTTTCAATAAAATGGTTGTATAATGTATTCTAGTATATATATATGGTCACTTTGGAGATTTCGTTTGTCACTCCGGTCCGCATCGTGATCCCAAAAGTATCACCTGGCCCTCACTATGAAAAGGTTGCACTAAGGGGAGACCCATGCAGTACAGACGCCTCTGAGGAATAATCGGTAGGGAGAAGAATCCGAAGGGTAGTGTTAACATAACTTGGGGTATAAGGTCAATGAGGAGAATGTGTAGGGGGAATGATGTACTTGCGGTCCTATATATAAGAAAAAGGACCTTGAAAGTAATTCTGGATGGAGTGAAACGTGAGCGATGTTCCTTTCCTGTCTTGAAAAAGAGTGCCAGCCAAAACATGCGTACGCCCTTCCAATGGTGTCTCTCGACGCTGATATGCGAAAGAGGGAAGGGAAGAATCTTACCGGTTAAAAATATTTTTCTAACAACTTCCCCCTACACTTTTTTGGCAATTCTGACTTAAATTTCCTTTTTAACTAATAAGAAGTGTTTAAATTTTAAAATCGCTCCTAATTTCTCATATTATGAACGAAAATGAGAAGTTTAAAGGCAACTGTCGTTAAATTCGATTGTTCCCTCTACTTTAGGTTCTGTATTTGTGTACATTATAGGTCGTTGGACTAAACACCTGTCTTCGTACTTCGTTGCCACCGTTTAAATGTTAAAGCTGGTCCTAATTAGAGTACCTTTTAAAAAGAAAGTTTTTTGAGGAAAGAGCATCGAGTTTGATGGTTTTAGAAAGTGACGAGGCAAATTAGATGAACCATTTATCTCTCACTGGGCCTCTTTTATAAGTTTCAGAAGGAAATACACACCCAAAGTGCGGGAGGTTTTGCTTCCTGGCGCCCGCAAGTTTTAAGAAGACCTTAAATTTCTTAAAAAGTCAGCTATTTTTCCCCCACATGGGGCATTATAGCTGTTTCTTGATCTAAAACGTCCAACGAGCAGAAGAGGGTCACCGCATCCCCATTTTTGACGTATGAATAAATAGGTTGCGGTTTCCTTGAGAGAAGAAACCGAACTGAGCCGTCGAACAGGACAATTGACGACAAGCTGTATTAAATACAAACATCAGGTACTGGTTGAAATAGATCCCAAACAAACATTTTATTCCCACACTTAGATCTTTCAAATCGAATTAATGGTCGAATGCCCTATCTGCGAGAGAGACACCATCAGCCATCAGGACATGTTTTGCACATGGGTTTGATTCGACTAAAAATTTAGCCTCTATTTTTACAGACCCAGAGACAAAAATGGCTTCCCTTTCCCCAAAGGTTTTGTTTTGAGAGCCAATGAAAGTTTTGTGGGCGAGTACAGCTTTCCCAAAATGGTAACCAACGAAGTAGCCAATGGTTCGGACATAGGATATTTGCAAGGAAGTTTTGATAGGAACCCCAACAGGTCCGAACTCACTCACCAATCCAAGGTCTTTAATAAAAAAATAGGAAGCGGAGACTTTAGCAGAGGGCTTTAGAACCTTCAACAGATTCAGTCACCGATCTGACTTTTACCTTATTTGATCTATTTGATCCTGTCGTTTGATGTCTGATTTATAATAAGCAGTGGGCCGAATTATGTTTATTCACTATGCAAAAGCTGCACTCGTAGATAAAGTAAAAAACTGTGCGGTAAAAAGGTCCGTCAAATGGTGTCCTCCTCTGAAGAATTTGCTGATTGAGTGTGGTGATTTAGAACTTTCGTTAGAGGGGCAATTAGGATATGAAATTTGAAATTTAGGAGTTCTTCCCCAGAAATTTAATATGGTTTTATTAACAAATCGAAAAGAAGGGGGCTCTTCTTAAGGACTTAAGGTGGCAGTGAAACGGGAAGGAACACAGGAGAACTTGTAATGTGCTTGGGACTTGATTTGGAAGTCAGTTTCGGACCAAGGTTACTCAAGGGTTCCGTGATATCCGATTTTGAGGCACCGCCGAAATTGGTAGAGTTAACACAAAGAAACACAGAGTATGCAAAGGGCTAATCAATAACCTATACGAAAAAGCTCCTTTCCCATGACCAAGTTCAGTGACACCTAGCATCATTATCCATAAATCTATTCAATTTATTCTTAAAACTTCGCAGAGAGGACGCTTCTATCACTTGACTACTGATCCTATTTGAATCATCTACCACTCGATTTGTAAATCATTTTCTACCAATCTATTTCTTAAACTGAAACCTGTCCAGCTTAAATCCATTGCTACCTACGAGGGGCGGTCAATAAGTTTTTCAATTCAGATATAAGGAAACGAGATATGAGGAAAAGTGTTTTATTATTTTTCAATATAACTACCCTCAACTTCAATGCACTTTCGCCCCTTGTCACTGAGGCTTCGAATTCCCGACAACCAGAAATCTCCCGACTGCTGTTCAATCCACTCCTGCACGGCGAGCTCGACATCTTCATCGTCCCCAACCCAGCGTCCGCGCAGTGCAGCCTTGAGCTGGCGGAATAAAAAGTAGTCGCTAGGGGTCAGATCTGGACTGTAGGGGGGGATGGTTAAACTCCTCGAATCCGCACTGGCGCAGGGCAGCTTGTGCAGCTCTGGCCTTGTGGACAGGGGCATTGTCATGGAGGAGCAGGATACCGCGTGTCAACTTGCCGCACCGCTTCTGACGGATGCACTTCTTCAACCCAGCCAGTTCCTCGGCGTAATATTGGCCTGTGATGGTCCTTCCACGAAGCGCATAGTCCACCATCAACACTTCCTCAGAATCCCAGAAGATGGTGGCCATGTTCTTCCCGGCTGAGGGTTGGGTCCGGAACTTGATGGAGGTCGGAGATCCCCTGTGCTTCCAGGTCATGCTTTCGAGCTTGGTCTCGGGATCCCAGTGATGGACGCACGTTTCATCACCTGTCACTATGCGTGACTCGAATCCCACCGGGTCTAGGTTGTACAGGAGCTGCAATTCCTCCGAACTTTGACGACGTTGAAGTTGATCATGGGGCGTGAGGTTCCTAGGGACCCAACGGGCAGAGACCTTAGTCATGGCCAAATTGTCGTGGGTGATGTTCATAACACTTCGATGTGATATTCCAAGTTCTTGCTCGATTTCTTCGACCTTCACCCGTCGATTTTAGAGGATCATCCTCTCCACACGGGCCACATTGTTCTCGTTGGTCACTCCTGACGGGCCTCGTGGACGGTGGTCATCATCTTCAAGGGACTCACGACCATGTCGGAACTCCCTATTCCAGCTAGCAATGGTTGCATAGGAAGGGGCGGTGTCAGGGTACACTGAAACCATGCGTTCATAGATCTCTTTTGCATTCTTGCCTTCCTTGGTCAAAAATTTGATCATTGTGTGGTGCTCAACCTTGTCCATTGTTGAAAAATTTGTGACTGACGATCTGCGATCAGCTACTGCTTCCTAAATAGACGAGGCAGGAGCGAGCGGCTGCAGGTTCGGACTTGTCCTAACTTGTCATAACACCCCCACAAACAGCGATTCCCCTTCCTCTGTTTTGCCCTACCGATTCGCAAAACTTATTGACCGCCCCTCGTATTTAATAAAAGTAAGAACTTTACCTATGTCTCCCCTATTATAACCTCTAACCCACCTAAATACCTCAATAAAGTCCACTCTATTCCTTTCTAGCGTATGTAGATTTAGTCTCCTAAGCTTTTCCCCTTAAGGTAAACTCCTCAACCAATGAATCATCTTAGTCATACTTCTTTGCACAAACTTAAGCAAACCAATATCGATCCTATAATACGGTGACCAGAATTACACTGCATAGTCAAAATCAGGCCTAACTAATGCGAGATAGTTTCAGAATGACATCAGCATTACTATTTTTTACGCTCCTCCCAATAAACCCTATTACCCTATTAATTATATTCTTAGCCATTAAGCACTGCTTTTTAGTCCGGAGGTCGCAACTTACAAGGATACCTAAGATTCTTTCACATTCTGACTTCCCTAAAACTCTCCCATTCCATTTATAATTATTCAGAGGATTACGTCTACCTATACTAAGTATACTACACTTGCTTATGTTAAATTCTATTTGCTATTTCTCCAACCATTAGAAATGTTTTGTCACTTCGTCTTGTAATACCTCAGTATAGGAGTTATGACTTATAATCCTACCCAACTTAGTATCATTGGCAAACTTGCTCATGCCAATACTTATACCTATGTCCAGCTCATTAATATAAATCAAAAACAACAACGGCCCCAACACCGACCCCTGAGGAACTCCAGTAGTAATATTCCCCCACTCGGATCTAAGCCCATCTATACTAACTTTTTGCTGTCTGTCACTAAGCCATGGCCGAATCCACCTAAAAATACTTCCATCGATACCATACACTTTATATTTATTCAAAAGTAATAGGTATGCCACCCCGTGGAAAGCCTTACTAAACTCCAAATTTACATTATCGTAATTCACATCTCTATTGGCATTATCGTACATCATTCTACAAAAGAGAGTAAGTAATAAAAGAGTGTTGAACTTCCTTAATCAACTTATGTTTATCTAAGTGGTGTCTAATAGATTTCGCTATTACAGATTACATCATTTTTCCCAACACTGATGTCAAACTTATTGGTCTTAATTAGAGATATTCATTCTATCACCCTTCTTAAATAGGGCCTTAAATTAGTGAAGTGAATTTATGATTTCTCGAAAGATCGTTTAATTAAAATTTGACTTTGAAGTTGAAGTCAATTTGAGACGACAATTTTTCTTTAAGCAGAGTTATTCAAAATATCGAATGAAATGTAAATTTGATTATTTATTCGTTTGAATCTTCCATAGAAACAAAAAGTGTTTTTACTAATTCAACCCTCTTACGCAATTCAAGTTCGAAAATGGAATATAAGTTAACTTTTGTATTGGCTTTATTTAGAAATAGGGTAATCCTTTTAATTAAATGACAACTTTTAACTAAATTTATAACAAAATTTTCGAATTTGGATGGAAAAGAGACTAAATTATCGCCACCCATTTCGTTAAAAATAAAATTAATAAAGGAAATGAAAAGCAAATAAAATCAAAGAATTAATTTCCAGTAAAAGTACACATTTTCGCAATGACCACAATTTTCCGATCGCAAACAAACCCGCAGCTTTATTCCTTACGAAGTTTGAAAAGAAAATACTTGAAAGTAGGAATACATTTTAGGATGACTGCGTCACTTGGGCGAAAAAGAAATAACTAATGAGTGAATCTAAGGAGATGGGAAAGAAAGTGAAACACGTGAGTAAACTGAGTAGGAAATCCACGAATGAAGCACTTAAGAAAAAATAAATTAGGATAACGATGAGTACAGGAAGCTATACTGATAAGAAATGAGAATTATGATGAAACAGAAAAATAGCTGTGTGAACATCAACGAGCATTGGGGAGGTCAAATGTAGATGGTGAGAATGGTTTGATGAGTTTTAAATTGTGGTTATGAAAGATGATGCAAATGTAAATATGATTGTGGATCAAGTACGCTAAGAAACTATTGGATGAATGGCAAACTATTGCATTAGCGGGAAGACTATTTGTGTATCCTACATCTATATTATTAATTAAAAGTTATCTATTCCATTTAAAAGATACAATAAAGACATCATTTAAACGTATATAGCATTACCAGAGTGGAAATAAATATTTGGTCGCTAGATAGAGAACCTAATACGCCGTATCACCACCTTTCTTTGCTATGACAGCGATCAGGCGTTTTTTATAAGACTTAACTAAGTTCTAGCAACATTGTGTTGTAATATCTGTCTACTCCTCCTTACAAATAGCTGTCAATTAGTCAAGGTTTACAGTAATGCTCTTGTAGACTTTTCACTTCTATATTCGCCACAAAGTTGAAAAAGAATTCAAGTCAGGGAATTGAATCGGCTACGAGAAAACATTAATATTGTTCTGCAGGCACGATTCAGGTGTTTATTTAGCCGTGTGCTTAGAATTAAGGCCTTGCAAGAACATCCAATCATCCTGCATCTCCGACTTATCCACGGTTGTCGTTAACTTATTGGTCAATATTTGCCGGTCCTTGGTTCCCATTCATTGTTGCATCCATTATATGAAGACTAACAGTCGCTTTAAAAGAAACACAGTCCTACACCATAAAGCTGAAACCTCCATGGTTGACACCAGGCATGGTGTTCTTTCAATCGTAGGCGGTTCCATCATGAAGCTAAACATGCGAGTTGCATTCCGGCCAAAGAGTTCAATTTTGGTATCATCAGACCAAAACGCATGTATCCAAAATTGGTCTGGTTTACCATTTTCTCGCAATCAAACTTCTGCCGTGCTATAAAGGAAGCTTACTTCAGAAAAAGGGTCTTGCATGGTCAAAATCTGAGAAGTTGTCTAGTGAGTTCATTACTAATTGTCATTTTTGTAACTGATGTCCCAGGCGTAGGCAGATCGTCTTGCTTTTCTGCTCTCGTTATCATAGGGTTATTTGATACCGACCTCAGCCTCCATCGGCGATCTTGTTGAGATATTTTCTTTTGAGTTCCACTAGTGCCAAGAAAAGCTTGCAGTGGTCCTCGAGGTCTTTCATTTTTTTTTTACAATCCAATCTATACTGCTGAGAAGAACACTTTAAAAAAAAGAAATACTTCTAAAGCTTTGACCTTCACTGTAGTGCTCGGTTATCTTTTCAAATTAGTTGGAAGCATTTTACTTCTAGCACTGATGGCTCAATGTTGTATTAAGTGGGTTAGATGCTAAATGAGATTACGAAAAAAACTATACTTTGGTAAACTATTCTTAGATGTTATCGAAATATTCTAGAGCTTTGTGGAACATTCTAGGCTAAAGTATTCTGTTAATAAGATGATTTAAAAGTATTTTCCATGAATGGCTACTGTATATAGATATTTCCATACCTTTGTCTGTTCGCCTTTAAAATATATACTGCTTAATATCACAATTTTTTAATTTCTTTCACACATCAAAATATGTTAATTATAGGATTAACATTAATTTTTAAATGCTAGAATATATATTAAATATATAATTTAAATTATTCCAAATATTTTTTTCATCTCACTGTAAGTTGTAAATAAGGCGGTGTTTGGATAAAAGATACCCTAGGTGAGTAGTTTAACATAGGTAGTGGCAATGATGTGCTTGGAGAGGAGGCAACGTTGTGTGATGTCGCTATGGCTGTTTAATATCATTATGGATGAAGTACTGAGAGATGTCCGTATGGGAATGACGCCAGTGTATGTGGGATTGATGTCAAATGATATGGGTTCAATCAACAGTAACGACATAATAATTCGGGCACCTGTTTCCATCACAACACTTACAGTAGCTTCAAACCAAATAATGGTAATACATGATGAATTACAGATATAAACTAATATGGCTGTAAGTTGTACATGTATATTGTACATATTTGGATAGATGAAACTGTAAGTTACGTCGATTTAAATCCGCGGTAACCAATTTTAAAATCGACAGTTTTTCAGTAATGCGGTAGGAAGCAATCTGAGGCACTGGTCGGTCAGAACTGGTGGAGTGTATTGGCAATATAAACTCGGGAAAATACATCTCGATCCTTCGGAAAGGACTTCAGTTTTCTGCAGTGGTTAGATGCTAAAGTATGATACCTTATTTATGGAGGATGGTGCTCCCTGCCAAACAGCCAAAAGGACCAAAAGCTAGGGGCAAAAGAAAAACGGGGTCAGAAGACTTCCTTAGCGAAGCCAGTCTCCTGATATGAACCCAATTAATAATACCCTTTGTACCATACTGGGTAAAGTGGTGCGAAAAAGCCACGAAATTTACTAGTATTTATTTACCTTTGAGTTGTATATATATATATATATATATATATATATATATATATATATATATATATATATATATATATATATATACAGGATAACCAGGACAGAGCCAAAGAATTAATACAAAATAGATTAATTTTTTTATTAATTCTTTATCATTGATGATGGGATTTGTTATAATCTTGAACCGTTTGCAATAAATGCTACGAAGCGTCTTTGGCTCTGTCCTGGTTATCCTGTTTATACTTTGCCTGTGGTTTGCGTCCATCAATTCGTTTGCCGCTTATATATATATATATATATATATATATATATATATATATATATATATATATATATATATATATATATATATATATATATATATATATATATAAGTGAAGTTTTGCATCATTTAGCATTTAACAAGTTTGTGGTGCAGCAATGAATAGGGTGAAATGCGTTGTGTGGGTTGATTGAATGGGGTTAGGTCGTTAGAGAAGATCATTATGATTTAAGGGTCATAAACAGACTATCTGATGGACAGTAAATAAATCCAGTGAAGAGTCTCGTGTGGGAATGGGATTTACTGCTGGAACAGAGGTAGAACACATACAGGTTGAGTGCGTCGGGTCATGTTGGGGAGGTGGAGTAAAATTTTACTGATAGGAGTAATTACATCTTTGGTCCTCGCTGAAGGAGGTGGAAGAAGAGAAGGTATTTGCAGAATGGTTGAAATGGATGTTGGTTCGATTTAGACAGATTTGGGGCTGGAATGGGTGTAGAGATGTAGGTTAAGGAAGGAGGGAGTGATGGAGAAAGTGGGTAAGTTTAAGATGGGAATGAAAAAATGAAGTTGCGTGAAGAAGACGTAGTGAATGGTTTCAACGTTATGAATATATGGACATATTTTGGTTGTGTATTGCGTGATGTTAGCGCTGTATTCGTGTGTGTTTTTTTGCAGTGAATGTGTGTCTTTTTTGATATTCGTACTCCACCTTTTTCACCCCCTATACTACAGCACTACCTTGTAACCCCCCCCCCCCCGTAATCTAGCATCAACGAGCGAGAGAGACGACTGCCTGAACCTTCGGCGCCGCTCTAGCAACGGGAGGAGGAGCGAGCGATCCTTATCCCTCAGCGGGCGAGCCACCAGAGCACTGCACCCCGCGCGCCCAAACACCCTTTAAGTGGTTGTCTCCCGACGCCGATGGTGAGAGATAAGCGGCGCCGAGCGAGGACATATTTCATGTTTGTGTGCGCAGCCGCCCCTCCGTTCCTGGCCTCCGCAGGAGGACGCCCGACCTCCTCCGGGCATACACGCTGCGGGATATATATATACACACACATACACACAGGGATACAGCACGTCGCTGGTTACAATGACACTCAACATGACTTTATCGAATATATACAGGGTGCCTATTAAGTAACTGGGTATTTTGAGGATAAAAAAGCTGTCTAAGAAATTTTATTGACATATTTGATTGTCTACTTTTATAGAAACTATAAATTCATAAAGGTGAAAAGGTTTAATGGTTGCCCTCAAAGTGGGTTCGATCCGTATCTCCGCAAATTTTGAATCTATCAGGTAATCCAGGTCATGGAAAAAGACAAGGTCCTCATCTGACAAGGGCATGAAATAACCCAGGTTTGTCTTGTGACCAAAGACATGGTAAAAACAAGGCTCGTCTTGTGATCAAGGGCCTGGATTAACCAGGTTCGTCATGAAATCATTCGTATGAGAATCGCGTCTCGTCAAATGATCAAGGCCATATAACACAAGGGTCTTCATCTGACAAGGGTATCAAACATACAAGGGTCCTCATCTGACAAGGGCATGGTACACACAAGGGTCCTTATCTGACAAGGGCATGGAACACACAAGGGTCCTTATCTGACAAGGCCATGGGATAACCCAGGCTTGCTTTGTGACCTAGGGGATAGGAAACACATCTCGTCAAGTGATCAAGGGCATGGAACAAACAAGTCTCGTCACTTGATCAAGGGCATGATATGACCCAGGCTCATCTTGTGACCGAGGGCATGAAATCAACAGTCTCGTCTGATGATCCGGACCAAACTCATCTGGTGATCAATAATATGAAACAAATCAAGCTGGGATTTCCAATGCCAATGATCACAAGACGAACCTGGTTAATCCAGGCCCTTGATCACAAGACAAGCCTTGTTTTTACCATGACTTTGGTCACAAGACAAACCTGCGTTTTTCATGCCCTTGTCATATGAGGACTTTGTCTTTTTCCATGACCTGGATTACCTGATAGGTTCAAAATTTGCGGAGATACGGATCGAACCCACTTTGAGGGCAACCATTAAACCTTTTCACCTTTAGGGATTTATAGTTTCTATAAAAATAGACAATCAAATATGTCACCAAAATTTCATATATATATATATATATATATATATATATATATATATATATATATATATATAATATATATAATATCAGTCAGGCTTATTCATGGGTTGAACCATGAAGAAAAGTCGAATATAAGACAAATCGAGAAGATTGAAAAGAAAATTATTAATACGAGATTAGCGTTCGCTTTCAATAAAAATTGCCATAATATATATATATATATATATATATATATATATATATATATATATACGTGTGTGTGTGTGTGCGTGTGTGTGTTGTGTGGGTGTGGGGTCTTAGGTGAGTGTTGTCTGTCTCCGTGCCTGTGTTTTCAAGCGCTCTGCGTGTCTCCTCAGTACGCGGGTCTGTGTGCGTATCTCTGTTTGTCTGTTTCTGCCGATGTCCCAGCGAGTCGTGGGTCTCCCCGCGTCGAAAGATGCGACTATAAACACTTTGTGGGACTCGAGTCTGCCTTTAATTGTCCGAACCTGTCGTATATTTGTTACCTCGTGTGGGCCTCGCGGGACCTTCCTAAATTAGCCAACATTGGTTTGTCCCCTGAAAATCTCTCCAGGCACCATTGATTCGCCTTTTGCGAAGAGTATTTGTGGGGTTATGCACACACATATACACACACACGCTCCCACGCTCACACGCACGCAGTCTCTGGGGGAGTATTGATGTCCACGACACGGGAGAGATACGAAAAAAAGGCAAATTTAAAGCATGGATGTTTTGGACACCTCATGATGTGAGAAGGTCGCTGAGACGGCGTAAAATGGACAGAGAAAGTTATAAACATTTCGGAATCATGTACTTTAATATAAACTGCCATTATATATATATATATATATATATATATATATATATATATATATATATATATATATATATATATATATATATATATATATATATATATATATATATATATATATATATATATATATGCGTGAAGTTCCCAAGGAAAAAAACAAAAAACAACCGATAGCCCAAGCGCTTTCGTTGTCAAAACTTCTTCAGGGGAAAGTACAAAGATAAATGTTAAAGAAAAAAGTGGAGCGGGCATATAAAACAAAAAACATGTGACGTCATAAACAAAAGACTAACTACACGTATCCCTAAAAAGGAATCAAAAGAATAAAGAGATTGTTATGTAAAATATGTTATATAAAACCTGAGAGAGCTTTTTTATATTGTTTACATATTCTTTCAGTTATAAAATTATCAAGTTTAAAAAGCCTATCACTAAGATTAAAATTTAGGTGCTGCGTAGATTTAATAATGGCGGATTCAATAAGATTACGCTCATGATGGCCTTTTATATAAATTAGGGCTTTTGCTTCCTGACCAATCAATCTGATGGCCAGTGGAGCTAATATGTATAAATAAAGCATTAGAATGTCTGCCCTGTTCGGCAACTATATTTATGTTGGGTAATCCTCACAGATAAACCTTTTCCAGTTTGACCAACATAAAACTCATCACAAAAAGTACAGGGAATTGCATAATAACAGGAAAGTTTATTAAAGGGCGAATTATTAATTAACAAATTCTTTAAAACTAAATTAGAGGTAAAAACGACATGAACATTAAATGAGGATAAAAGCTTAGAGATCTGTCTAAAATTATCTTTATAGGGAAGACACAAAATATTTTTGTTGGAGAAAGTTTTTTATCATTATTGTAAAAAGATTTTTTAGCTGAAGCCAAGCCACTATCTAAAACATATAGAGGGTACTTCAGACATTCTAGTGCTTTATTTATAGATATTAGCTCCACTGGCCATCAGATTGATTGGTCAGGAAGCAAAAGCCCTAATTTATGTAAAAGGCCATCATGAGCGTAATCTTATTGAATCCGCCATTATTAAATCTACGCAGCACCTAAATTTTAATCTTAGTGATGGGCTTTTTAAACTTGATAATTTTATAACTGAAAGAATATGTAAACAATATAAAAAAGCTCTCTCAGGTTTTATATAACATATTTTACATAATAATCTCTTTATTCTTTTGTTTCCTTTTTAGGGATACGTGTCGTTAGTCTTTTGTTTATGACGTCACATGTTTTTTGTTTTATATGCCCGCTCCACTTTTTTCTTTAACATTTATCTTTGTACTTTCCCCTGAAGAAGTTTTGACAACGAAAGCGCTTGGGCTATCGGCTGTTTTTTGTTTTTTTCCTTGGGAATTTCACGCATTCGAAGATCACGTGCTGATTTGTGATTATTTTTTGTGCATATATATATATATATATATGAAATTAAAAACTCACAAAGTATCACGTGGGGGCAGCAAATGAATGCAATGTCCCACAGGAAAAAATGAAAAGGTGTTTCCAAGTACTTTCGAACTTTATTAAGTTCCTTATCAAGGATAACTACAAGAAATAGTATTATATTAGAGGTATATATACGAAAGAAAATTATGAAAGACCGCCTCAAAAAAAAGAAATCACCAATGAGGAAGACGGATAGGGAAAGGTAAAGAAACACATTAAGAATTACAAGAAACAAGTAGTAAGGTCAAACTGAGAAGACGGAAAGGGTAACAGATTCAAAGAAATGGAGATAGCTTAAAGAGGAAGATTATAAGACACGATGAGCAAAAGGGGGGGAAAAATACAATGTACAAAACAGAGCCGGACAATTAAAAAATAAAAAATAATAATAAAAAATAAAAATAAAATAGGGGCCACATAACTAAAGAATGTATATAAAAAACTAAGAACGAAAGACAGAACTAATTTCTTTAAGTATTAATCCCTTAATTATAGCATCTATTTTATATAAACCAGGGAAAAGGTTAAAATTATCACATTGGCTTATAAAAGCACATTCAATGATATATATATATATATATATATATATATATATATATATATATATATATATATATATATATATATATATATATATATATATATATATATATATATATATATATGGTGAGAATGGGAGGATGAAGTAAAAACATGGAAAATACACTGAAGTTCTTTATTGACGTTTCGTCTGTTGGCTTCTTCAATTCTGAAGAAGCCAACAGGCGAAACGTCAATAAAGAACTTCAGTGTATTTTCCATGTTTTTACTTCCTCCTCCCATTCTCACCTATACGTTGTGATATTCTTACTATATATATATATATATATATATATATATATATATATATATATATATATATATATATATATATATATATATATATATATATATATATATATATATATATATATATATATATGGATTACTACCTAGAAAACATCACCAAAAAGCTGGCTGACGATGAGTGGTAATAAAGGACAAATGTGTGATTAGAAAAATAGGGGGAGTCACCTCACTCTCTTCATCACGTTCGACCGTGACAGAGTCTCTGATTGGACCTAGTGGCCCCTTTACTCCGGGTGTTTCATATGCTCATCTGGATTATTTGCAACTTAATGAAATAACAAAAAATAGCATCAAACCAGTAAGACCCTAAGCTCAACACTAGGCTAGTTTAAAGGAGAAGGGGAAAATGGGGAACGGGGAGGGGAGGAACACGTAAAGGGAAAAGAGGATATGGATAAAGAATTAGTTTTACTAGTTATATTTCTACAAGACCATATATTATAATAATAACAATAATAGGTATTTATAATGCGTCTTTCAGGGCTGTTAGCCCTCCCAGAGCGCAGGTTGTGTAGCGAGTGTAGAGAAAGTTTACAGGGAAGAAAAGGCAATTCTGCAGAGATGAGTCTTCAGGAGACGTTTAAAAGTAGCAAGGGAGGGAGAAGATCGGACTTCGGCAGGAAGAGCATTCCAGAGTCTAAGAGCACAAACTGAGAAGGAACGGCCACCCATCGAACAGAGGACAGAACGAGGAGTGTTCAGGATGGGAGCGAGGTTAGACCGGAGTGCCCGAGGAGTTTGACGACGGGAGAGGACAGATGAGAGATAAGGTGGAGCCTCGACGTTTAGGGCCTAGTAAAATTTATCAATTCTATTCTTTAACATATTTACCGCAGTGCTTTCGACTACTTTCTAGGGCAAGGTAATCTAAGTCTGTGTTATTTTAAAAGAAAATATGTCGTATAACAGTGTTAAACTTTTCTTTAATAGCTTTAAAACGTTATTTCTTCTATTGGTCGTTCGGTTATCTATCTCAAATATTGTCATAATTTATATTAGTTAACCCGTTGAGGATTTTTAATGGCTACAGTAAGTTGGTGGCACAGATTCCAATCTTCCACTTAAAGTAAATTGAGATGCATCAGTCTTTCTTCGAACGATCTAATTTAAGTTTAGGAATTAATTTCGTCTCTTGACGTTGGACGCGTTCCAATAAAATAATGTCTTTTAGCCTGTATATAGACCAAAATTGCCCCTCATACTTCAAATGAGGTTTCAGAAGGGCTTTATCCAAGAGAAAAATAATATCTTTCGATTTAAATGCAAAAATGGGTTGCAGTGAATCCTCGAACCCTAATGACCTTATCCATATCGATTGTGTTTAAAATTTGATCACACATATTGTGATCTCTTCGGATATTGCCAGCCATCTTTCCGACCGATTTACTACTCTATCCAAGTTTTTTTTAACCTTTTATAGTTACTTATTTGTTCTAGTACCAAATTTGGTGCCAGCAACATTTTTTTAAAATTTTGCATAATAAATTTTCCGTGGTAAGATGCTGTGTATATAATAAAAATGTAAGATTCCATGAACACATCGCAGAGAAACTCTGCTAACTACTAGTCCCCATCATAAACTATTTCCACTGATAATAACACTCCAACAGCTTTTCACCCGATTGTCAATTCCTTTTAGTCACACTCCTATTCAGTGCGATTTTAGCTTTATTAAATGTAAGTGTGAAACGGTGTCAACAAGTAAGAAATCGAGATAAATTCCATCTATAGCCTTTTCCTGTTCAAACCTTGAGATTATTTTGTGAGAAACATCAAACCGTATTGTGTCATTTATTAATTATTTAAAGCCAGATGCTCCACGATCCCTTCTCTAACAATGGACTTTATGAATTTATCAACGACTGAATTAAGGGAGATGGTCCAAACATTTACAGGCTCAATCTTTATAGAATTTTTCAAAATTGGTGTTACATTTCCTTTTTGGACTCCTTAGAATTCTAAGGAACTATTTATTCTCTGACAAATAGACTTTTAGAAATTTTTTACAAAAATGTTCTAAAAGTTCGCTATCTAATTCTTTAAAATCGATTAAATAGATTTTATCGGGACTCAACACTTTGGAAATTTTAATATCTTAAATAAACTAATTTCATTTTTGGCTCTGTTAATTCCAGGCAGCGTGAACATAAAAAATCAGAGAATGTGAGGGACTGACCGACTATTGGGTGGATACGCCGGGCTTACCCTTGCATTGTAGGTACGTTAATTGTATCTTCGATAGTAAAAAAAAATTTGCAAAATGTTCATTCAATAACTTCACTGCGTGATCCTGATCGTCACTAAGGATACCTCGGCATCCTGGAGGGGGACCGATGCACATTTTAATTGGCTTTCGATTATTTGCACATCTGTAAAATCGCTCGGGCTCGTGTCTTGACAACGACGCTAATTTTTTTCATACCTCCTTTTGTCTGTTCCGATTTTACGCTTGAGTGGAAATATACAGGGCAACGCCCTATCGAAATATATATCTTTTCTTAATTTCTTTATTATTATTTAAGGGTAAACTGACCCAGAATTTGTATAATTTTCAAAATAAACCTCATTATTGGCTGGCCTGGGAAGCAGGGCACCCGATTTTTTTTCTAGCTTTTGCCAATGGCAAAAGCTAGAACGAGAAATGGCCGAGTTATCCGAGTTTATGGCAGATTTGGTTGACTAAGGTCGTGTTTTTGTCGGGACGTCAGACTCTGTTTTAAACCTTCCGTGGACAACAGTAGATTTTGGTCAGTTATTTATGGTTGTAAAACACCTCCGTGGCCACTGCTGCGGCCATCAGTGGGCTGGCTATACGCTATCTCTATCCATACATTAACCTTGCAATCTGTTGATAATAAGTTCCTAGTACAATATCCACACATGTTTGTTTTAATTTAATCAAATAGCACACATTTACAATGAGGCTACCATAATCACATTGGTAGCACTTAGTCAGGATATATAGAGTCACGGAAGAGAATTCCAGCTTTAAATCGTGTTCATTTATAAGAAACGGTGAAGCTAATACAAATATACGAGAGTCATAACCCACCAAATCTGACTCGATTTTTATTAGGGAAAAGACGGAGATAAGACGCGTGGTGCTGCAGTCCAATGAATCCGGGTTGTTTCGTTGATTGCTGCCGAACTCACTTTTCTGTGAGACGAGTCGAGAAGAAGAAGAACAACAACAACAACAACAATTAAAGAAGAAGAATTATAAAAAGAAGCGGAAGAAGAAAAGCGGAGGAAGAAAAAAAAGAAGTAAAAGAAGAATAGGAATAAGAAGAAAAGAAAAAGAAGAGAAGAAGAATTAGATGAAAAGAAAAAGGAGAAGAAGGAGAATTATAATAAAAAAACGAAGAAGTAGAAGAAAAAGAAGAAATGGAAGAAGAAGAAAAAGAATAAGAAGAAGAAAGGAAGAAAAGAATAATAATCATAAGAAGAAGAAGAGAAGGAAAAAGAAAAGAAGAAAACGAAGTAAAAGAAGAAAATATTAAGAATAAAAGAAAGATGAAGATGAATATGAAGATGAAGAAGAAGACGAAGATG
Organism: Ceratothoa steindachneri; assembly: GCA_963969495.1. Taxonomy (NCBI): domain Eukaryota; kingdom Metazoa; phylum Arthropoda; class Malacostraca; order Isopoda; family Cymothoidae; genus Ceratothoa; species Ceratothoa steindachneri. The sequence continues at coordinate 90,766,679 of OZ018327.1, forward strand.
AAGAAGAAGAAGAAGAAGAAGAAGAAGAAGAAGAAGAAGAAGAAGAAGAAGAAGAAGAAGAAGAAGAAGAATTTGGAGGATTTCAGTATTGAATCGTATCTTAGTTTGTACAAAATAATTCTCATAGAACTTATAAATATGGCGTTAGAACATCCCTCCCCCCGCGCCCGACCCCCCGCCTCATTTTCCTCTCGTTGTTACGATTTGGAATGAATTCCCTTCATTTGATGGCCGCTTGTTTTGATAAGGTCGTCAGTAAAGGACGATGAGGTTACAGCGCACCCCCCCCCCCCACTCCTCCGGTTGAGATTGACAAACAAAGTGTCGTAAAAGAGAGAGAGTTGGGGGGGGGGGGGGGTGAGGAATCAAGGGTTGCTATTAAGGTGATTTGGCCTTTACCATTCTTTTTGGTGGCCATCAGATAAAGCCTGAGCCGCCCAGCAATGAACCAATTCTATCTCTCCCACACTCTCTCCACATCGCTCTAAGTAATGAACGAGAGGTTAACGCCGTCCACTCTCCATACGTACGTGGCAACCACTAAAAATTTTCTTTCTCACTCTCTGGCTTTTGCACACACGCTCTCTTAGACTCCCCCCTCTCTCTCTCTCTCATGCTGTTTTCACTGTCTCACTCGCTCTCAAACTCTCTCTCACGCACTCGCTCATAATCTCCCATACTCCTTTTCACACTCTCTTTCTCTCTCTCTCTCTTTCTCTCTTCCATACACACTTTCTTAGAATATTCCTCACACTCTCTCTGACATTGTTTTTCACTATCTCACTCTCTCTCTCTCAAGCTCTCTCTTTCTTTCATTCACTCACGCACTCTCTCTCTCTCACACATAATATCACGAATCCTCTATCATACTTTCTCACGCACACACTCTCTCTCTCATGCTCTCTCTTCCCCACTCTCACACGCTTTATCAGCACTATATCACGCACTTTCTCTCTCACGCACTTTCTCTCTCACGCACTCTCACTCCCATTATTTCTCATACGCTCTCGCTCTCTCTCACTCTCACACTCTCTCTCTCTCACACACCCTGTCTCAGTGACGCGTTCTCTCACACACACACTTTTGCTATACTTTCCCTCATACTTATTGTTAGGCCTCCGTATACGGTGCCTGATCGGTATGGTTCGCAAGAACTTATGAGGTACTGCTTTTCTTGTGACTCCTTTGATTCTCTCTCTCACTTTTTTTTCTCACATTCTCTCTCGCAGTTTTTCTCTTAAACTCAACAATTTAACTTCTGAAAATCTGAAGTCTCATTTTGCCGTGTATTAATACATACATACATACATAGATCGGATAATGAGCATAACTTGAGTTTTACAACATATGCTATATATAAGATGTGTAATGGAAGTAAATATAATTTATGTACAATTGAAGTTTGTGTTCCCATATAATAGATGCTAACAATATGACATTAGAAACAGCTGGTATTTCCATTATTTTGTTATATATATATATATATATATATATATATATATATATATATATATATATATATATATATATATATATATATATATATATATGATAAATGAACAATAACGTTCTAGTCAATGTGATTAGGTAAGGGTAATAATATGTGTATGTAACGTATATGTAACGCTTGTAATGCTCCTGGAGAGAGTTGAGCAACTCCAGGAGACTTTTCTAGCGGATTAAGGAATTCTTATTATTACCCTTACCTAACCGCATATATATATATATATATATATATATATATATATATATATATATGCTGCGGCGGGGTGGTAATTTGTCGCCATCCGCGCATGCGTGCTGTCTGGCGTCGGTTCTATTGTTCCCTTTTATTATAGCAGAATAAGTTGTGCATCTTCATTCAATCCTCTGAAAACTCAGAAAAGGCTATGCTGCCTTTGATTGACGCCTGGATCTCCAACGCGAAGATCTCCGATTGCTTGGGTCTCAATCGGACAGAGGTACAGAGGATCCGGAAAGAGTCGGAAAAGCAAGACTGTGATTACTGGGGTACGTCGGCTCGAAAACCTCAATCTAATCATTCTGATACGAAAAGAATCCCTGATTTGTCATGGAGATCCAAGGTATTATGGACAACGATGCCAGCAAGTCAATGAGGTCCTTAGCCAAAGACAAGGGAGTGTCAGGGTCTCTCATCAGGCAGTGGGTGCATGATGACATCCGTTATTACTCATCCAAGATGTGAAAGGGTCAGGTTCTGTCGCAGAAGATGAAGGAAAAGCGGAAGGAAGGTGGTGCGAAGCTTATGAACAAACTGAAACATCCCATCAAGGTTCGCCTCCTTTGGTTCTTCCCAAACGAGCAGCAGAATTTGGGAAGCAGCCAGCTGTTGCTAAACAAAACAGCTGGCTTACTGTGTCCCTCTCAGATGTACCGAAAGTCATGAAGACAAAGTTCTTGGTGGTCCACATCATGATGGTTACGGTGGGCAGTAGCGAGGGCCATGTTATGCCCTGTTTATCTTCTCGGAGGGCCTCATACCTAATAGGCAGGGCTACTTCAAGTGCCTGAAAGAGTTGGTGCTGTCTTTGATCCAGGAGTTGGAGTCTGAAAGATCGGACATGTGTCAGCAAGGCCTAAGACCCAGTCTTAGCTGTCAGACAATTTCTTTCATCACATCACTCCTAACATCTGGTTTCCCAACTCTCCAGATTCCAACCCTCTGGACTATTGTCTGTGGAGCGTGGTTGACAAAGAGATCAACAAGTCCCCCTACATCACTAAGGTAAAGCTTAGGTCCAGAGTCTCCACAGATTTCACCTAGTTTAACAGGGGACCGTCGAGAAGGCTGGACGCAGTATCCGACACCGCCTGGAGGCCGTGAAGGAGCCGCCGATGATTTCATTGAATAAAATTAATAGTAAAGCAAAACCCTTCAAGGCTTTAACATGTAACTGTTAAATGTATCTGTATGTATAATACCTTTACCTTATATATATATATATATATATATATATATATATATATATATATATATATATATATATATATATATATATATATATATTATATCGTCCGCAGGAACATAAATGGATACACATAGACACGTAGAAATACGAGTAGATATGTACGTGATTTACATATGCATAATGCATACACACACTTCTTTTTGTTTATGTGTATCTCTCCACAATTTTCTCCTTTTTCTCTCTGCCCAACTTACGTACATGCAAATACATAGAATGAGAATTCAGAAAGTTCCCGGAAAGATGCGAACTAACAAAAACTGAGTGTCAAATTTCATTTATTTTCCCCGACACGATAAATTCCTGCCGACTATGTAATGAAGGGAAAAAAGTGAAGTGATTTGATATTGTGGCAAGTACAAACATCAAACCTCGGTTGAGTTGTGTTGGAAGCTAAGTGGATTCTATGATATTTTGGGTTACATTTTTCCTATAAACTTTCCCCCATACATCGAATTATTACATGTATCTTGCACCACCACTTCAGCAAGAATCCAATGGTTGTTCTTGGTTCCATTTTAACAGATGTCCTGTCGATTAAATGAAGGATCTTTATAAACTACTCTATCTTCCTTGCAACTATATCAAATCATTTCACTTTTATACATTTCATAACATTCCATAACATGGTCGTAGGAGTTTATCTTTACCGGGAAAAGAATTGAAATTCGATGCATAGTTTTTTTATCAATTCTCACTTTCAAGGAACTCTTAGAATTCATCTTGTACACGCACACAAACTTTCCCGCACACACAACAGCTCGATGCTCTTACACACAACAGCTCGATGCTCTTATTATTTATTCCAGTCAGGTCTGATATTTTGGGCCGCCAATTATTTTGGATGACGATTCCGTAATCGGTTTCCATGACGATATAATTCAGGGGATGACATGGGGGAAGTTACCCCATACTAGAGGGGGGAGGACAAGCACGTGAATGGGCTGGAGTTGGTTTGCTGCCAGAGAGAGTCACTGTTATCAGGGTTTTTTCGGGGGGGAAGGTCTGTAAGCGATTTGTATTACTTTTCGACGGGATTAGTAATGAAATTATTATTATTTAATAAAAGAAAACTAACGAGGGCATCAATACAGAAAAGTTTGAAACGAGAGGCTTGTAAAGAACTTGACAAAAATGTGGCAAATGAAAATGCATGGAATGTAGCAAGCCTGAAAATTGTAAAGAGGAGACTACTCATTTTATTTGTAGAAAAAAAAGGAAATCCAACGAGTGAATTTGCCTCGGGGAAGATTTTTTAACCAAATATGCGTATATAAAGGGGAGTAGTTAGGGGAAGTGAAAAAGAGGGGGGATGTACCTGGTATTGCAAATGTCCTGTTACACTCGTTACGACGCTCTCAACAAAGGAGACAATGATAGTCTTGAGGTAGTTGGGCACGTTTAAATTAACATAAATGTGTGTCTAATTTCTAATACCAATCAATGTGTCCGCCGTCGGTGGCGAGCACGCGCTCCATGCGATACCCGAAGGCCACAAACAAGTTACGGACGAGGTCTTTTCTCATGGTGGATCACACGTGGTTAACGGAGAACTTCAGATCACCTAGGTTGCTCTGGTGGACCATGCAGGCCTTGCCCTCGACATGTGCCCACACGCTGTAGTCGATGATATTGGTGTTGGGCGTCTGTGGTGGCCAAAAGTCATCCGACCAGAAGTTCATGTTCGACCCCAACCACTCTTGGACGGTCTTGACCAGTGGGAGGGGGGAGACACCATCCGGCTGAAAGACGTAGTCCGCCTTCTTCGTGATCTTTCTCACCCAGGACAGCAGGACTTTCGTGGCAATATGGCCCTGTAATCGGCCGCGAACACCTCCGACATCTTTAGGCGATTGGAAGCCGCGCCACCAAGCATTATCAAAGGGGGCGGGTGTTTTGCCGTGGGCACGGAGCGGACCTCGGAGAAATCTCGGTCGAAGCTTACCACGCGATCGTTCTGCTTCTTGATCACAGGATAGACCGTAAAGGTCTTTTCATCAGAAATAAATGAGAATTCGATTGCCATGACACTTCAAGTCGTTGAGAAGGCGACGGCAGAGCTCTCGACTTTGTTCTCGCATACGGTCGGTGGGCAAAGGCCCTTTCACGTACCTCAAGCTCTTGTCGCCCTCCTCCTTGATCACCTGGACACCGTGGCCACCGAGATGTTCTTTTTCTTCTTCGTGAGCGCAGTCATTTTGAGCTTCTGAGCACTTTCGAAAGCCTTTATCACAGCCAAGCCGTTGGCAACTTAATGTTTGCATAAACGATGTCGTTCTTTGAGATCTTTCTCGTTCTTGATCCTTTTCGTGATTCTGTGCACGGTCATCCGGCTGACGTTGAGCCGCTTGGCGATGTTGGACTTGTGACCCGCGCGCAGGAGAGCAGAGATCGCGATTCTTTTTACTTCCATCTCGATACACTTACACACAATGGAAAAGGCACTTTAATGACACTTGCTGGAAAAGTTGAACTTTAAGTCTGTTGAACGGATCTTTTCTATCACACAAGTAAACCTCTCAAAAGATTAAAAAACCCGAGTGTAAAGAAACTTTTGCGAAACCTGGTACATTGTAAAGTCAGACAACGCTTGATTGATGGGAAAATGTAACCTTTGAGTGGTGTTAATCCAATGAGGGTATGAGCAGCAAGATGACAAAAAAGATCGGTAGCCGAGGATTGACCTGTAAAAGATAATGTGTCTATTCTGGGTTTGGAGGTGTGAGTGTAATGCCTGGTTGAGGGTACGAAGAAGAAAAAAAATACTCGAATGCATAAAGGTCCTTACCGAATGGTTAAGGGTAGCAATCTCTTTAGGTCTTATTTCAGGTAACTTCCATCTGTCAGATGACAAAGTGAGTGTCTCAGATCATCTTTGAGAGATGTGGAATGAGTAGGTGTAGCTCGTGATTACTTTGGTAGATACTTGTTTGGGCTTTATTCACGTGTATCTTGCTCCAAAACTTTGCAGGGTGAATCGAATGATTTTCTTGACAGTCTCAGTAAACTACCCCCTCGGACAGAAAAAGAAAGCTAAAACCACAACGGAACAACCCTAATTTATTATTAATGAGACACCTGAACTTCTTTGCAACCATACAGAAATGTAATATCGGTGTTAAATAGAGGTTGACAGTGGTACATCAGAAAAGTGATAAGCTGACAGCTGCTAAGCTCGCTTAACCCATGACGTGTTTTATCTCGGGAAACATCTGTTGACATCGGTATGTGGTGCCAAACATGACTTACTACTTGGCCGGCGTAGGTGATGAGGTTGGAAAACCGTCTAAAGGAGGGCACGCGGTTCTTATAGAAATTGAAGATGCTGAAAACAAAGAACTTGAACTTCAAATCTTCTGAACAAGGTAGTCTACTTCTCCAGACTATCAGGCAAATGGGCCACATCAGTGTCTCCTTTCTGTGCTCATGTCAATGTTTATTTCATGTTATGTGATGAAACGCCTTCTCACGTTGAACTCCTTGAAGACGCAAAGATTAAAGGCAGAGGAAGAACACTGGCAATGTATCTCTTTCTCAACAAAGAAGTAGCAACCGGGCGACGCCTAATTAAAAAGGTAATTATCTGCTTCTATTTTCCTATTTTTATTCTTAGAAGCCACCGAGGCTCGTTTAAAAAAAAGAGAAATATGTCAAAAGTCACAAACGCAATCTAAGGACATCACTGGCAAGAATGAAAATGTTTTGCAGGTCGCATCTCTACACAAACGGACGAAGGGGTGAGCATCACACAGATGGGCACAAGAGTGGGTGGGTACAGTTGGGTATTCGAGGCCTAGGCAAATAGAAGCCAAGTAGAAAACCTGGGTGCCAGGTTAAAACATAGCTAGGCTCTTTAGAGTTCACTTCTACTAAACATTTAAACAAATTTGTGTTTGTATTATCATTAACAATGGCGTTTTTACGCGACTTGGTATATATATATATATATATATATATATATATATATATATATATATATATATATATATATATATATATATATATATATAGTCTAAAGATGAAATTTAGCTTTTTATTAAAAGCGAAACCTCGGTGTATGTTTTGAAAGTGCTCTGAACGCCTTCGTATCAATGCTTAGTTATCTACTACACCTTTATCCCCTACCACCTTTCCTTCCCCACTCCTCCCCCTAGTTGGCATTCCCCCCTTTCCCCCTTATTTCGACCCTTCATCGTGTATCAGTGCTTATTCATTTCTATTTTTATTGGGTGACCCCGCGGTGTCTCGCGCTTGCAGAAGCACAGCTGAAAGAATACTTTATTTATGGGGCGGGCACCCAGCTGGGTATCTAAACTCGCAGCATACCTACATATATATATATATATATATATATATATATATATATATATATATATATATATATATATATATATATATATATATATATATATATATATTCTGTGCGTATGTAAATTTGTGGCACTATAGTGGTGTATTGAATAGATAATCGACGTAAGTTTAGTTTATTTTTATTTTGAGATTTATTAAAAATAAGTATTCAATTTTAGCCTCTCTTTCTTATTCTCTCTCTCTCTTTTCTCTCTCACTTTATCAAATTGTATGGGGTAAGGCAGCTTAACAACAAGAGATTCTAACCAAGTATTCGGTTAAAGAAGGACAAAATGCTGTAGTCCCAACCGAGTGTAGCAAAATTAGGGGTGAATGTACTGATATGTGTATTCAAGTGTTTCCATCTTCCTATACTTTATGATTGTGTGGCTAAAATAGAAATTCTTCCCATGAATTTCTTAAAGTGAGAAAAATGTGGTATTTTCGGGGGCTGAGGAAAAACATTTTGAAAATGTTGTTTTCGTCTAATTTTTTTGTCTAAATTAGTGATATTATTGAATTTAAAAAAAGGCATTTTCACATCTCACTCAGAATATTTTGAAATTTTGTCCGAATTCTTGAACACCAAAATTAATTAGGCTTACAACTTAATCAGATATATATATATATATATATATATATATATATATATATATATATATATATATATATATATATATATATATATATATATATTACAGGGCATGAGATATTTTCTGTTGAGAGAGACTATAGAGAAAACTGAAGTCTGAAAGGAAAGAAGAGAAGTGTGGAGGTGTGGAAGTGAGCTTAAAGCGTGTTTAATCAGGTCCCAAACGTGCGTGGTCTCGCAATAAACTTTCTCTCCTGCGATAATTTAGACACTGTGACAAGTGTATATATATATATATATATATATATATATATATATATATATATATATATATATATATATATATATATATATATATTTGTCTGTCTGTGTGTGTGTGTGCGCGCCCGCGCACGCATATGCGCTCCATTCGACGGCTCCTCTTCCTGAGGCTCGGTACGGCTCAGCGGGGGTCAAGACCCCCTACTGGTTTCGAGGTGACCACGTCCAGGCAGACTGGGAGAGTGGGGGTTTCTCGAACGTTCTCGGGGCCGTTTTCCTAATTGACGGCACCAAGTGACAGGGTCGCAGCCAGTTGACAATATAGTGGGCACGACCCGCTATCAATGCTAATATATATATATATATATATATATATATATATATATATATATATATATATATATATATATATATATATATATATATATATATATATATATATATGTATATATATATATATATATATATATATATATATATATATATATATATATATATATATATATATATATATATATATATATATATATATAACCACTATTTTATGCATGTAAATATTTAGTTGTTTTTAATCTATCTTTCCTTCTAACCTGTAATTATTGTCTCTCTACCTTTCTATGTTTGTTTCTTATTGTCGCCATTTCGTGCTGTTGCATGTGTTTACACTTCGCTCTCTCTCTCTCTCTCTCTCTTTATTCGTTCCCGGTTTTCTCCTGCCCCCCTCTGCTCCCAGAAGGCGTACCTAGGGGGCAACAAAAGACATCCCTCATCTTTTTCGCTGGCTGATGACCTAAGCAATGGATGCCAATAGACTTCGGGGGTTAAGGGGATTGCCCATCTGACTGCAGGAAAAGGGTAGACACAGACAAAACTACGAAAATGTATTCACAAACTTACACGTACACAATCACAAAGGAACGGACATACAGAGAGTGACGTTCAATGAAACGGGAGATACGTTCTTTAGCGGGAGCGGGAGCACCTAAGACTAAATGGCGTTCATTAGCTAACTTAACACTGAAAGGAAGTGAAAGAAAAGAAAGAGAAAGAAAAGAAAGAGAATAGAGAAATAATAACAGGATTAAAGATTTGGAGGGAACAAAAAGATCCCCTTTCGGAACCCCACAAACATTTAAAATTTTCCCTCACATAAGAGCACTCCGTACACACAGAGCCACTCCCTGAGTAGGGGTAAAGGGAAAAAAGGGGAAGAAATCTTTTAGGGGGCAAGTGGGAGAGGGGAAATAAAATCTTAGGGGTTAGGTAAAAGGAAGAGGGGGGGGGGGGTAATGAATTCTTCTTTTCCTCCCAGACAAAAACGCGCGATTTTTTTGCCCTCAACCAACTTCCCCTTAACATGATTCTAACGTGATTTTCCGCTTCAAAATCAGAAGGGGTGGGTTGGGTTTTAGCCCCTCTTTATTTACTTATTGCATTACACGAAGTGAGACGCTCGTGCTCATGTGTACCGGTGTGACCGTGCACGTATGACTGTATTTTTGTATATGTAAGTATGTATACACACGATAATTATAGTTTCCAAGTTAGTTTGGTGCATTCAATTTAACGGAAGGTGAGAATGATATAATATATATATATATATATATATATATATATATATATATATATATATATATATATATATATATATATATATATATATATATATATATATAAACAACATTTCTTAGATTTAAGATTAAATTTATCCAACACTTTTATATCCAAGGATTATCACAAGTATAAATTGCTAATAAAATCAAATGTTCAAGATTTGCTGTCCAAACCAGTATAAAAAGATATTAAGATACCAGGAGCCGTGTATCAAGGAAGATAAGTGGTAGAAAGCATCTTATAACACATAGACAAGATATCTATCATTTGTCATTCTCAACAGAATGGCGAAAGAATATCTTCCTGAAGTTGTTGAGGAGTTCACTGAAGCTTCGCCTCAAAAAATATCGCCAAGAACAATTAAATGAGATATTAAGATCCAGATATAACGGGATGTAAGGCGAAAAGAAGACATGGATATCTGAGGTCAACAGAAAAAATCCCGTCTTCAGTGGGTCAAAGATCACAAAAATTGGGCACTTGAACAATGCTCTAAAGATAGCGTTCGAAATAAGTAATATGACTAAAACTAAAGAACCTCCAGAAACATAGAGAGCACAAATCTAACTTCTTCATAGCAAAGGGTTATCACATATAGAAATTGTTAAAAGAATAAAATGTTCAGGATATGTCGTCCAAATCACTATAAAACAATATAAAGAGACCAAGAGCTTTGAAGCAAGGAAGATAAGTGGTAGAAAACGTCTTACAACATCTAGAGAAGTCAGATCTATCATCCGATCTTAGTACAGAATCGCAGAGAAACATCTTCTCACCTTGATAATAGATTCAATGAGGTTTCAAGCTAAAAAATATTATCCAGAACAATTAAAATGAGACTTAAATATCAAGGGGTAAAAGGATGCAAGGTGAGAACGAAGCCATTGGATATCTGAGATCAAAAGATTACTCGTAAACGTCTACAGTGGAGTAAAGATCATAAAAAAGTGGACACGTGAACCATGGTCTAGAGTTAGCTAGTCGAATGAAACTAATTATAAAGTATGTAAGAAAGACTATTTTATTGTAGCTTTAAATGAAATTTATGTAATTACATTTAGATATATCTTGTAAGAAAATGATTCAAATTAATATTTTTGAAACAATTTTGAGGATTTTTAGCACTTCTGGGGCTAGCTTTGTGAGACTAAGTTATGGAGAGTCATTTCACCCTAATTTTATGGTACCAACTGGGAAGCAAGTAGGTGGTTCTATCATCGTATGTGGTGTCATGTCTTCATCAGGGCCAGAGGAGATTTTTTATGCCAGGGACGAATGAATTCCACAACTTATACAACCATGAAATCACAAGTTTTGGAGCCATCTATTTAAAAATTGCATTCTACAACACCAAATAATTTAGTTATATTCAATAGGAGACTACCTCATGCCATACATTCAACCACACCAAGAATTGCTTTGGAAAAATGGGGATCACCGCTATGTAGTGGACACCACAGTCTTAACTTAAATCTAATAATACACTTGTGGAGAGTGGAGGAAAAAGGAATAAGACTTACCACAAGTACAAATAAAGCAGAACTGTATCAACCATTACAAGCTGAGTGGAGAAATTTATGCCAGGAATAATTATGGATGTAATTAAAACAAAGGGAGTCCGACTATATATTTAAATAAATAAATATATAATATAAATATATACTGAATTCATTTATCACCCTTTTGGAACATCAAGCTTATGAGGATCAATATTTCAATAGTTCATTATGTATATGGTAAACCAACAATCCATTTTTTATGCACATTTTTTACTTGCGCTACAATAAATCAATTGAGAAATCCATTAATTTGTCACAAATAGACCTCGCAACTCTCAGAAACAACAAAGCGGACGCAACCAACGGTTGGACAACAACGACAAGCTGATTCAACACATGCAAATACCATCTCGTTACCTGAATTGCAAATGAATATTCCCTCTGCATGGTTATCCAAGCAACATTGCTCTTCAGCTTGGACAGAAACACCTGTGACCGAAACACGCTGAAGTCCCTCACTCGTGTTCTTCCCTATCCCGTCATCAATAGTGTTTCCCCCATCCTAAGTAACCCAGACGACGCATAAGCATACTCAGCCCTCCAGCACGCAATTCTTGGGAGGGTCGCTCTCACAAAGGCTCATACATGAAGATGATCTTCCGTACCACGTATCTCTTCCATCTACAGCTAGTAGACCTTTTCAACGAACTGCGTGACACTCTATAGGATAGTATAAATCGCAAGAACCCATTGCGCAGGACATAGCGTGAAATGTGGGTGCAGTAGCTTCCCTAACATCAGAAGTCACTTCCCTGACGAAGAGGTTAGCAAAAAACTGGAGCTAACCAGGTACCTTCACGAGGAAAATCGCAAACTTCACGAAGAGATACAAACAAACTTTATGACTGAACCTGTTTGTTTAGAGATCAAGCTCACCAATGCCGTCATGGCTGCAAAATGGCTAGGGCAAGGCAGGGAAACGCGCTGTTGGATTGTTAGTTAGATGCCTATCCGTTTCTAGCCCTACAAACGCATAATTGCACATTTTCGATCTTATCACGAGCAAGAAGTATTTGATTGACACGAGGGCCATAATCTCAATTTAACTGGCGACGCCTACAGAAAAGGAGTCCGAAGAATCGGGTGTGTCTATCTACAGTGCTACTAACAACCCCATTAGAACATATGGGGGAAAACAGTTTGTGTTTTTGGCGCTTAGGATGAATTTCACCTTGAAGATTCTAGATTCTAGTGTGTAGTGTAAGAACCACAATAATCTGTATCATTATAATTGTATCATTATATTTTTTTCTGTATCATTATAATTTAATTATTAATCTTGAAATTGCTCAATTATTAGACGGAGAGACCCAATTGCGAGTAGTGTCGTAATGTACAACAAACCAGCACTGTTAGTCCCCCTAATAGCGCAGTATAGTGATTTATAGAAACCGCAAAACAATAGTAGGGCAGATAGGAAGATGGATATTTCGAATATCTCTCCATCTTTACATCATCATATAATCACACAAGGGCCTCCAGTAAATTGCATACCAAGGCAGCTTTCACCTAAATTATTACAGGTAACCAAAGATATTATATAATGCTTGTTAAATAAAGGGAAAACTCACCCTCTGCCAGTCCCGTTAGATTAATTACAAGAGTCCGACCTTGGTTATATTATATTGCTAAATTCAATCTCAGTCAATGATAAATATACATTGTCCTTAAATATTGATTACATTGCAATGATGCAAGATTGCACTTTTTCCAAATTAATATAGAACCAAGTTTTATAGAGAAAACCACACTGTCAACTCCGATAGGTAGTTACGAATGGGTCTACATACCCCACCGACATTGAAATAGCGCTCAAATCTTCCAAAGTTTCGTCAACCATGTCTTGCGAGGGATGAACTTCACATTTTCATATGTAGACAACCTATTGTTAGCCAGTAACGATACGGAGGAACAAAATCACCATTTTAAGCAACTCTTCGAACGATTGAGGTTGCATAAGCTCCTAATGAATTTGACGAAATATGTGTTCAGAGTTGACTCCGTAGAATTGCTCGGTTTTAAAGTCATTCAAAAGGTACATGCCGTGACGATTGTAAAATCGCATCGATTAGGGAATTTTCACACCCATATACCCTAAAAAAAATACAATTTGGAAAACTAATTAATTTCCACCGACGTTGTTTTTTGTTTTTTTTTACAAAGCGCTATGACTATTCTTCCTCTAACTAGACTGTTAAAGAGAATGAATAAAAGACGACATCACCTCTTCTTAAATTGGGACGAATCGGCGGAAGACGCCTCCAATTAAAGGAGACTTGACAGAAGCTGCTTTTCGAGCGCACCCCTATAGGACCTCCCCCTTTGAGTTACGCCAAACGCCTCTTTTATAGGTGAAGGCACACTTTTAGAACAACTCTCTGACGTGGAATGAGAAGGTTAGCGCTACTTCAGCTATGCTTTCAAGGGTCCTGAACTTAATTATCCTCAGTTAGTCAAGAATTAGTGAGTATTTTGTTAGTCATCAAACGAGTAACTGATTTATTTTCTCGGTTTTGGTTATCAGAACCTGACTTCATTCTCTAGGCTTGGTGTTTGTGATGAAATGTTAAAAAAATGTGAAAGTTTGTAAGAAATAACACTTTTCTCTTAAAAAGATAGAAATGCATAAATTTGATCTTTATATGCTTTATTAAAAGTTCACGCAAAAATTTCAAAATGTCCATACAAAGATTGTATGGACCATAAGCTAATCAAGCTTGGCTGGTACAATAGTATATGTATTGGACTCGTGTGTTTGCATATAGAATTAAAGCATTCTCCAAGATCCAAAATATAACGAGCACTCAAAACATCTTCCTCACTAGCCAGTGGTAACCAGAATTAATCTCTTTCAAGCCTGATTGAATAATATATCTATATTTAAAGAGAGCAGGAGAGTGGAGAGAGAGAGAGAGAGAGAGAGAGAGAGAGAGAGAGAGAAGAGCGAGAGGGGAGAGAAAGAAAGAGAGGAGTGAGGTAGAGATGAGAGTTGTGTGGGTGTTTGTGTGATTATGTGTTTGTGTGAACGTGGCGCTTGGTTGTAATAAACAGATCTGTATCTCGAATTGTAAGATCAAGGACACGTTCATGCCGCCCCAATAAAAGCCATTTCGTTATTTATTACACTGTAAATATTACAGTTAACTGCGCGTTTTGCGCAGGTTATACTGGATTGAAATCACTTCTCTCTTCTCGCCCCGAAGAAGGAGGTGGAGAAGCTTGGCGCGTCTTCAGGAAGATAGGGTCGGGGTGACTACACGCTTGTTCATTGAGATGGTACTCTTTGGTTATACTCCTTTTGGTTCTTAGTCCATTTAGTTTTATACATTTCGTGTGTTTTATTACTTTTCTCATTCTCTTTTTCCTCTTTTGTTCTTCTATCGTCTCTTCGGTGTCCAAGACAGCAGGAAATTGGCAGTGAGGCTAATACTGATTCCTTATTAGAAGATAAGGATAGACAATGAGAAATCGACAGATAAAGAGATCCTCGTACTTGAAAATGATATTGTATTTTCTTACAAAAACGGAAACCAACGAGTGCAATTCAGACATTTTTGTTTTTTAAAAGATTTTTATTAGAGTAAGGGAAATGTTCAGAAGATTTATATCCTGTCTATATACTCTTTAGGGTGGCAGAATATTCAACAAACTTCATGCCCCCACTGACAATATATTTCTCTGTATAAAGAACGCTATCCAGAGACGCATTGAGGGGTGGTCATAATGTAAAGGCGGCAAGGAGAGATGGGATAGAAGTGAGGAAGCCTATATGTATAGCTTGAACAGATTCTTGAAGTCGGCCAATATTACTATAGGTGAGCAGAATGGGTTGATAACCAAGCGATAGCTGAAAGTTAGAATTCAACTTTAGAATCTGCTCGTTTTACCTTTGGACTTCCTCGGGTCTACTACATCTCTCCTTCTTGCCTTTCCATTATCAATACTCCTCACTGCGTCTCGCAAGTGTTAGTTAGGAAGGAAACGACTACAATCTCAAACTTCCGTTCGGTAGGGTAGAAACGAATGCATCATAGGTCACTGAACACATCGCCATCTCCTTCTTCGGAACAGGACCAAATGGGTTTCCATTCCACACTCCCCTAAAGTGTTACGGGTTGCTCTTCCTTGAGCCATCAAGGGATCTGACGCTAATTGCTAGTGATTTTTATATGGCTTTCCTTATCTAGTCGGTCTAGCCCTACAAAGGAAATAGCAAAGTGGATCAATTAATAATATCATTGATAATAATATTAGGCCATCGTGAGATTATTGTTTGTTTTTTTGCAAACGTAAGGAACACTATCGCAAACAAAGGCAAAAATAAAAGGAATTCCTCCGCATATTTTTAAGTGAGAAGTCAACAATTATTATTATCGCTATTTTTCTAAGGTAAGAAGGAAAAGGCACAAAGCGTCAGATTGCACACGATAAAACTTGCTTATGAGAGGAACAAGATAAATGAACGAAGTGAACATGAAATCGCGACTCTTAATTTATCACAACGCGCCTAAGGAACCAAGAATTGTTTTCAAACAATTTGATACAGTTATTTCACAACCTAGTCACCCCTCTCAAGTGTACACACTTAGTCCAGCGGATATGAAGCATACAGGTCCCTTCTTTGTAGAAGCTAGCATCTTGTTCCTCTAAATAAAGATCTACAGGATCAATGACATCATTATTAGTGGCAAAATGGCAACCAACAAGCTCCTTTTCCAATTTCGGAAACACATACAAGTCTGATAGGGAGCTAAGTCAGATGAATAGGGAGGATGTTCGACAAGTTAGAAGCCATATTTTTGGATAGCCAACTGTAGCGTAGCGTCGTTTAGCCACTGCCAACTGCGGGGTAATAGGGTTTCGTGGATGCTAGCTCTAGCATTGGGTCAACTCGTGGTTCAAATTCTAGCAGCAGCAGCTGTAGGGTAGCGTCGTTCTGGGGCTTCCAAATGTAACGTATTTTCATCTCGTGGTTGCCAACTCTGGTATATTGTAATCTCATCGCTGCCGTCTGCAGGCAACTGTAGTTTCGTGGCTATGAACTACAACATACTTGTAGGGTCAGCTTGTGGTTGCCAATTGTAGCGTAATGTGATCACAAAGCTAGAAAATGGAGCATAACGTCGCTTCATGTTTTTCAACTATACGATATTTTCATTTTGTCGCTACTAACTGTAATATAACATCATTTTATCGATGACGACCTTATCATCACCTCATCAGGTAGACGCCAGCTGTTAGCGTCGTCTTGTTTCCGTCATATATCACTTTCCAACTGCATTTTAGAACTATGTTATCTCATGGCTACCAATCTTAGCATCGCATTGACTCTTAATTGGACTCCACTTGATAAAAGACGACCGAAAAGAAGACTCAAAACAAGATGAGGTGATCTTCAAGGATATGGTTAAAAATGGAACCAAATTACACAAGACCGACAAAAATTCAGAAAGATGAGCAAAGTCTTCTCTCAACAGTGAGAGGCAAATGCCTGAAATGATGATGATAAAGCAAGAACGGAGCGTA
This sequence comes from Ceratothoa steindachneri, assembly GCA_963969495.1. Classification (NCBI taxonomy): domain Eukaryota; kingdom Metazoa; phylum Arthropoda; class Malacostraca; order Isopoda; family Cymothoidae; genus Ceratothoa; species Ceratothoa steindachneri. Next base: position 90,783,568 of record OZ018327.1, read on the forward strand.
ATCGTCCCTGCTATATCGCAAGGACGTGGTACAATACTCTCTGCCATGTCGCAAGAACGGGGAGAAATACTTCCCACCATGCTGCAAGGAGGAGGCATAATAGCACATGCCATATCACAAGGATGTGGCTTAATAGTAACCGCCATATGACAAAGACGTAGCACTTTACGTTGCTAGGAAAAAGCGTTGACCAAAGCCCAACCATGAATGGTAGAATGACTATGATGTAATAGAGAGGGAAAAAAATTGGGGTAGGGTGGAAGTCTCTGAGCTTCATTTGTTTTTTATTATCAAATGAAGCTCCTGAGACATGGCAGTTTCTCTGGCGCTCCGTCTTTGCGATATGGCAGGGATTATTACATCTCGTCACTGTGTTATAGCTCGGATTACTACCCCCCGCCTCTGTGATATGGCAAATACTATTGAGACCTGATATTGCCATATGGCATTAACCGTTTAAGTCCTTCGCTTACCATATGACATTCACTGTTCACGTCCTGTCCTTGTGATGTAGAAGTGATTATTACCTCCAGTCCTGTGGTATGGATAAGACTATTTACGCCCATTTGCCATATGGCAGGGAATATTATCTCCTGTCCTTTGAAATGCCTGGGACTGTAACCTCTTGACACTGCGAGTCGACAGGCACCCATTCTGTGATGTTCCTGCGATGGCACCGAAAATTTCTGGGGAGTTTCGGCTTTTAGGACGTGACGGCAACCATCGCCTCGACTAGATTCATTCAGCAGTATTTCCTAAAGAATTTCGGGCGGAAATGCCCTCGTTGGTTTTCCGCGATAATTTCTAAAGATAATTTTTTTGTATAGAATTTAAGCAAATTCTAAATTTCCTCACTCTTCTTAGCGATCAGAATTTAATTAAATGAATGGAGTTCAATCTCAGAATTTGGGTCGGGAGCTCTTTTTCTAGTTTCTAACTGGCCTAGAATTCCTCATGTTTCTGAAGTTAAGGTTTGATAAAATTAAATTTAAATCTTTCTCAGTCTTTGATCATCTCCCTCTTTGCATCCTCTATTCATTCCCTATTATTTTAAAATCTTCATTTGTTTCCCTTCAATTCCTGCCTCGCCCACGCTACCTTACACTATTTGCAATTTTATTTAATTTTCATTAAATATATTACATTTTATTGCATTAAATACGTTAAATTTTCTTTCATTAAATATATTAAATTTTCTTTCATTAATACATTAAATTTTGTTTCATTAAATATATTAAATTTTGTTTCATTAAATATATTACATTTTATTTCATTAAATATATTAAATTTTCTTTCATTAATACATTAAATTTTGTTTCATTAAATATATTACATTTTATTTCATTAAATATATTAAATTTTATTTCATTAAATATATTAAATTTTGTTTCATTAAATATATTAAATTTTGTTTCATTAAATATATTACATTTTGTTTCATTAAATATATTACATTTTATTTTATTAAATATATTAAATTTTGTTTCATTAAATATATTAAATTTTGTTTCATTAAATATATTACATTTTGTTTCATTAAATATATTACATTTTATTTCATTAAATATATTAAATTTTGTTTCATTAAATATATTACATTTTATTTCATTAAATATATTAAATTTTGTTTCATTAAATATATTAAATTTTGTTTAATTAAATATATAACATTTTATTTCATTAAATATATTAAATTTTGTTTCATTAAATATATTAAATTTTGTTTCATTAAATATATTACATTTTGTTTCATTAAATATATGAAATTTTGTTTCATTAAATATATTAAATTTTGTTTCATTAAATATATTACATTTTGTTTCATTAAATATATTACATTTTATTTTATTAAATATATTAAATTTTGTTTTATTAAATATATTAAATTTTGTTTCATTAAATATATTACATTTTGTTTCATTAAATATATTACATTTTATTTCATTAAATATATGAAATTTTGTTTTATTAAATATATTAAATTTTGTTTCATTAAATATATTACATTTTATTTCATTAAATATATTAAATTTTGTTTCATTAAATATATCAAATTTTGTTTCATTAAATATATTACATTTTGTTTCATTAAATATATTTAATTTTGTTTCATTAAATATATTACATTTTATTTCATTAAATATATTAAATTTTCTTTTCTTAAATACATTAAATTTTATTTTATTAAATATATTAAATTTTATTTCATTAAATATATTAAATTTTATTTCATTAAATTTATTAAATTTTATTTCATTAACAATTATTAATTTTTTCATCAAATACATCAAATATTATTGCATTAAATACATTTAATATCTTTGTTTAAATACATAAAATTTTAAAAAATTAATAAATTTGAAGAAGCGGAAATTTTAATTAACGAGCAATCATTTTACAAAATAAAGAAAAATAAATCTTGCCGCCTTCCCCTCTTTCTTGGCTGTTATCTATGCATAATCACTCTTTTATTTAGAATTTCAAAGCGCTATTTATTGTGGTAGGTAAAATATTAAAGAAGGAAAATGCGTAGGGAGATCCACAAGTCTATCCGCAGTAAGAAAATTTAATGTTATACAATTAATGGTATTAAGCATTAAAAATGTCAGCCTTGGTTGGTTTTGAACACAAAAATCGATCTTTCTGTTAGTTCTTCATTTCTTCTTATTTGTTTTCACTGTGGACAGAAAATTCACTTTTCGACAACTAAATTTTTTTTACTGCCGAGTTTTCTGAATCACCCTGTACTTTTCCTGTATAATTCGTAGAAAAACTATCTAAAAATTTAATGATATTCGAGGAATTTCTAAAAGTTCGACGAAAATGAGAATTCCCATCAAATTTTCATTTTTGCCCAGCAAAATGACAAGATAAAAAAGGATTTTATGAACTATATAATCATAGAGTGGTTTTGTGACTTAGTGGCACGACTGGTTATGCAAACACGCTAACAATTAATATTTATTAATAAGATCAGGTTGGAATTCTTCTTGGCTGCCTCAAGTCAGCGGGCTCGCAGCTTGCGTAGATGGAAAGCTTCTTGGAGGTTGATGTGAAGGCTGGCCCTTGGCGTGGAGTGAGGGTGACAGCGAGAGCGTTATGTGTATTACAATTATGTTTCGTTCTTGCTTGCTTGTTGTGTATAGAAATAACAGAAAGGGACCGCTGTATGTGCTACAGGCAGTCAGGTAGTCAGAGAGGAGCGTTGCGGAAAACATTTACGAAAAGATGCCTACTAGTTTATGCGAAGAACGGTACGGGCGGCGGGTGTTCGTGGGCCGCGGGATATCGTGGCGCCATCGCGTACCTTCTCACGTGTAGCGAGGTGTATAGTGGGTCTGTGGTGAGTTTGTCGAGTTGTTTTGTGAGTCTGGTGTGAGCGTAAGTGTTGAGAGTAGCTAGTTTATTGTTATTATGTAGTGCGTCTATTCTCGAGTACCGCGGCGAACGGTCAAGCGCGCTTTAGAGCAGAGTTCTGAATGCGCTGAGTCTTTCGCTTCCACGTGTCGCTCGCAGCAACGAGCGAGAGTGGGGCGTACGTGAGAATGGGACGCACCAGTGCTTTATATAAGTGTAGTTTTAGTTTTTTGCTTGCAGGGTAGAACCTACCCAGCGATGTGTTTGTACGTGAGGCTCTTGCTTGTATTATGTTTTCGTGTAAGTTGAACCTGAGGGACTTGTCAAAAGTTACCCGCAGGATTTGGGTGCATTGAGTGTATTTGAGCCTTGTTGGGTTTTGGTGGATCATGTCTGGTGTGTGTGAGTAGATTTGTAGGTTGTGCATGAAGTGGTCTCTAGCGCCGTAGAGTGTCATCTGTGTCTTCTTAGGATTCATAGCAATCAGCGATTTATCCTCGTAATCTGTCTTCACGTCTAGTATTCTTTGTGCGTGAAGTACGATTTCTTCTTGGGCCCGGCCGCTGACGAGAATGGTCTCGTCATCGGCGTAGGCCACTATGTAGGTGTGAACGCAGTTTTCTGGTGGCGTGGGGTGTCGTTTGTGAACATGATTTAGAGTGTGGGTGCCAGTACGCTTCCTTGGGGAACGCCTGAGCGTGGTGTGAAAGGTCTTGATAAGGTGTTGTTGTATCTAATGTGGCAGCTCCGTTCAGTGAGGTAGTGCGAGAGGAGCCTTCTGGTGCAGAGAGGTAACTCCGTGTTGTTGGCGAGTTTCCAACGGAGTCCCTCGTGCCGCACCTTGTCGAAGGCCTTCTCCACGTCCTTACTGACGGAAAGAGTTTTTTGGTGTATCTGTCGTTTCTTCTGTATTCTGTCGTGAACGATGGTCACGGCCGCCTGAGTGGACCTGCCTCTCCTGAACCCGTATTGATGGGGGGATAACCAGTCCCTCTCTTCCAGGAACTTCCGTAGGCGGCAGTTGACCATACGTTCAAGTATTTTGCCTAGGTGCTCTAGTAGAGCAATAGGCCTGTAGTTATTTGGGTGTTTTGGATCTTTGTGGTGTTTATGTAGCAGTATGTTGTGAGAGACTTTGAATATTTTGTGGAAATGGCCTGAGGCTAGTGAGGCGTTGAATAGGTGTGTGAGTGTGGGGTATATGTCTGCGGGGAGGTTGTGTATGAGTGTGGCTGGTAGGCCAGAGGGTGCAGGGGCGCGTTTTGGTGTCGTTTTTATGTAGTGTTTTATTTCCTCGACGGTGATTGGAGTTGTTAGTGTGGACGTGTGATCGAGCACCTCCATTCGTATCAGGGGGGCAGGCCTTAGCTCGTGAGCGTGAGCCCGACACCACTCCTGGATTTCCTGGAAGTGGTCCTGCGCTTGTGGTTTTTGTGAGTTGTGCGTGTGTACTGTGTCCCAATGAGACCTAAATGCGTCGAGGATGTCGTTAGTGTCTTTGAGTGTGCGGTTGTTTATTTTGAGTGTGATTGGTTTGCATGGTTCAGTGCCCAGCATCCTTTTTACGTGCCGCCAGAAGAAGGAAGGGTCCGTGCAACGGGTGTCGTCCGCGATGCGGACGACGTCACGCCACTGCCGGTTCCTGTCTAGCTGCACGCACTGTAGGATGCGGGCACGTAGTTGATTTATGTTGTGTTGACGTGGGCCTCTGGTGTAGTGGTCATTGTACTGTGTGTATTGAGAATGTGAAGTGTTTTATGCAGGTGTAGTTTTTTTGTGGTGAGTGTAGGTTTCGTGCGCTGGTGATGGTGTCTAGAAGTGAGCACCAGTGGTGGTCTATTAGTCCTGGATTGGTGTCCTCCAGGTCGAGGTTATGTGGTGTATTTGTGGATATGTGACTCCAGTTCGTGTTTTTGTAGTCGTATAGAGGTGATGTAGGGATGAGTATGGGAGATGTGGATATGAGAAGGCATATCGGTATGTGGTCAGATAGTACGTGGGGACCGGGTGACATGTGAGTGTAGAAGCGTGTGGCATGGTCGTTGCGGAAGACCACGTCCGAGGATGTGGTGCCTCCGTGTGGACCGAAGCACGTGGGGAAGGCAGGGCCGATGTGCTCGCAGCGGTAGCGCCGCAAGGCACCGGCCAAGTAACTTCCCGCATCGTTTGTGTTGTTGGAAAGGAGTGTCGGGTGAAAAGCGTTGAGGTCCCCCGCGAAGAAGATAGGCAGGTTGTAATTTGATAGGGCCTGGAGTGGGACTCCTAAGTTTAGCTGTATACGTGGTGGTCTGTAGTGAGTGGCCACTATTATGGAGCCGGAGCTTGTCTCTATCTTGCGGGCTAGAAAGGAGGTGTCATGTGTGTTAATGAGGGAGTGGTGTATGTTGCGCTCTCCCAGGATCGCAGATCCTAGGTGCCGCGCCTGCGGAGATAGGTAGTTTCTTTCTCCTGTGTGGCAGAATAAGTAGTCTCGAAGGGCCTAAGCTTGCCAGATGTCGCCATTATGGAGTTGTCAGCAATCGCTGGCTGTGCCATTTGCAAGGATGAAACAGCAGTTTAAATGCAGCCCCACATTTGAACAATATGAATTGTTTTTAAATTGAAGCAAAAATCCCCACCCCCACCCCTCCCTAAAGAAACAGCGAATTTTGATGTACTTGTGCTGGAACCTGAGTGGAATCAATAATCATTTGGGGTACATTGTTTCCTTAAACTTTCCCCCATACATTGAATTATTACATTTATGTTCCACCACTACATCACCAAAAATTCAATGGTTGTTTTTGGTTCCATTTTAACATAAGTCCTGTCACTCAACTGGAGGTTCTTTATAAATTTCTCTATCTTCCTTAACACTATATCAAATTACTTCCCTTTAATACATTTCACAACATTCTATAACAGGAATGTAAGAGTTTATCTTTGCCGTGAAAAGAAATGAAATTCGACTTAGTTTTTTAATTAATTTGCATTTTTCCGGCAACTTTTTGAACATCCCTTAATTCGTACAGAATAAATGCATAAATATTTACTACCCTATTAAAAGTAAAATTTCTCACTCACACAAAATATCTTTTCTCTTTATCGCACCCTGCCCGACGTTGTCTTAACTCGGCATTCTGCTTCCCTTTTCCTCCAGCTGGCTTCTCGTAATGCCTGTCCTCTCCCTCGGATTTTCCACAGCGGGACCGATCTTCTCCGTCGGACAGCGTCGGTTTGACGGTGGTGGCCCGGCAGACGGAGTCTGAAGTATGCCATGGCTGCGGGGGCGTGATTGGAGACCGCTTCCTGCTCAGAGTCAATTCCCAGTCTTGGCACCAGTCGTGCCTGCGTTGTTGCGTTTGTCAACTGGCACTTGATCGACAACCATCCTGCTTCATCCGAGAACACAACGTCTACTGCAAAACCGACTACGCAAGGTTAGTTTCTATCATTCTTCTGTATCATCCTTTTTAAGTCGCGTGTGCGCGGATCTTTAAATTACTATGACGGTGCGTAGGTCGGTCGGGCGGATGGCAACCATTTTACCTTTTAATTATTATTTTTGCCAATAGCATCGTAACTATTGGGCCGATTCTAACGAAATTTAAAAAATTTATGTTGTTTTACATTCTCCTCCGATTGATATAAGTGTCAAGGTCCTTCCAAAGTTAGGCCAGGAACTATTAAAAGAAAACTAACTATGGGTCGGATTGCCTCCTTTGTTAAAAGTTTTGAAGGTCGTATGGTCATAAGGTCATAAGTCAAAATAATTGAGAGCACGCGACTTAGGTCAGTTGAACTTGTTTTGGGATTGAGTTATCTTTGAATTTTTTATTATTTGATGCTTATTGTTTAATTTTTTATGGTTCATTCAAGCAAGGTAGAGAAAATGGTAAAGATGAAGATCGGCGGCGTGCCCGAAAAAGTGTATTTTTTGCGTGTATGTTTCGTTCACCCGCGCCTGCATATTCCTGCGCGTTTGGTTATATACTGGGGTGCTGTGCCCCCCAGAGCTTCCACTTGATTAAAACTCAGGATCATCGTAGGGTGGGAGGGCCGTAGTGCTAAACTCACCACGAGCAGTCCCCTTGAATTTACTCCAAAAAGGTGAAAGATATTGGAACACGGACGAAATAGTTTGCGTCCCATCGTTCTACTCACATCTATCCTTCATCTACTCTTAAAAATATCTACCAAAAAAAATAATGGTAATAATAATGGGCAATATTATATAACGCTCTTCAAGGCCATATGCATTCACAGAGCACTTGTCACAAACTAAAAAAAAGACTTGGGAAAAGAGGTGAGTTTTCAATGCCCCCTTGTAGGCCGGTGTATTAAAGAACGTGTAGTAAAGAGAACTTGAAAACGAAGTGGGATTGGGTGTGTAACCAGTGGAGTTGGAGGAAAGGGGTTGGTTGTACTAAAGAAAAGTCCCCGGCAGAGAATAACAAGGGCCACAAAGTTATAAACAAGCTGAAGGGACTGAATGATCAAAGCATGAGGTCCAGGGAAATGGAAATTAAGATACCCATGGTGGGAGGTGACGAAATTGTCGATTGCGATCTCAAAACTTTTGGGGGCAAAGTAGGTGCGGATACGGTTAAGATTACGCAGGAAATAGAAAGAGGAAACTTTTAGACATTAGCAACATGAGCTTTTAGGGTAGGTTTATCAAAGGCGACGCCCAGATTTTTAACAGTGTTGGAAAAGGGAACTTGGGAGCCACCGGGATTAAGAAAGAGAGCCACATCGGAAGGAGTTCTCACTAGCATCCACAGAATGTTGTCCGAGAGCCAATCAGTAATGATTTCGTACGCCAATACAAGATTTCTAATAGTGTAAACAAAAGAGACAAGGGAGAAAGGTAGATTTGCGTGCCATCGGCATATTAATGATTCAGAAAATCAAGGTAGTACATACAAATATAAAAAAATGAGACATGTGAAGAAAAAGGTTGGGAACATGAATAGAACCTTGAAGAACACCGAACCTCACCTTTACCGGCCTACATATATGCCTTCAAATATGAGCAGTTAAGTTCGAGATGATAGGTACGAGTGAAATCAGTCAATGGCGTTTCAAGAAACTCCTCAGAATTCGTGAAGATGATGAAGAAAAAGGGATTATTGACAGTATCAAGAATGGAAGGCTGACCAGCATCAACCGCTTCCAGAAGGCAGTCATTTAATTTAAGAGAAAAGATTCAGTGTTGTGCCTAGCATTAAAGCTAGAATGGAAAATCTTATCAATGTTATAGGAAGATATGTTATCAAAAACCGGAGTTTACACCAGCATTTTAAGGATTTAAGAGGAAAGGAAGTTGATAGATTGGGGGATAGTTTGCCGGATCGGTTAGGTCCAGTTTGGGTTCTTTTAGAATTGGGCTGACAGCAGAAGATTAAAAATTGGATTGTACCAGAACAGAGGAGACAAAAAAGATACCAAAGCGCGAGGGAGGAGAATGAGGAGGAACTGACAATAGAGACTGGGTGGGGGGGTCAAAAGGAGAACGGTTCACTTTATGCTAAGCGAGGGAGGGAGGGCAATTGGTCCTCCTTATTGTGACGACACTCATAGATACGCCGCCTTCTGAGAGCCGCTGCTATCCCCGGCACAACGAGCTCTCCATAGTAGGGTCACTCTGGTCCGTACGGTGGGTGTGAAGAAAATGACTACAGAGCACACTGCCTCTGGGACGGACCACTGGTTGGAGGGTATCGCAACCCCAAGCTTGAACCCAGTCGCCGCTAGATGCGATCAGAAGATGACACAGGTCAAGAAAATTAAAGAAAAAAAATGATTAAATAATAAAAAATAAATCAAAGAGGCCTCCGGATAGGACGGGGAGGGGGAATCTTTTCCCCTCCCCATGACTTAGTAGAGGCAAAACCATCAGATAATGGATCCTCTGATGGAAAAGAAACCCATATTCCTTCATTCCTTTTCCCTGATTGAAAATTCCTTCATTGGTTATATCACTGAACTTTTTCACTAGAAAAAAAATAACAACAAACAAATTCTGGAAATAGGATAAATAATAGCCTTTATTTGTGGTTTCTACGTTCAAATATATTTCCTACAGTTGCTCTATAGTGGTTAGCGCGTTTGCCCTGAAACCGTTGGGTCGGCGGTTCGAATCTCCGTCCGGATTCTTTTTAAAAAGCTAACACTATTTACTAGGGAGGTTACCTCCGTGACTGGGCACCACGTTGGTGAGGGCGGATAGGTGGAGCTCGTAGCCATAGCAGGCTTTCCACCTATGAGAAGGATTTCTCTGATTTCAAAACCCTGGAGCCACAGACATAATTTGCCTCTTCCAGAAGATCCTGTGTGAGTATTTTATGCAACCTATTTTAGATATTTCAAAGCACCCCCCACCCCACGAAACCTTATTGGGAAAACTTGAAATATTTGTTTTTGAAGCACCCAACTAATCAGGGAAGAAATATTAACATTATCCTTCCCGCATTTCATTAATTTTCCGAGAAGCAACGGGAGAGAATAGATTGTTAATGAGCAACTTCCCGCGGCTACACGATTCCATCTTACTTTTCACCTCTTATTTAAAAAGTATTTTAAGAGCCTCATTTTATACCCTTCGATGACCAGTTTTCACTGTATTTGGCTATTAAAGTTGCACAGTTTATAATTGCTTCCGTCGTATTTTTGTTACAGCTTTTTTAATGGCTTCTACCAATCAATAAGTTCTAGTTTTCTCCTTAGCTCGGTTCTTCTTGTTTCATATCTATTTTGCTCTTGCATCTGAATAATCATGTGTTGAAAGAGGTTACTTCTAATTACCAGTCATTAAATATTTCTCGTTGACTGTACGGAATCGATCTCCCTTTTTGTTCAGGCTGGTCCCTTCCCTATCTTCCTGCCCCACCATGCCTAAGTACGCAGTCGCCAGATGGGCTCCTAAAATTAAAAAAAACAAAACAAAAAACCCTGCCCCATCCCAATCTGACCTGTTTCTTTTGGATGGAGGAATTCATGGTATGAATGAAGGTTCAGTCCCTCTTTAGTCTATTCCCATGTCCATTTCCCTCTACTATATGGACTTTTCTAATCAATGAGTATAATTAATTTCGCCACCTGTCTCTTTTCATTCGTGGACCGGTTAATGATTTAAAATAAAGGTCAGAATGGTCGGAGTGGTCTTTGTTGATGGGGTTTTTGTATTGAAAGAGTAAGCAATAATATAGTTTTTAATAACCAATGACAAGCAGGGAAGACAACCTGGCTCGAGGGAGCACCAGTTATTCCGTGTCAGGGTAATGTGGACATGGAAACAACGTCGGCATATTTTGGGGGAGACGAAGAAGTGACGTGTGCGAAGAAAGAACGAAAGAAAGAATTAACAGGGTTGAGATTAGTTATACGTGGTGGCGTATGTGGCCGAAGCTGTCCTAGTGCAAGCCTCCGACTTAAAGCACCACTTATAGCTGCCTCCAACGAGCGCTGAGAGTATCTGTGTCCGCTCTCGCCGGGCATCGATCCCGGTACCAGGAGCGAAAACCCAACGGCTTATCCATTATGCAGGCGAGGGCGTCATGAATAATAGGATTTTTTTTGTCCTCTAAGCACTATATTAAAGTCCTTCATAACTAACTTGGAGTGATTGGTTCCTTGTGTGACGACTTACTTTTATAATTCATTTTGTGTCTACGCATCTTCATACTTCTCTGCGTGTACATATCTTGAGAATTCTTTGTGTGCCTACGCGCCTTTATAATTCTTTGCGTGTCTACGTACCTTTAGAATTCCCTGCGTGTCATTGTACCTTTATAATTCCTTGTGGATCTACGCACCTTTAGAATTCCGTGCGTGTCTACGTACTTTTGGAAGTCCTTGTGTGCGTAGGTACCTTTAGAATTCCTTGTGTCTGTACGTACGTTTAGAATTCTTTGCTTGCCTACGTACATTTATAATTCCTTGCGCATCTACGTACCTTTAGAATTCCTTGCGTGTCAACGTACCTTTAGAATTCATTGCATGTCTACGTACCTTTAGAATTTCTTGCATGTGTAGGTACCTTTAGAATTCCTTATGTGTACATACCTTTAGAATTCATTGTGATAGTACGTACCTTTAGAATTATTTGTGTGTCTACGTACCTTTATGATTACTTACATGTCTAGGTACCTTTAGAATTAATTGCGTGTCTATTTACCTTTAGAATTCCTTGCGTGTGTACGAGTACGTACCTTATTTAGAATTTCTTGCGTGTCTACGTACCTTTAGAATTCATTATGTGTCTAAGTATCTTTAGAATACTTAAGTTTCTACGTACATTTAGAATTACTTGCGTGTCTACTTACATTTAAAATTCCATGAACATCGACGTACCTTTAGAATTCCTTGTCTTTATACATACATTTGGTTTCCTTGTGTGTCTACGCACATTTAAAACTCCTTTTGTGTCTACGTACCTTTAGAATTCTTGCATGTTTACGTACCTTTAGAAAAGCCTGTGTGTACATACCTTTAGAATCCTTGTGTTTGTACGTACCTTTAAAATTCTTACTTAAAGTGTCTACTTACCTTTAGAATTCCCTGCGTGTCTACGTAGCTTTAGAATTCCTTGTATGTGTAGGTACCTTTAGAATTCCTTGTGTGTTTACAGACCTTTAAAATGCCTTGTGAGAGTAAGTACCTTTAGAATTCCTTGTGTGTCTACGTACCTTTAGAATTACTTACGTGTCTAGGTACGTTTAGAATTACTTGCGTATCTACATACCTTTGGAATGAATTGGCTGTGTACGTATCTTTACAATTAATGTGTGTGTACATATCTTTAGAACTCCTCGCGTGTCTACAGTACCTCATGAATTCCTTGCGTGCCTACATTCCTTTAAAATTGCCTTTGTGCCTGCGTACCTTCAGAATTCCTTGTGTCTCTACTTACCTTTACAATTCCTTGCGTGTATACGTACCTTTAGAATTCCTTGTGTTTATACGTACCTTTAGAATTCATTGTGCGTACGTACCCTTATAATTCCTTGAGTGTCTACGTACGTTTAAAATTTATTCTGTTTGTAGCTTTAGAATTTCTTGGGACTCTACATACTTTTTATAATTCCTTGCATGTCTATGTACCTTTAAATTCATTGCTTGTCAACGTACCTTTAGAATTCCTTGTGTGTCTACGTACTTTTAGAAATCTTTTAGTGTCTAAGTACATTTAGAATTTCTTGCGTGTCTACGTACCTTTAGAATTCCTTCCGTGTCTCCATACCTTTAGAATTCCTTGCGTGTATAAGTACCTTTAGAATTCATTGTCTGTTTACGTACCTTTTAAATTCCTTGTATGTGTACTTACGTTTAGAATTCATTGTGTGTGTGCTTACTTAGCTTTAAAATTCCTTGTGTATCTACGTACCTTTAGAATTCTTTGCGTTTATACGTACCTTAATAATTCCTTGCCCCTCTACGTACCTTTATATTTCCTTGTGTCTTCTACGTACCTTGTGTGTACCTACCTTTAGAATTTCTTTTGTGTCTACCTACCATCATAATTCTTTGCATGTTTACGTACATTTATAATTCCTTATGTGTCTACGTACCTTTACAATTCCTTGTGTGTGTACGTACCATTAGAAATTCTTATGTGTCTACGTATCTCTAGAATTCCTTGTGTATCTAAGTACCTTTATAATTCCTTGTGTGTCTACGTACCTTTAAATTCTTTGTGTGTTTACGTACCTTTAGGATTCTTTGCGTGTCTACGTACCTTTAGATTTCTTGTTTGTCTACGTACCTTTAGAATTCCTTGCCTGTCTACGTACCTTTATAATTCCTTGAATACTTTTCCATCGTGTCCCCTCTTTTTTCCTTCCGGTTTCCCTAAATTCTAAATTGGTTCTCGTAACTTCTTTTCTCTGCTATACTTTGTTATTGTTAGAGAGAGTCCGAAACCTGTAAATAGCCATTGTTATCCACCCCATGCAACCAAATTCGAAAACCTTAGCTTATTTGAACCCTCATGTCCCAAACATGACTTCCTCTGGATTCAACAGGTTGTTTGCCTTAAAGTCCTTAATATTTGATAGCGTTACCTCTTTGGAGAATTAGGCTCAAGAGATCCCCATAAATTGTTGCCTTATGTCAGAGAGATAAAGTTACTCGCCGTATTCAAGCCTCCAGTCAATTAGGCTTTGCGTTAGTCTCCTCGATAATTTCACTCTCTCATTTTCTCTGGAAACAATCACTGTGCATCCTCTCTCGTACTCTCGTACCCGTCGGGTCATTTTTATCCCTCACCCCCACCCCCACCCGTTTGGCACCCTGGGTCCCATTTTATTTATTGTCATTTATTTACTTGTGATAGTAATATTTTCTTTGTATATAGAAAGTTATATATGTAAGCTTTTCTACCATTAGTTTCTCTCATCACAGAACCTCTAAGAATTGATTATTTAGGCCAACCGCACTCGATTTTGTTTATTTAACCCTCGCACTGGAATCTGTATCCCGATTTTATGGCGTGCTCTCTTCACGATCACCCTACGAGACCTTAGCAAATCCATAAATCTAGCTTATGTACACTATTAAGGTATTTTAAGTAGTAAATGGAATTAATGGCTTTGTGTAGCTTCCTTCAACAGGCATTCTTAAAAAAGAACATTAAAACAAAATGCGCTCCAAATGTGAAGTCTTATTGTATTGGGAAAACAAGATAAATCAGATTCTTTACATCCCTTAATAGCTTGTATTCAAAGCCCTATATAATTCCTGTCACTGGACTAAAAGTATTAATTATATAAATTCAATGACAGAGAAAATAAATACAAATAAATGACAAATTTATTCCTAAAATTTGGAGTTTGATTGAACGATTGACAAATAATTCGTTTTTTAGTTTGGTAATAAAAGAGTCGCAATGAGCGCAGTTAAATCGATTTGAGGTGCGTTTCTATGCGAGTGGATGTTTCATTGTGTATGGAAGTTAATGTGGATATATTTGTATAAATGTATAGTCATGAATGTTTTTAGGTACTGTGAATATATCCATTTTAACTGCTTTGAAGAGTAGGATGATAAAGTGTGTCAAATTTACTAGGCGTCATTAATTGATATAATCCAATATTAGGTTAGTTAGGTTTGGTTTGGTTAAGTTAAGTTAGGTATGATCGCCACTTTATTGATATTAGGATAATTTCAAGGACATTTTTTCTTTTTTACTGCCTGGAACGGTGATTTGTGGGCCACGTTGAGGCATTTCTGCCTTTTGCCATGGTCTAATGGGGGGATGCCAATGTTGGTCTAATGGAGGGATGCCAATGTTTCATTAATCTGGCGAAGCAGCAGCGTTGTTTCGTTAAGTTACAAGTGCCATGCTTTCTGTTGGTAAGAATATGGGGCGCACATTCATATTTTATTCATCGTTTGCTTCGAACAGGGTCATAGGATTATTATTTTCATGTTCTTATTGCGAGGGAAGGATGTGATCTCACTATTCTAGACCATCTCCTTAATTAGAGGGTCTGTGTTGTAAAGTACTTTAGCTTTTGGGCCAATACACTTAATAGGAATTTATCATTAGTACAATTGTACAATGGATGTTCAGTTTGTGTTTTTTGCATGTGCATTTATTCCGTAGAAATATCCACATTTTTGTGTTTGGCTACAACTCTATAGGATGAAGCTTGTATTTTATCTATGGTCGTGATTGAAGGCAAATGGTGGAGAAAATTGGGAGAGTTTGGTAATGTTCTCCGCCCTTTGTTAAACTAAAATCGAGTGTTAAATTCGGTCTACCCGAAAAGGGGTATTAATTGTAGTGTCATACGTAGGTTATGACACTAAAGAGAGGGTATTGGAGGGGCCAAGTGGTCTTTGTAAGAATTGGGTCTTTATAATCATATGTAGCTTGTGCAGGGTTCACGAAGGTGTGTGCTTAGCTTTAGGCTTCCGCAAGTGATTTTTAGCTATTCCACCTCATCGGCGAGTATCCCATTGTTCCTATGTAATAAATATGAGATCCTGACACATTTTGTGTGAAGGCACTTAACTTAAAAGTCCCCTTTTGCGATACATTTTGTGCTAAAGCACTTGAAAATCCCATCTCGCGACACATTCTGTGTTAAAGCACCTGAAAGTCCTATCTTGCGACACATTTTGTGTTAAAGCACCTGTAAGTCCTATCTTGCGACACATTCTGTGTTAAAGCAGCAGGAAGTTCTATCTTGCTACACATTTTGTGTTAAAGCACCTGAAAATCCAATCTCACGATTTATCTTTTGGTAAAACATTTTAAACTCCCATCTTGTGACATATTTTGTGTTAAAGCACCTGGTCGTCCTTTCGTGCGACACATTTTGTGTTAAAGCAACCGAAAGTCACACCTTGTGACACATTTTCTGTGAAAGCACATTTTGTGCTTTCACAAATCCGCTGTGTTAAATCCGCTGAAAGTCCTATCTTGCGACACATTTTGTGTTAAAGCAATTGAAAGTCCCATCTTGCGACATATTTTGTGTTAAATCACCTGAAACTTCTATATGCTACATATTTTGTGTTAGTGCGTGTATGGAAGTTAATGTGGATATATTTGTATAAATGTATAGTTATGAATGTTTGTAGGTACTATGAATATATCCATTTTAGCTGTTTTAAAGAGTAGGATGATAAAGTGTGTCAAATTTACTAGGAGTCATTAATTGATATAATCCAATGCTAGGTTAGGTAAGGTTAGGTTTGCGACATATTTTGTGTTAAAAGACCTGAATGTCCTGTCTCGCGATACATTTTGTGTTATAGCACCTGAAAGTCCTATCCTGCGACACATTTTGTGTTAAAGCACCTGTAAGTCCTATTTTGCGACACATTTTGTGTTAAAGCACCTGTAAGTCATATCTTGCGACACATTTTGTGTTAAAGCACCTTGAAGTCCAATATCGCGACACATTCTGTGTTAAAGCACCTGAAAGTCCTATCTTGGGACACATTTTGTGTCAAAGCACCTGTAAGTCCTATGTTGCGAAACATGTTGTGTTAAAGCACCTGTAAGTTCTATCTTGCGACACATTCTGTGTTAAAGCACCTGAAAGTCCTATCTTGGGACACATTTTGTGTCAAAGCACCTGTAAGTCCTATCTTGCGAAACATGTTGTGTTAAAGCACCTGGAAGTCCTATCTTGCCATGCATTTTCTGTTAAAGACCTTGAAAGTCCCATCAAGCGACATATTTTGTATTAAACATCTTGCGACACATTTTGTGTTAAAACATTTCAAAGTCTCCTTTTGCGACACATTTTCTGTGAAATCAACTGATTTGCAAAATGTTACTTTATATAACAAATAGCTTGATGTTCTTTAATGATGAAGGACATTCATAACGTAAAAACTACTGGACAATAAATTTTGGTATTCAAATTTCGGTAGGAAAAGTTGAAAAAAGTACCTTATTTTTTAATCTGTTTTCTAGAGACTGGCCCAGTTAAACGTTAATGCGTTAATTCAATAAAATCTAGCGGAAGTTAACGCCTAAATAATTAACGTTAATTAGTATTTTATTATTATAAAAACAGTGCAGGAAAACCTTTTTGTTTTCTCTTTTTTTTTAATATTTTGGCATTTTTTAAATTTTATAGTTTTGGCAGTTTTGACGTGATTTTAGATCAGAAAAACGGTTTCTGTACTGTTTTATAATAAAATACTAATTAAAGTTAATTCTTTAGCGTTAACATTCGTTACATTTTTTATTGAATTAACCGATTATCAAATAACTATGACCGACTCTGTTGTTTCCAGGGTCAATGCCCTTTACTGAGCTGCTTCTTGCAGGTTAATATCGATATCCTGTGTGCTAACATTTGAATTCCTTGACACCATTAAGTTTATCTTTTATAGTTTGCTTTTTTTTATTTATGAATTTAATTTGAAATTATTTTTATAACAAATAAAGGACAGACAAATTCATTCGTGCAGCTCCTATTGCCTACTCATGTTTGTCGACCCCTTTTCTTATGTTGTCATGTATCATTTTAACTAATCTGGCTTAGTGAGACTCATTTCGTTTCTTTTTATCCTAAAATAAGCCAAGTATTACTAAAAGTCACAACTACCCCCCCCCCCATCAACACGTTTTTGTAACAATTTCTTTTGGACAATGATGTGCCTCTGTATTACACAATAGCGAATCTAGAAGATAAGTTACGGGCAACATACCTGCCCATATTAATATGACCGTTTCACCATTAAATGTTACACTAAAACAGCTAGTAAATAAACGACACTGCTTAAATGTGTAAATTAAAAGGTTTCATTGTAACCAGTGATGAAACCATATTGTTTAAATTTGGATTATGAGAATTTCGATTCTTGAAATGAACACTGAAAGTAGAATCAATTTTTGCTTCGGTGTCAACTTTTACTAAGTTGTGACGTCACACACTCGACATTTTCCGTTTGCTTCAATTGCTGATTTTTTTTTTAGATAATTCGATAGATAAACAACTCTAACGCAATCGAAGGCGCTTTATTATAAATATCTCTGTTTTTTAAAAAATACGCAAATATTATAGTGTATATGAGATATACATTATATAGCACTTTCACTAATTAATGCGCGCAAATTTTAATTATAAAGTCATTGATAGCTTGTTTTGAACCACCAAAAGAATGCTTTGGTTAGGTAGGAGTTTAGGTAGGTTAGTTCTTTTTAGTTTGTTTTTAGATATGATTAATTTGTGAGGTTTAGTATATTTTTAGTAAGCTGTTAAATAATATACCACCACTAACCTTCTACATCGTAGTTAAATTAGAACAGGTAATAGGCATTTCTTGAATCGATGCAATGAAACTCTTCCCACCCCGAGGTTTATGACGTCATAGCAGCGGCAAATAATGGCTTTATGACTTAGAAAATACTACTTTCAAGTGCTAATAACTCGGAAAATATTGCTTTGCGCTACGAATTAATACCAATAGACAATTCAGATAAACCCAAAGAATAGATTAAGAGTATTTTTTTTAGAGTTTAATTCTTTACCCTCGGATTCATTCCTGACTAAGCCGCTACACCCCCAATTGATCCCTACCAGCTAACTGTTTCGTTATAGTAATTCACCCGCTTGATTTCTCTAGCCCCTTTCATTCCTCTCTGGCCCTTACTTTCGCCCCCTTTCCAACTCCTCCTCCTCCTCCTCTCCCACACCTGTCAAAAGAGGGATTGACCCATCAGAGAAAGAGCGGGGGATCCTGCTATCGATTTTTCTCCGGTTCCACTTCGGCCCTTCTTTGTTTATTTATGTCTATGTTAGATTTAAATCAATATACAGATAAATGAATATAAGTAAGGAGAGAATTATAAAATAATGGGTAATAACAGTTAAATTGAAGTTTTGCAACTGTTAGTGGAAACGTCATGAGAAATTACACAGGGTTTCCCTAAAGTCTGAACATGCAGGAAATATCACAATAGTCTCTTGTTCCTCAGACCTTACCCCCCCTCGAGATGTTTTTCTGGGATCTGCTAAAGGAGAAAGAGTACTCAATGATAATTAAAGAAACGAGACACCCGAGAGAACAGCGCATCATAAATGAAGGTGCTCAACTTGACGCCAATTTGGACATGATGCATCGGGTTCATTGGGTGAATCTCAACCTGGTCTTTTATAATGCGTGTCCCTATAATCTGGACATATAGGAAATCTCACAATGGTGTCTTCGTTTATCAGAGCTTACCCCTCTTTATCTTTTTTCCCGGGTGTGTTAAAGGTGCACTCAATGCTAATTAAAGAGACGAGAAACCCGAGGGAACAGCTCATCATAAATGAATGTGCTCAAATTGACGCCAATTTGGACTTGATGCACCGGATTCATTGGGTGAATTTCGCAAAGCTCATCGGAATTGCATCACAAATGGTGCAAATTACATTGAAGAGGTTATTTATTAATAGTTCAATTATATAAAATGTACTTCAACTTTTTATTAAAAATATGCATTTGCCCTGTGTCCAGACTTTAGGGACACCCTGCACAATAGCTTCTTTGGTTCAGGTCAAAAGCTCAATAGAGCTCCCACACTGACAATTACAACATGAAAGTTAGGCACAAAAAGAAGATTGCAACCATCGTGGTTTTCTACGACCAGAGGTGAGGGCTTGCTGCATAGTAGAGATTGCTTAGTAGTTGTAGTTACTTTAAAATTATCTAGTCCAATGATGAGCTTACTTCCGAAAGGTCTACAGCGGAAAGGTACATGAAACAAAAGGGAACGACCGGGACATTAATAAGCATCCCGGTTGGGACGAAATGCAATCCACTGACTCGCTGTCACTGAGATAAGTGACGGAGGCCCAAATCATTCGTCAATCCATCAGTCTGACAATCTCGCTCCTGACACCAAAGGTCAATATAAACTCTTAGCCCAGGTCAAACTGAAGGTAGACAATCTCACTCCTGACACCAAAGGTCAATATAAACTCGTAACCCAGGTCAAACTGAAGGTAGAAAACAGCCTTGGTACTTACCATAGAGAAGGGCGTGTATCATTTCCGAGATTCAACAAGGAGTTTACCCTACAAAAGAGAGTTAAAAACAAGGAATTTGACCATAATTGCTGCGCATTACTGGTGTCAAGATTTTCGTTTGGCAAGGGGACTAGTCTGTAATCCTTGGATTATTACATTTCTAGGCATCATCGAGTAACACGTCAATGAAGCCTCTCCCAAGTCCTTGGATTGTGTCTGAAGGACCGTCATTGAAATGAAGCCAAATTTGGACGGAGGACATTGCTAATGCGTGTCTCTTTCCAAGGTCGTTTACTATTGGTGAATACATTAAAAACTAGTCTTCGTTCTCTATTATTTTGATATTATTATATTAAGAAAATATAAAATTATATATCTTGACATGAAGAGAGCGCTAGAGAAACAAACGAGAAATAAAGGCACAGGTAAAATATATAAAAAGAGCCATAGAATTCTTTTAATAGCTTTATCACTTTAGCGGGCACCAAGTGTAGGCCATGAATGGTCTTTTGCAGTCTCCTTCTTTTCTTATGTTCTTAAATACAAGCCAAAAGAGCCCAAGTACATGAAGAGGTTCTTTAATAAAGAATTAAACTTACAAAAAACTGTGGAAGAAAGTCGGACTAAATTGCTATTCTATTTACATAATGATTATAAGTAAAAAAAAATGTCAGAGACCTGGCAAAACGACCTAATTGTATTACTTTTCTGGGAGAAGAAACAATTAAAAATGAAAGAACTACACCTCATTCATTCTCCAATCAGCAAAAGATAACCCCACAAAAAAACCACCTTACCAAAGCAAATACTCAACCGCAATCAGCTACCAGTATATACAAAGTCTTTGACTAAAGTTGCGTCAAACTGATAAAAAGGAAATGACTCCCTCTATGATAATTATTGACTAAAAATAAAGAAAACTTTCGACTCATTCAACACCGATTCTAAGCTAAGAGCGCTACAGAAACAAGAAAGTAGAGACCCACATTGAGGTCGGCTTCTCCGCTGGCATATACGCAACGTTGCATGTAGTGTTTCATGACGGCCCCACACCAAGAAAGGCAAACCAAGCGGGTGTTTGTAATAGCATCGTAAATAGGTAAAAGATTCTACCACTGAAACATAAACTTTCCACTCTAGCGATAGAGTTTGGGGCCTACTTTCGAAAGATCCTATCAAACTAAGGGAGAGGATAACTTCCAATAGAGGTTTTGATTTCCATGTTCTTGCGCTCCAAACCATATTTTTTCCTTTTCTTACCATGATAATGGGAAACTTTCTTTTCTCTTTCCCACGATAATGAGAAACATGTTTTCTCTTTATGGGAATGGGAGACATTCCTTTCTTCTGCCCAAGATAATGGGAAACATTCCTTTCATTTGTTGAGTATAAAGGCGCAAGACAAGAAGCCAACACGCGTAGACCCAGCACAAGTAATCGAAGGAACGTTAAACGCACGTCAGTGCACTACATACATGACACCCTGATGGGTGCGGCTGGAGGTCAACACTCACGTCATGAGCTGGTAAGATGTTTGCCTCACGCACCATCACTTAAAGGAAGTGTCCGTCTAGAATCAAATCGAAAAAAAGAGAGACAATGCGAGACCCTCACTTTATCTACTATTGTCTCTTTAACTTTCTTTGGGTTACCAGGCTTCGTTGTCAGGAGAGTTGTGACATTTCTAGGCATACAGAGACTGTTTTTCTACCATCTTTCACCCTTTGACATCGCATACGGACGAACGCAGCTTCTTTTACGGATCAGAGTGATCCACTGCTAACGACATCCATATTAGTTGCAATTTCCAGGCTGATTTACTGTCGTTCATAGTTATAGCTCCATCTGAATTACCGTATGATTCCCTTAGAAATTAACCGAGTATACGACAAAAGAGCTGATTCAAAAATAGATAGTCTAAAAATAAATAGTTAAAATAAGCTAATGCGACAAAAGAGCTAGTGCAGCAAAAGAGCTAGTTCCAAAATAGCTAGTGCTGCAAAAGAGCTAGTCCCAAAATAACTAGTATAACAAGACCGCTAATCCCCTCAACAACTAGTGTGACAAAAAGGCTAGACCCATGAAAGCTAGTGAGCTACATTGCAACAAAAGAAAGCATCCAACCAACCAACGAGCCAACCAACCTAAAGAACACTCAAAATATCCCGTACCAAAAGAACTAATTTAAAAGTCAATATTTATCGTTCTAGTTTACAACTATTCGCTATGCTTTATATTGGCATTCGTTCTTGGTTCAGTGCACAGTATATAAGTACAGTAGCCAATTCGTAATTTTAGCAAATTTTAATTATCTTAATTATTCAAACTTCCATTATGAATGTGATAAAGTGGCAGAAATGCCTTGATCAAATTTGTTACGAAAATTATGCGTATCGTAAAAATACAACAAACAAAACGACTCAAAATCGGAGATGTGTTATCAAAAATTGCAGGGGGGCAATTGCAATAGTACTGAATTATAGAGAAAACAATGAGGTGACGCTTGGAGAAAGCATCATCACCCATCGGATCCTGCACAGCAGAATGTCAAAAATGTAATTTAGTAAAAAGTAAAGAAGCACTTAGTTCCACTGTTCCCGGAAATGTGGTGTGTCTGGCAAAGAACAGAAGATGGTTTAGCCAAGGCCAACTAATATACTAAAGGGATGGCATTATTCCATGTGGCGATTTCTGAGAGGCATTCAAAAGGAAGAAGTTGTCCAAAGAAGTAATTTAAATGCCTCTTTCAGCGACAGCGGCACCTATTAAAAAGAAACCCCAAGAAATAAATGCAAGATTTAAGACGTTGATTAAAAACCGCACGCAGAACGAAGTATCGACTAAAGATTTTTGCCAGTCATTAGCTATAATATTACTAATACTTTAGAGTTTCGTTAATTTTGGTTAACGTTTAATATCTTATTTTATAAATAAACTTTTTAACCTTTTCGTAGTTTCATTAAAATTTTCTAAGAACTATGTTTGGTGCAAGCTCTTTTGGAACTAACTCTTTTATCGACTAACGTTTTTGTCACACTAGCTATTTTGTCGCACTAGCGCATTTTGGACTGGCTATTTTGGGACTAGCTCTTTTGTCCCACCAGCTCATTTGGACTAGCTGCTTTGGAGCTAGCTCTTTTGGGACTACTGGTTTTGAGGTGCACCGAAATTAACCCTTTGAACTGCCGCTCTCCACATTATCTTTCTTTGTTAATACTCTCAATTCTCATCTCTCCAATCGACAGTTGCTTCATTAGTTTCACCAAGTCTCTCTATTTGACTCTTTGGTCACCTATTTTACTCGAAAGTCTCACCTTCCGATCATTCTGCCGTTTGGTATATCAAGTCTCGCCATCTAGCTCGAACTCACCGTCATCGTGTAGTCGGCTTTTCGTAAAACTCCGCAATAGGTAAAATTTATGATCAATTCCAAGAATTCGTGTGTTCTTGTTTGACAAACCATTCCGGCATGCGATCAAAATTAATGGGTTATCTATCATGTTTGCTTCTCTAAAAAGAAAAGTCGCTTGGAATTTTCAGCTTTCTAGATAAGTCAAACAAATTAAAAGTTTCAAAATCTCGACCATTGGTGTTAGAGGTTTCAAAACAGCTACACGAAATTTTGAGAGTTTGTGGGGACAAAATCAATTATCTATGAGCAACTTTGTGCCACTGTACAATAACAAAAGAATAAATTTGGTCGATCTGTATAATCGGTTCGTAGAATATAAAAATGTCGTCCGTATGATTTTCCTTTGTGTCATCTGCATAATACGTTCGAGGGATTAGCGGTAATCTGACATCATGTGACTTTTTCCTCTGCTTTGATCATTTTCCTCTATCACTTATATACACTGATATACTAGTTAAAGTTCTATCAAAATCTGTTCCAAGTATCAACATCATTCCTAAATTTTGTGAAGGTCAAATCTTTGATGAGTTAACGATTTTGAAGGCCACCAAAGACCTACAAATATCGTCGGAACAATCGTTAGCTTTGTCGAAGGCCTTATAAAATTTCCCCCTTAGTCCAAACTTGATTTTCCATTGTGAGAAAACAATATTTTCTGTCAACTAATGTCTTGTTAATGATGTTGGCTGCATCTACACCCGGGATATTAAAGTTTATGTTACTTTTTCCACTGATTTACTTTCCGTAAGAAAGGCAGAGTTATTTGGTGTATCCACTTTTGCTGCCAAGGCAAGAAATTCACCATCTTTCGACGAACCACAAATAGATCACTGGTATCCATGGTAGCAAAGCTTTAGTAAAACAAATTTGATGAATGAACATTTGGAAAAGCTGCAAAGCAGTTATCATTGTGCAATAAAACACATCCTAGCCTTCCGGTGGTGGTGCTGTCTCTAAAAACTTCCTCATCTTCTGGTTTGCATCTTCTCAGGTGGAGAAGATTCGAAACATATCATTGTACTGTATAAAAGTTCTACATTTAACTGATGTATGATTGAGGTCTCTCATCTCTTATCTCATAAAATGTTATTTCACCTTCCAGTTTCGAAATAGTTCTTTTAGCCTTGACGCTAAATCTTCAGGTCTTTGGGTAGATCTTAAATATGTTATGTAATAGAGATATTTTATGATCGTTATTACTGATAGTTTTCGCAACAATTACCTGTATTTTTCATTTTCCTTTACATTGAACCATATATGTTATTATCTGGAATTGGGTTACTGGTACCTTGTAAGAAAGGCATTTTGTTTTCATACCGTGTTAAGATATCTTCTGGTTTGTTGATTGGTCTGCCAAGTTTTCTCCTCTTCGAAAGAGGAGATGAGTTATTCCCACTTTAACAATTCTTCATGAGTAAACTTGCCCGTGATGGCTACTTGCGGGAATGAGATGATCACAAATTTCCTCGAGCTTCAATGCACAATTATATTTGCTTCCCGGCTTACGAGACAATTTTGTACTCATCTTCCAAGACGGTTATTGAAGCCAGTGTCCTCACTTCAATGTCCCCACCTCTTAATTCTTCTTCCGTGCCCTTATTTAAGCTCTTTGCGGTCCATTTTCACTTCCTTTCCTTTCATACTTATCCATATTTCTCCTTCTTCCCTCGTCACCACTTGGTTTCCATTGCATGGCCATGCCATCGTCATTAGCTAAGTAAAGCCGCCCTTCTCTTGATCAGGAGGACCCCCGCACCGACCGGATAATGGAACCAGTATAAAGATCAGAATATCAATGGTGAGATCTAGGGCACCATGAACTGGTCCTCGTTTGTATGTGTGTATGTGTGCTTTGAAAGTGTTAAGAATTATGTGTTTTTCACATCAACCTAGCGATAAGGTTGAGACCTTCAGCCCCCAATGGGGTGAAAAGGGACCTGTTCTGCGTCAGAGGTAAATAACTACACCTTCTCATCCGAGTCCTTGGAACATAGGAGAAGAGTGTGTTGTGTTATAAAGACTGGGATGAAAGACAGCGGTGTTTAAACGGCTATGTGATGACGGGTATAAGATGTACTTACCTCAGCGGGGGTAAGCACATCGCGTCCCCGAATCGGTGGGCAGACTTTGACGTGCGATGACGTTTTGTGTCCGCTTTCCCTTGAGATCGACCCCGGCATATCTACGATAGAAAACTACCGCTGCACTTGTTAGCTAGCGAGAGCTCTAACCCGGTTTGTTTGGTCGTGTGTTTTTCTTTTTACGGTGGGTGGGAATGAATTAAAATGATTCCTTTGGGAATCTAAAAGATATATTTTTTTTAATTCATTAAAAGCAGATGGATACTGCAGGGATAACTCCATGATATCATTGATATCATATCGATAAATCATTGACATGCATTGATATCTTCGCGATAACTCATTGATATCCATTGATATTTTGCCGATAACTCATTGATATTCATTAATATCTTACAATAACTGATAGAAATATTTCTAATAACTCAATGATATCTTCCGGATAACTCATTGACATTCATTGATATCTTCGCGATAACTCATTGACATCCGGTGATATATTCGCGATAAATCATTGACATCCAGTGATATCTTACCGATAAATCTTTGACATTCATTGATATCTGACCGATTACTGAATGAGATCCATTGATATCTTCCCGATAACTCATTGACATCTATTGATATCAGCCCAATTACTCATTGACATGCATTGATATATTCGTAATCACTCATTGAAATCAAGTGATATTTTCGCAATCACCCATTAACATCCATTCATATCTTCGCGATAACTCATTGACATCCAATGATATTTTCACGATAACTCATTGAAATCCATTGATATCTGCCCGATTAGTCATTGACATTCATTTATATCTGCCTGATTACTCATTGACATCCATTGATAGCTTCGCAATAATTCATTGACATCCATTGATATTATGCCGATAACTCATTCATATTCAGTAATATTTTAATACAACTCATTGATATATTTCCAATAAGACAATGATATCTTCCTGATAACTCATTAACATCGATTGAAATCTGCCCGATAACTCATTGACATCCATTGATATCTTCGCGCTAACTCATTTATATCCATTGATATTTTACCGATAACTCATTCATATCAATTAATATCTTACAATAACTTATTGATATATTTCCAATAAATAAATGATATCTTCCAGATTATTCATTGATATCAATTGATATGTGCCGGGTAACTCATTGGCAGCATTGATATCTTCGCGATAACTCATTGACATCCATTGATATGTTCGCGATAACTCATTGACCTCCAGGGATATCTTGGCAATAGCTCATCGAAATCCATTGATATTTTACCGATAACTTATTGATATTCATTAATATCTTATATTAATTCCTTGGTATATTTCCAATAACTCAATGATATCTTGCGATAACTCATCGACATCCATTGATCTCTGCCCGATTACTCATTGACATCCATTGATATCTTCGCGAAAACTCATTGATATCCATTGATATCTGCCCGATTACTCATTGACATCCATTGATATCTTCGTGATAACTCATTGACATGAATTGATATGTAAGCAATAGCTCATTGACATCCATTGATATTTGCCCAATAATACATTGACATCCAATGATATCTTCCTGATAACTGAGTGACATCCATTGATATCTGCCCGATTACTGATTGATATCTTTGCGATAAATCATTTATATTTTACAGATAACTCATTGATATAAATTAATATCTTACAATAATTCATTGATACATTTCCAATAAATCAAAGATATCTTTCCGATAACTCATTGACATCAATTGATATCTGCCAGACTACTTATTGACATCAATTGATATCTTCCCGATAACTTATAGACATCCATTGATATCTGCCCGATAACTCATTGAGATAAATTGATATCTTGGCGATAACTCTTTGACATCCATTGATATCTGCCCGATAACTCATTGAGATAAATTGATATCTTGGCGATAACTCTTTGACATCCATTGCTATCTTCGTGATAACTCATTGACACCCAGTAATATCTTCCTGATAACACATTGACATCTATGGATATCTTTGGGATAACTCATTGACAACCATTGATATCTTCACGATAACCCATTGACACCCATTGATATCTGCCTGATTAGTCATTGACATCTATTGTAATCTTCGTGATATCACAGTGACACCCAGGGATATTTTCGCGATAGCTCATTAAAATCCAATGATATTTTACCAGTAACTCATTGGCATCCAATGATATCTGCCCGATTACACATTGACATACATTGATATCTTCCCGATAACCCAATGACATCCAGTGATATCTGCCCGATTACTCAGTGATATCTTGCGCATATTGCGCGTTTCCTCTAGGAAACAATGAAGCAAAAGATAATATTTAATTTCACCGTTTTACGTGTAGGATCGAAGCTTAAAATATCGGGTTTTTCGTCCTTGCTTTTTGCAAGGGGAACTTCGTACGCCCGCTTTCCTATTTTCGCGTTTCTTTTGTTACATGTTAAATGGATCTTTACTTGATTAACAACTCACTGATACGTCATTGATAATTCATTTATATTTTATTGATATTGCATGAATACAAGCTTGTTCCATTTCCAAATTTTTCTTCTGTAGATGTCATTGCTGTCTAGACGGTGGCCATATTGATTTATTTGGTCTGGCTTTACGATCCTCTCGAGAATTGATATTTATATTTGATTCTGTGTAAGAAAGTGTTTCCATCACCGTAACGTCACTAAAATGAAAAAAAGAAATTGTGTGGATGGAGAACTTTAAACAAAATTAAACCAAATTTGATATTTATCGTCTCGAATATTTATTTGAGATGAAGCGATGCGGCCAAAATGACAAATAACTTTCTTCGAACATTTCTTTTTGCATACAAATAATTTTAAAATTTAAAATCTGAGAAAGAATTATGGAACGCCATAATAGTCAGATGTAACATTAGGCGAAAATTTCCTGACTAGCTTTTATGGGAGAACCAGAAAATAAAATTATATAAAGAAATCATATTCGCAAATGATAAATTAAATTATTAAGGAAACCGTACACTCAAGCGAGCCATTTCTCAAGCAGTTTTCGCGTTCGTCTTAAGATTAGAATTCGTGTAAACGAGAAATTCTCACTGTTGTGGCAGATTAAGGTAAGTCAACTGTTACATGCATACATTCACACACCAAACTCAAGTGTTAGACGGTATTTATATATATATATATATATATATATATATATATATATATATATATATATATATATATATATATATATATATATATATATATATATATGTGTGTGTGTAGGTGTAGGTGCGTATATATATCTTGGGCACCTGACTCAACAATATTCCGTGGCTTTTGTCTTCTCAGGGTCGCTCAAACACCCCTTTCCGTCGCCTTGCGCGTTTGAATGATTTATTAAATAAGGGCACGGAGGATTTTGGGTGGGGGTGGGGGATATTGTGGCCACCTCCTTTTCAAACATAACTCGCCCACAAAAACGTTTGGGATTCGTCCGGTCCGCCCATCTGTCAAGTCGATTTCCCTTAACCACTCGACCGGATTAAAAAAAACAAAGAACCCCCGACAATGAAGGCATCGCGACGCCATGCTGGACTGCGCCCCACGGGGTTAAGTTATGTGTGGTTTGGAAAGTGAGGTTATTCTGGAGTGCGATGGATTATGTGAGGTGATGTTGGGCGAGGTGGAATAAGAAAAGGTTTAGTTTACTCATGAAAAGTAAGGTTCTCTTAAATTGGATGAGGCGAAGTGAGATCATTAAGGTGGGGTAGGTAGTTAGGTGAGGTAGTGAATGGTTTGATTGAGGCGTGGAGTGAAAGGGTTGAAAGAGGTGGTGAAGTGAGGGAGTTAGGTAAAATGAGGTGAAGTTAGAATGAGTTAAGTTGGCATTACACTGGGTGAGTTAAATTGGATTCACAAGGTTAAGTTAAGTTGGCTTCACACTAGGTGAAGTTAAATTGGATTCACACGGAGTGAAGTTAAGTTAGATTTTCGTGGAGTGGAATTAAGTCGACTTCGCAGTGGATAAAGTTAAGTTGGCCTCACAAGGAGTGAAGTTAAGTTGAATTCACACAACATGAAGTTAAATTGGCTTCACACGGAGTGAAGTTGAATTGGCTTCACAAAGAGTGAAGACAAGTTGCATGCACGCGGAGAGAAGTTAAGTTGGCTTCACACAGAGTGAAGTTAAGTTGGATTCACGTGAAGTGAAGTTAAGTTAGCTTTACAGATAAAAAAGTTAAGTTGTCTTTACAAGGAGTGAAGTTTAGTTGAATTCACACAGAATGAAGTTATATTTGCTTCACACAGAGTGAATTTAAGTTGGATCCACACTGGGTGAGTTAAGTTGGCTTCACACGGGGTGAAGTTGAGTTAGCTTTACAAGAGTGAAGAAAAGTTTGATTCACACGGAGTGAAGTTAAGTTGGATTCACGTCAGGTAAAGTTAAGTTGGCTTCACAGTGGATAAAATTAAGTTGGTTCCGCAAGGAATGAAGTTAGGTTGAATTCACACAAAATGAAGTTAAGTTGGCTTTATACGGGCTGAAGTTAAGTTTGCTTCACACGGGGTGAAATTCAGTTGGCTTTAGACGTGGTGAAGTTAAGTGGCTCACACTCGGTGAGTTAAGTTAGCTTCAACGGAGTGAAGTTAAGTGCGGTTTACAAATGGTGAAGTTAAGTTGGCTTCACACGGAGTGAAGTTCACTTGGTTTCACGCTGGATGAAGTTAGGTTGGCTTCACACGGAGTGAAGTTTACTTGGTTCCACGCTGGATGAAGTTAAGTTGGCTTCATATTGGGTAAAAATCTGTTGGCTTCAGAAGGGGTGAAGTTAAGTTGGCTTCACACAGGGCAAAATTCATTTGGATTTAGACGTAGTGAAGTTGAGTTGGTTTCACACTGGGTGGGTAAAGTTTGCTTCACAAAGGGTGAAGTTAAGTTGGTTTTACATGGAGTGAAGTTAAGTGCGATTTACAAAGGGGGAAGTTAAGTTGGCTTAACACGTGGTGAAGTTAATTTGGTTTTACTCAGGATGAAGTTAAGTTGGCTTCACATTGGGAGAAAATTTGTTGGATTTAGAAGGGATAAAGTTAATTTGGCTTCACACAGGATAAAGTTAAGTTGTATTTACATGGAGTGGAGTCAAGTTGGGTTTACATGAGGGTAAGTTAACTTGGCTTCAAACGGAATGAAGTTAAGTTAGATTTATAGAGTTTAAAATTAAGTTGGCTTCACACGGAATGAAGTTAATTTAAATTCACACAGAGTGGAGTTATGTTGGCTTCACACAGGGAGAAATTAAATTGGCTTCACTCGGAGAGAGGTTTTAAGTTAGATTCACACGGAGTGAATGTAAGTTGGCTTCACACAGGCCACTATACATTATTTGTCACTAACCTAATCCCGATGGACCAACATAATTTATTTTCCACTGACTTAATCTCGATGGATCACCAGAAATTTATTGCCACTAACCTAATCCCGATGAACCAAAGTAAATTATTTGACATTAACCTAATTCCGATGGACCACTATAAATTATTTGCCACTTACCTAATCCAGATGGACCGCAATATTTTTAGTCACTATCCTATTGTCGAAAGACCAAGATAAACTCGATCTATCACTATAATTTATTTGCTACTGACCTATTCAGCTGGACCACAATATTGTTTGCCACTAACCTAATCCCGATGGACCACAATATTGTTTGCCACTAACCTATTCCCGAAAGACCAAGAAAAATTATTTGCTACTAACCTAATCCCGATGGAACACAATGAATTATTTGAAACTAACCTAACCCCGATGGACCAAGATAAATTATTTACCACTAACCTAATACCGATGGAGCGCAATATATTATTTGCCACAAACCTAATATAGATGGACCGCAATATATTTAGCCACTAACCTATTTTCAAAAGACTAAGTAAAATTATTTACCACTAACCTAATCTCGATTGACCACTATAAATTATTTGCTACCAACCTAATCCCGGTAAACCACAATATTGTTTGCCACTAACCTAATCCCGATGGATCACAATATTGTTTGCCGCTCACTGATTCCCGAAAGACCAAGATACATTATTTGCCACTAACCTAATACCGATGGACCACAATACATTATTTTCCACTAACCTAATCCGAAGAACCACGGTAAAATCTTTGCCACTAACCTAATCCCGAAGGACCACTCCCATTTTTTTCCCAATGAATAGCCGGATTTCTTTTTGGGGGGGGGGGAACCGAAATTATTTTAATCCAACGATTAAATCAGTGGTGAAACAAATTTGAAAAAAGATCAGTCAGAAAAACAGAGAAAGCAACGATCATCTCGAGGATGACTATAGGAGATCAAGGTTGACATGAAATGGTGAGGACGAGAAGGGGACATTAAAAACTTCGAGGATTTACTTCAAAGTAAAACTTGATCCGACTTCCCAGGGATGAGAATGAGCTCCGAATATTTCCCTCCTGAGTGTTAGTCCCTTGAAGTTAAAGAGTGGTTCTATATACGAACCCTCCATCCCCGCCAGCCAGCCCTCGACCCTGGC
This sequence comes from Ceratothoa steindachneri, assembly GCA_963969495.1. Taxonomy (NCBI): domain Eukaryota; kingdom Metazoa; phylum Arthropoda; class Malacostraca; order Isopoda; family Cymothoidae; genus Ceratothoa; species Ceratothoa steindachneri. The sequence goes on from OZ018327.1 coordinate 90,815,437, forward strand.
ATTTGCTACATCTGCGTTTAAACCTTAAACATCTATTGAACCCTCCTTAGAACTCTGATTCCAATTACAACACTCCATACCACCTTCGATCTCCTGACAATACCCCATATCACCCCTCTATTCCATTAAAATTTTCTCTTTAATACCGATCTCATTACAACAAACTACCTCATCCTCAATCCCATTACAACGAACTATCTCATCCTCAATCCCATTACAACAAACTTTCTCATCCTCAATCCCAGTTCAACAAACTATCTCATCCTCATCTCATTACAAAAAAATATCTCATCCTCAATTACACTACAACAAACTATCTCATCCTCAATCCCATTACAACATCATTTGTTACCCTCCATCCAATTAAAGCACTGCTTGTTCTTGTCGACCCCACCACCCTAGATTCCATTCTAATATTCCTCGTAACCCCGTATTCCATTACAACACTCCTTGTCGCCCTCGACTCTTCTATATCCCTTCTATAACCCCCTATAACATTACAACATTCCTTGGCACATTCAATCACATATAACACACTTTGTCAATGTAAAGCCTATAGCCTATTTGACATATTCCTAGGTTCCATTACAAAACTCCTAACCTCACAGGATCTTATTACAGCACATATTGTCCCCTAGGGCCTAGAACCTATTAAAACACGCATTCTCTATCTAAAATTCAATTACAAAACTACTTATGATCCTACATACTATTTACAACACTTTTTAAACACTCGATCCAAATTCAACACCCATGATCACCTTCGCTCCCATTAAACACTATCACCATAATTAAATCCCATAGTGACAGTCTTCCTCGCCTCGATCCTATCACAACAGACCTTGTTAATCTAGATCCTATCGCTAATTTTCCGGTCACTATCATTCCCAATACGACACTTCTCGGCCCTCTTACACCTCTTGTCACCCTACAGGCTTTTGCAACACTACTTGCCCCTTATGTTCTATCAAAGCACTACCTGTTATCATCTATCTAGGTACAATGATACGTTCCTCCTTGCTTCTATCATGATATACGTTGTCACTCTTGATTCCATCACCACACTCCTTGTCACTCTTGATTCCATCACCACACTCCTTGTCACTCTTGATCCAATTACAACTCTCCTTTTCATCCTCGATTCTATTACCACATTCCTTCTCACATCTTGTTTATAGGACAACACTCTTTGTCACTCTTGATCCAATTAAAGTACTCTTTGTCACCCTCGATTTCCTTACAACATCCCTTGTCACATCTTAATTCCATTACTATACTCCCTGTCACTCTTGATCCAATTACAACACTCCTTGTCACTATCGATTCTATTACAACATTCCTTGTCCTTTTGATTTCATTACTACACTCTTTGTCACTCTAGATCCTATTAACTCTCTCCTTGTCACTATGGATCCTAGTGTAATAAGCCTCCTCACCTTTCCTTCTCTAAGCGGTCTGAGGAACTCCGAGTGGCGAGACTCTGTAAAGAGAATCCCAAGGAGTGTTTTGGATATGTGAACAGCCGTAAACCAATCCGTCGAACGATTGGCCCCTTGAGGAACGAGGAGGGGACATTAAAGCATTCAGATGCAGAAAATGCCAACCTCCTCAACGACTACTTCTCTTCAGTGTTTACTGAAGAGTGTGGTCCCATTCCCCAGCCGACGGATTCCTACTCGGGGGAAAAGCTGGAGGCAATGGACTTCACTGAAGGAGAAATAAAGAAAAAGATCGCTGACCTAAAGACGAATAAGTCCCCTGGACCAGACGGGTTTCTACCTAAAGTGTTGAAGGAAGTGTGCGATGAAGTATCACGACATCTGTGCGCTATCTTTAACATGTCAATCCGGACCAAATGCGTTCCTAGAGACTGGCGTGAGGCGGAGGTGACTCCTATCTTCAAGAAAGGAGACCGTAGCCAACCGTCGAACTACCGACCTATCAGTCTGACTTCGATAGTCGGTAAACTCATGGAAAGCATCATGGTGGACAAAGTGACGTCGTATTTAGAGTCAAACCTGCTACTGAGGAGTTCCCAGCACGGCTTCCGAAGGCAACGGTCATGCCTGACGAACCTTGTAGAATTCTTCCACTTCGTTTTCAGTGAGCACGATCGGGACAAGGCGGTGGATGTGGTCTACCTAGACTTTCAGAAAGCCTTTGATAAGGTACCACACCGCCGCCTTCTCCGGAAAGTGCGAGCGCTTGGCATAGACGGAAAGGTAGCCGGCTGGATCGAGAACTGGCTAAGTGGCAGACGGCAACGGGTGGTGGTAAATGGACAGTCTTCTGAGTGGGTGCCCGTTACTAGCGGGGTGCCTCAAGGTTCTGTCCTGGGACCACTACTATTCATCATCTACGTCAACGACATGGACGGTGACATGGTTGCCAAGATTTCCAAATTTGCCGACGATACCAAGCTTGGTATGAACGTTGCAAAGGATGGAAATACTGCCCGCCTGCAGGAAGATCTTTGGAAGATTGGGGAGTGGTCGGACACGTGGCAAATGCCTTTTAACGTGGGCAAATGCAAAGTGATGCATATCGGCCACAGAAACCCCCAATCTCAGTATATCCTTAAGGGCACTGCTATGGAATCCACCGACACTGAGAAGGACTTGGGTGTAACAATCACTAGTGACCTCAAGTTCTCAAAACAGTGCATTGAGGCGGAGAAAAAGGCCCAAAGGATGCTAGGCTATATTAAGCGCCAGTTTGGTTATCGGAACCAAGAGATTGTACTGTGCCTGTACAACTCACTTGTCCGACCGCACCTGGAGTATGCCGTACAATTTTGGAGTCCTTCATTGCGAAAGGACATCGCGAGATTGGAACGCGTACAAGCCAGGGCAACCAAGCTGATTCCCTCTATCCGACATAAAAATTATGAGGATAGACTAAGGGAATTAGATCTGTTCTCGCTGGAAACCCCGTAGACAGCGTGGTCAGCTCATCGAAGTTTTCAAAATACTTCGAGGGTTCGACAATGTTGACTACCGGGATATTTTCACACTGAGTGAGAACAGAACGCGCAATCACGGCTTCAAACTTGAACTGAAGCGTTACAACCGCAATCTGTGTGGAAATTTTTTCACTTACAGTATCTGCGGTATGTGGAACGCACTTCCAGTGGAAGTTGTCAACAGTGAATCTGTTGACCAGTTCAAGTCAAGACTAGACAAAGTCTTGAAAAGTGGCCGTTTATGGACGCAAAACAATTGAGCAGCCATGTGCCTGTTCGATTGCTAGTCCAAAGGTACCCTCTTTGAATGGACCGTAAGGTCTCCTAGGGTACTTAATTTCCTTGTTACTCCTTGTTACTCTCCACTCATTTTTATTCCTTTTTTCTGTGTGTCATCCCTTTCTATCTCTCTCTCTCTCCCTCTCTCTCTCTCTCTCTTCGACCGTGGTAATCCCAATATTCGTGAGTGGTAACTCGGCCTCGTGGGAGAAGATGAACACGGACTTTTCAATTCCTTCAACCAGTCCCCCGATTCTTGTTGCCCCTGTACTAGGCATTGGGGATTACCAGATAATAAGGTAATTGTGAATAGTTAACTGGTATTTTATTATGGCATATTCATTGTTATCTTGCTACAGGATTTCAATTCTTTGTCTCCTGGTAAATTGCTTGTCAACTGCACTCCTAAATACCTATGCATAAGGGTATTTGGCAAAATACTCCTTATCGAGGTAAAATGCAAGCTGAAAACTAATTAAGACTCTGAGAAACCATCCGAAATACTTACAAGTTACTTATATTTTTAAAGATCATCTTAATACCCGTCAAAATAGTCTTTCAAATGCATACCAAGCTATGAAAATACCGGTCAAGATATATCTCAAGACAATGATTAAAATACACAGCAAAATACTCGGCCAAAAACTCCTGAAGGAAATTTCATCAATAGGTCTTAAACCTCTTTTTTTTCAAGTTGAGAATCGTGTTCATGGCGCGGATTCACCTATGACCCCGCGTTGGATGAATAGAAATTCTTGCGAGATAAATGATGCATCGATGTCACCATAGACCAACAAACACTGCGGATAAATTGCAGTACCCTTACCCCCAGACCTCTCCCTCCACGCTCAGATATATATCCGGAAATTTCCTGCCGTTTTGGAAAAATAAGATATTTTTTAAAAGAAAATTTGATTAATGATTCAGTAACCATAATGTTATGGAACCTTTTCGCATCGTGATACTAAGCTAGATATTCCTTTGGTGTTAAAGTCCAAGGTTCTTATTCCTCGCCTCATCCAGGGCGCTAAACAACTTAAGAATAACCCTACGATTACCACCAGAAAAGCGAGCAAAGCAGGTATCTTCGTCGATATATATATATATATATATATATATATATATATATATATATATATATATATATATATATATATATATATATGTATATATATATATGAATTTCCCATATAATCTGAAGGAGGTTTGGAACTCGTATTATTACATGGGCAAATAGACACTTTTAAGATAAGCAAATTGGTTTATATTTTAGACCTCTTTCACATGGTGGGGCTGCGCCTATGTGAGGACGCGGGCATTGCCCGCACTGCGAGAAAGATGTCATATATATATATATATATATATATATATATATATATATATATATATATATATATATATATATATATATATATATGTGTGTGTGTGTATTTTTCTTCGCAAAATTGCCTTATTTTTGTTTAATTATTTTTAAATCAACTCATTTGATTACTTTGCCATGTAACATTCTACACATAAATATTATGTATTTTATTATTTGAAATGCTCATCTTTATGTTATATTTTACACACTTGACAGAAAAACTGCCGATGAAATACACTGTTGATGTAAGAAACGTCGACATGTCAAATAAATAGTCCATTTTCTCATGTTGACTAGTCTTCATAATCTTTAAAATCGATTTTGCAAAACAAAGTGGACCTGTAAATTTTATATATCAGTTCATCCCATTAGAAATATGGCATATTTTTCATGTTTATCATTATTATATAGGTAGAAATCAAACAACTTTTGGGAGTTATTTATATTTAAATAAGTATTTATTTATTAATTTAATAACAAATATAATTCTAACCAGTTTCTACCACTAGTACACATCTCTCTACCTTCTTTTCAACGCCATGTTTATAAAAATCGCTTGACTTGTTTTTTAAAAGGTTGTAAAGGTTCTTTTAACCCCTTTTGTTATTGATATATTCATTCTCTTCAGGTGATTAGCTTAACTCCTAAAAAAAGGCAATAATTTGATGGTGCTAAGTCGAGTGAGTATAAAGGAAGACTTATTAGTTCTCAATCGAAATTGTTATGCTTTTTATGGCATCACTTGCGATATTAGGTCGCACGTTGTCTTGAGAAAGAACAACCTTCTTCTTTTGATTAATGCTGGCCTTTTGTTCTTCAATTACCGCATGTAAGAAGTCCAACTGAGCAGAGTAAACCTCTTTGGAGATCAAAATATTAAAGAAACCAAACCCATAGGGAAATCTTCAGTAAATATGGCCTGTTTGGGTTGGGTGATTGTTTTTGCCCTTAGGACTATTTCATTGTCTATAACGTTTAATACTGTAGAACTGTAGAACATTTGTACGAACGTATTAAAAGGTTAGTAGGACGATGGAAATTAATAATATACTTATTTAAATATAAATAACTTCAAAGAGTTGTTTGTTTTTTTTATGCATGAAATGATGATAAACACAAAAAAATGCAGCATTACCTATTGGAAACCTAATACATATATATACATATGCATTTTTATGGTATGAGTTCACCATCCATTGTTATATATATATTCGTTTGAGAGAATAAAGCGAAATGTTTGCTCATATCCAGCATTCACGTGGGCATGTGCAAGTTTGCCTTTGTGTATGTGTATTTATATCTCATTGTATGTATGAAAGCGTGGTTCCTGGTTGCTAATTTGATGGTTAAACTGGTGCAAACAACTATCATTATAATAATAATTGCTCAGTTACGAGTAATGAAAACCTTTGAGTGAGAGGAAGACTTCATAGTCTGTTGCCGGAGCAGTGGCCTATTTTGCCGGAGCAGTGGCCTATTTTGGCTTTGTCTTCGTATCAGGGATTTCCAAAAGAGCCTCATTCTAGCTTCGATTCACGTCCGAGGAATCAGGATCATTGGGGCGAGGGCCTAACTCATTTTTATTCCCGACCTTCTAAATGTGAGGGTGAGTTTGTGTAAAGCATTACGAAATGAAAGACAGATCCTAAGAAAGAACTTGTTCCAATGAAGATTCGAGATGCACTCATCACAATTCAACTTTTTTTATTATTTCTTTTTCAAATTAATTTTATATTCTAATTTTATTTCTGATTTGTCCGTTCCCCCTTTAGTTGGTGCCTTTAGTTGTGGAGAGTCTTCAATTTCCAGGTTTGATTTAGCAGTTTCCAGTTTCAGGTTTCTTGTCGCTGAATCATGTCTGCTTCATGTTCCTCATCGGAGGTGTTATAAGATGTGATGTAAGGCTTAAACAACAAGGGATGGAGTACAAGATCGGTCCCTGTATGACAAACACTTGATCGACTTTCACAAGTGAATCTTTATCGAAATGAAACAAGGGTTCTTTATTCACATTGTCCAAGTATTTAGAATTTAAAGAAATCAAGGGTCAGTTCAGCTACATGACCGCATATTTTATTCTATACAACAAAAATTCTAATGTTTCCTGATTTTATACCACCATTGTCATAAGCGAGGTATTAATCAGGTGGTACGATGTAGAATTGTTATTAATAGCCACATTTTCCTCAAATATTTGTAATATATATATATATATATATATATATATATATATATATATATATATACATGTGTGTGTGTCTGTGTGTGTGAAAAATCGGCCTCTACAGGGATTTGAACCCGCCAACTCGTTGATTTGAATTGTTGAACTCATACAAGGCCTCAGTCTTACACTTGATACCTTGGAATTAAAATGTTACCTACTGACGAGGATGAACGGGAAACCGCCTAAAAGACTTTGGCCATTAATTTGACGTCTTTCCTCGGAGCTCTTAAGAGAGTTTACAATTTAATAGTTTTATTTATAAATTGTCTTCAAATTCAAAACCAGTGTTCACTTTCAAACTTCTACGACATTATAGACGGTTTGTAAATTGTGCTTTCTTTTCACTATTATCTGCCACATTTCTCATTCCCACAACTTTTTTTAAACACTACTTTCGATATGATGTACTTACATTTTTATATATACCATACACTACTAAATATTTTAATCCCTTAAATTACATTTTCCATTTATACGAGCATTCATTAATTTTCTTATAACTATTTGAACAACTTATTCCGGAGATAAAAAAACAAGAAAACAGACATGATAAAAAAATAAATAAATATAAAAACAAGAAAAGTGATAAAGAACAATGCAGAAATATAAAAAAATAAATAAATATAAAAACAAGAAAAGTGATAAAGAACAATGCAGAAATATAAAAAAAAATCACCATTTTGTTTGTCACTAGGTTCTCAAAATACCCTAGTATTCTTTCCTTGTTGGTTGTCTGTATTTGTATATATTTTGGTTCAGGTGAAAGGAATATTTTTCATGTGATTTTATTTTGTGGGGAAGGATCTAACTCACTCTCCCCTACTTCCCTACCCCCCCCATTATTGGCATAAACAGACCCCCTGGTAGGTAAGTTCGTCAATCACAGTGATCGAAATCTTTCTAAGGGGGTTAATCAGGCGATATTGTAAAACTCATCGTTTGGAGGGAATCTCTGTAAAAGTAACTATTAGTTGTAACGGTAGACTCAATATTAATAGTAACGGTATCATTGATATTAATATCAGTAAAAATAGTAGTAACAGTACCCGGGAATCTTGAAAAATAATCAAAACAAGCTGAATGGAAGTCTCAGTGTTCCTCAAAGCAAGAAATTTGGCTGCCTCCAGTTTTCCATTTTACGAGCGTTTATGAATGGAAAATGAAATTATTGTAAACGGTTCACAAAACAGGTTTGTGTTTTTGAATGCTTTTGATGACTACAGAGATAAGGTGAGACGAAGTGTCCAAATTCCTTCACGAATCGCCCTGTTTATCTAGCTTTAGGTTTTAACTCTAGCTGTTAAGAGGTTTCTTTTTTTCATGCGTTTATGCGAGAAAGTGAGGTTGGTTCTTTTCAGTTTCTGGGGTGGAGTAGACAGGATGGAGAAGGGGCGAGGGGGGGGGGGAACGCGCGCCAAACAAAGGGTGAGCGTTATTTGTGTTCTTCCTTTTTCAGTAGAGTAAAACGGAAAATGTTTAGGCGTTTCATGGGCGCGATTTTATTAAAGATTGATCGATTAATTGGATAAATGAGCGCTTTATTTGTTTTCAATTAGGGCATCAGTTTACAAGTCCTATAACTTGTCTTTTATGTGTAGCTCACAAGTATAAGACGTTAATAGACGAGCCCTGAGGGATTAAATAGACGAATTTCAAGTCGCCAATGAAAGTTTATAAGGTCAGGTGAATTTCGTCTCGTGAATTATTATTCGTGAATGCTATTTCTTAATTGAATTCCGGATGGAAAAATACCTTACAAAAAATGGAAAACAAGGATAGAAGCTTTGCTCGATTGCCAGAGGTTATTGGAACACCTAAAAATAAAAAGTAGGGAGAGTATGATTGTAGATTGTATTTGCCTTTAGTTACATTCACAGAAATAGGTACCAGTAAAGACCCCAAGATCCACACAAGGCCATTTCAACACCCATTTACTTCTCTCCTCTCTCTTCTCCCCTGTCCCAACACATGGTGGAATCTGGGGAAAGAGGATGTCGGGGGAACCGAGAGGGGTCGACTGGGGGTCCTTTGCCCTCCTATCTTACCAGGAACAGGAGAGGAAAGGACTTGAGGCCGATTCATCTACTTATCTTCTATACCTGAAAAAGGTAGAGGAAGGGAGGACAGAAGATCAGAGTCGACGAAAAACAAGATGGAAATAATAAGGTATACACATTGCTACCATTTTAGGTCATTTGATATATTAAATTAATATCAATTACTTCTATTGTTAAACCTATCGACTGGGTGCTTTCAATGACCTGCGATATTAAGTATACCATATCGAAGTAAATTTGAACGACAAAATATTCTGGGCTATCGCGATGTTATGCTTGTTTGTATGCTTGAAACAATAATTCCTAGTGATCGTTTCGTTATTTAACTCAAATAATTACTTTATATTTATGAACTATTTTCAAGATTTCGATGAACTGATAGAGCAAGAGGCGATTTTCCAGTGAGACCAATTTAAAGTCTCGATCTTAATTCATATATGGTTCATTTCTAAGTTCAGGGATTAACTTCGTCTGTCCCCTCCAAATGAGCGGACCAATATTGAATCACTATTCTAAGTGGAATTTGAAAAGTGTTCTATATAATGGAGTATCAATATCTGTAAATTTAAATACAAAACTCCTGGCCATGGAACCAAGAAGGCTGTTTCCTTTTTAGGATGCTGCCTCACATCACTTCGGAACTTCACATCCTTTTCCAGCAGAACCTTATTTAGATTAAGATCACCCATGCTGTATATTTCCTGGGTATTTTGGTTGTTACATTTATCTACATTTTTTAGCTGATTCTAATACTCTAAGTCGGTTTGTAGATTTATTAGATCATAGTGATATTTCGCTCTATTTCCTGATGTTATATCATCCACAAATTTGGAAATATTGCATAATATATTAGTTACTCTAGATTATAAGCAACATTGGACCATGAAAAATCCTTGAGGGACACCGTTATTGTCGGAATCCCTGCTTCATTTGATCCATTATGGCATTCAGTATGGCCATTGTTTACAAACTCCTCACCCTAAGCTGCCATGACAAAGGATAGTGACAATTCATGGAACAGGTAAGCCATGGCACATGATGCTACCAATTCATGGGACAGGTAAGCCATGATACAGGTTGCTACCATTTCATCGAACAAGGTAAGCTATGATAAAAGAAAACTGCTAATTTATGGAACAAGGTAAACCATGACAAAGGATACTGACAATTCATGGAACAAGGTAAGCCATGATAAAGGATACTGCTAATTCATGGAACAAGGTAAATCATGACAAAGGATGATGCCATTTCATGGAAAAAGGTAAGCCATGATAAAGGATACTGCCAATTCATGGAACAATGTAAATCATGACAAAGGACGCTGCCATTTCATGGAACAAGGTAAGCCATGATAAATGATGCTTCCAATTCATGAAAAGGTAACATTTGGAGATTTAAACTTTCTCGCTATTTCATCTCAAAGCTAAAGATGACATCCCCTCGCAATTCCTAAAGGGATGAAAAAGAGATGTTTGGCAGTAAATGGAGAAAAGTGTGGCAAGAAAGCGAAGTTAAAAAAACACCTACTCCCGACTAGAGCAAAGAGGGAGATCTGAACCCCAACCCACCTCCAGGCATCGACTATGGCTGAATGGACGAAAGCTGGTCGGCGACTTGCCGGGAGGGCTTGCTCCTTATCCCGGTACCAGATGTGACGGTCTACCTGCCCCTTTGCGGGGACGATACTCTAAAGCTCAATCTTTAATGTATGGCAGAAATCTATAATGACCAGTTTGCTGCAATGGTAAATAGAGGAAAAAAACAACTATGGCGATATTCTTATAGTTCCCGGAACAATTATTCCCAACGAACAAGAAACCATTAATAACATTATTAGTAGTGTAACTACCCGATCACCACTACCATACGTGTTTCGCGGCCATTCACAGGTGCTGAAAGAAATTATCCCCCGCCTCACTAACGACATTATTTAATAAAGCGAAAGAGCGATCGTCCCCTTATAAGACAGAGGGGAAATTTATGTCCCTCATGAATGAGGTTGGCCATACGTTCCCTGTCGCTTACGATCGGGGATGTTGGCCGGTTCATGTTTTGATGTTGACAAGACTGTAGTCATGTTGTAAACTTGAAGTAAATTGGTCGATGGGAGAGCTCAATTAATTCCCGAAATAAATTTTATATGTTGGGTCAAGGTCTCTTTGGGTTCAGATATCCATTTACTTTGTAATTTCAAATGGTAAGGTAAATTGCACTGTATGCATGGTCATATGCGGTTGCAATAGCAACCGGGTGAGTGAAAACGATTCCGTGCCCTGCGATGGCAAAATTGAAGGTTAAAATACCCAATTGATACAATTCATTTTAAGGCTGTTAAATTGGTCTATTAGGTACAGTCACTTGGCATGGGTGAAGAGCGTGCCCAAAGCGTACCCCATCTAATGCGAAGGTGGCTATTACTCATTGCTATGGCAACCGCAACTTCAAATGGTACTCTAAATTTACTCGCTAAATTTTAACTTTAAATTAAAGTTGAATTGGTTGCGCGGCTGTAAGTGGTTCATGATAAGACCTGGCAAGGACTCCCGCACTACTCTTCCAGGTTTATGGTTTGGGTTGTTCAGTGACTTGCTTGTGGCAATAATAATAATGATAGATGTAGTAATGACGTCTCGCGATGGACCGTCAGGTGTGAGCGTCTAATGAGAAAAACGCACCTGTCACCTGTGTGTAGCTGTCGCCCATTCGATCTATCATCTCTGAGGCATCTACTCCATTCCGTCGCAGCTGTGGTATTAAAAAAATCATAATATTAGTAATATTTCTTGTATCATCGTAATATAATTCTGATATGCACGATAATAATACGGAATAATTGCAGTATCTATGAATACTAACTAAGCAACAGAATAATTTATAAATAAAAGAATTATGATATTATTTTATAAAAATATACAGTAGAAAAGATAATCCTATTATTATAATCGTGTCATAGTATGATAATTAGCATGGAGCTACAGGTAATCCCATAGGTAATATTTTTAAGAGTATTTGTTCAAACGTACTTTTACTATTATGATTTATTGAAGTTATATCAGTACTGCTAAGACTGCTCCGATTACAAGCAATTGTACTGCAAAGAAGGTTAACAAAAAGAATTAAATTCATCCTCATCAAAAGCCGATTGCGTGACTGTATATGTAAGAGTGTGCCAATGTAGGTTTTGTTAAATCCTTGTTAGAGTAGTGCTTTTAGAACTTAGTGGGTACGTTTCGAAATGTCTTTCATAGTCTACGAATGTAATTCAGAGAGGTGTTATCATTAGTTGGCCGGTGAGCTTAGGTCAGTGTATAAGTTATGATGTGGGATTGGCATAAATTGTCAGGGGGAAGTTGGAGAGAGACCTCATTATCTACACTACGCTACATTGTTAAAGAAGTTTAGAATACGTTTAAACCATTATGTTACTGTCAATCAAACATAAGACTGCTAAACGTCGAAGTTAATAGACCAATGTCAGTATAAAAGCTAGACCCCAAACAGACCTTTATCCATATAAAATTTTAATATGAAGATAGTGAGAGGCAGTTGGTCTTGTTTAGGGTTATTACGAAGAAATGAGACAATCACAGTTTAAGCTTAACTGTGAATAACTTAATACAATAAAAAATAATGAAAAAAGTATTAATTTTTTCAGCCTCGAACTTAAAAAAATTCACCCTTACTAAAATTAAGAAAGTTGAATAATAAAAGTTACCACTGGCTCATTCTCTTCCCTAGGTAACTATAGATAACCTCTCGTTCCTTTGATTGCAACAGTGCACAGTGCAAATCAGTAGGCTATATTCGAAGCGGGGAAAATTGAGTCTTCCCGAAAATTTATAGAACTCTGAAAATACTGATTATATCAATTTTTTTATATATTTCATCAAAATCCATAATAACATACTAAGCAGCGAAAAAAGGAGTAGCACTAGTTCTCTGTACTGCCCTTCATCCCTACCTCCCTTCATTTTCCTACCTACCTACGTCTTATAATCATTGAATTTTGAGTGGTACTTTTTGTACTAAAAAATTAGCCTTGGCCTGTATTTGACCACCTCATTGTGTGTGAGTTGTTTTGTATGTGTAAAACTCCCAATTCTTCATCATGTGCGCGTTGTTTTGTTTATGTAAAACTCCTAATCCTTCATCCCAGTGTCTAAATTAATTCCATAATCTTATCTTCAATTTCAATATTGAATTTTTCAACTGATCGTGTTCATAGTTTGGCCATTTTTAGGCCACGGAATTGGCGAAGGAAACATAAATAGACCTAAAATAGACCAAGAGAAAGACTCAAACAGAATGGCAAAAACTTTACTGTTTACCTTTAAAAGGTCTAAAATATTTCAAGAATACCTAAATTACTCTGATAATAATACCACATGAACGATACGAGAAGCTTCCCAAATACACCTAATAACAGTAAGAAAACGCTTTAAAAAAATCCTAAACGCCAATTAAATACTTTTGAGTGCTCCAAAGTACTTAAATGAGACTCCAAGAATACTAAATACTTAAATACGTTTTAAGGGTTTTAAGAAGAGTATTTGATTAATACTAACACAAAAATACTCGTCATATTCCAGAAAATTCATCTAACAAAACCAAAAAACCAAAATACCAAACTGTCATTGAAAAGCATTCCCCCAATACTCCAATAACAGTTCTCAAGTACTCGAGGAGCACTCGAAGAGTACTTAGACGAATGGAATCCTAAGCGCTTGGTGGTAAACCGGGTAAGAAATTGTGTAAAGTCATTCGTTTTAATTGACGAGGAATTGCTACTTCCCGATGACTTGGTCGCAGAATCGGACCTCTACGCTACGGGTTAGTCCCCCCCTCCTTCGCCCTTAACCCTGGATTTGGGGTTCGAATTTAATCCAACCGGTATTTAGAGCTCTTATTAGCAGTTGACTCGCCCCAATGGTAGGGGATATTACATATTTGTGAGTAGTTACCAGTGATCGGTGAGTAGTAATAAAAGGGGTAAAAGTAGTTGAGAGTGATAACAAATGGTTAAAATGGTTTATCAGAGGGTAGTGTTGAATGCCACCATTTAACTGAGCTGTGGGAATAAATGGACCTTTTTTTAGTGAATGGTGATGGGCAATAAAATATCACTAAGGGGTAATGAATAGAAATACCAGAAAAGAGTTAAAGGTTGTTAAGTGAGAGATTTGATAAAAGACAATTACAACCAATATTAATGTACTAATTAATTAATAATAAATTAATGAGAAAAAAACAGTAACCAAATCTACATTTTTGTTTAATTTCAATGAAAAATGCGGAGATTCTTTGAAATTTGCCTTTGATGCTCTCTAAGTTTCCTTTCATAGAACCGGATTAAAAGATTCATGATAAAATAATGTATTTAAAAAAGGAAGGTTGTGTCCAAAATGAGAGAACGATTGCAGAGCTTTTAGTTTGCATGTAAAAATCGTAAGATATTTGGCACCATTCACCCATGTGTATTATAGACTGTGATGGAAGATATTGCTCATTTATCTGGGTGGTGAGACGAGTTCAGGAGGGCAAATCCTTCAGAAAGCAAGTTGTCCGGTGAAAGAGGGAAGGAATGACACTGTCTGACATTTAGATGCATTGTAATCGGTCAAAAAGTGTGATTTCACGCATAATAAAACTCCATGAGGACACCGATGACACTCAATAAAACGCACAATGCAAAGGATGTCGATGAAGGACCCTGGTATTTCATGTCAAGTTCCGTGAACATAAACCTGAATGTGTCTTGCCAGATTGATCCACATCCCTTGAGAGAGGTGGGACTCATAGCGCACTTCAATCCTAAGAAACCACTCCTAAGTAAGAAGAATGAAGCGGCTAGGTTGTTCTTTGCTGCTAATCATATCTTGTGGAGTGATGAAAATGGGATAGAGTTTTTTTTTGCAGCGACGAAAGCAAATTTAACTTGTTCCAATCAGATGGGAAGAAGAGGGTATGGCATCATACAAATGAAAGATTGAATCCCACATAGAGGAAAAAGACAGTTAAATTGGTGGTGGCAGCATTATGGTTTTGGCCATGTTTTCAAGCTCTAGGGTCAGTCCGCTCGTCTGTTTAGGCGGCTAAGTAAACGCTGAGGTATTCAAAATTTGCTTCCGGAACATCTGATCTTTCTCTGAGCATCTGGAGTACCTGAGTCTGTTTTCATGCAGGACAATACCGACGTGATGAACTGGCTTGCGCAGAACCCTGATTCAAACCCGATAGAAAACCTGTGGAAGATAGTGAGAAGGTTATCACCCGGAAAACGACGAATGATGAAGATCTCTGGCGAAGATTGGAAGAAGAATGGAATAAAATCATACCCGAATAATGCGACAAATTGGTGAAGTCCTTCGACCGAAAATATACTCGTCATTTTGAACAAGAGCATGTATCGGGGGGCCCAGCAAAACCTTCGCGAAATTCAAACGTGAATGTCAAATGTAATTGGATATTTTATTTTTTTAATTGTAGTAATACTATTAAAGGTATATAATTGAAATTATCAAAGATAATAAAGAATACATATAAATTGTTGTAGACGAATTTTCATTCATATCTAATTATATTTAATTGATTTATTCAAGTTTGAATTTAGTAAAAAAAATTCTGAGCCACCCTATATATTTATTATTTTTCTCAATTGTCTATGAGTTAATTATGTTGTTTTATGGTTATTGATGCATATATAGTTATGCGTTCTCTAGTCTTGGACGCATCATTTCACCCAATGCACATTAATTCCGTCATAATTTTATTTATCCGATATTTTATGAAATGAAACTTGGACTTTATGAGAAGCAAATTTCAAAGAATATTTTGGGCAATTTTTAGGGAAATTAAACGAGTATTTTCAAGAAAATGAAGATTTGGGTATTTTGTTCTCTAGTTTCGAATTGTACGGGATTCGTGTAAACGGTACCAATAAGTTGGGACGGGTAAGGTTTTCGGATAGATACCAGGTAGTAACAATTTTAAACTTGGTGGCTTTTTTATAATACCATTTGGTGGTTCTTGGAAATGAGTGGTAATAGACAGGTAGAAAAGGATTAAATAATATCAGAAGCTTGGGTATAAGGGTTAAGCTATTACCTGGTTTAAGGGACCCTAACCGATAGCAAAGTAACCCGTTTCTTCCAAACAAACGTGTTGTTAACAGTGGTAATCTTTAGTTAAATGATAAGTGGCAAACCTTGAAAAATGACGACGAAAATACGAGTTCGCCTCAAGTGAGCCGGTTACTACTTGGTCAGTACCAATCATTACGGAATACCACGATGGGGGTACAAGAATAAGTAGTTAGTTACCACAAGAATAGGTAGTTAGTTACCACTTCATGTACGAAATTCGGCATCAAGTTTTAAAAATGATAAAAGGGTAGTGGATTGTGGTTACAACATGGTTAGCCACAGTCACACTGTATATGGTATGTGCCTGGGGGCGCTTCCCCCCACGCTAAGTGATGGCATCCCTTAGACCAATCCCTCCCCCTAATTAAAACGAAGCACTAATGAGGGCGTTTCTCAAAGAAAGTAACTAAGGAGAGATCTGTTTAAGTAAATGTTGAAGTTAGAAGAAGTGAAAATGTGTCTAAGATATACGTCCAGATCGTCCAGGAGGCATTGGGGCCGGTAAGGCACATGATTCTTCAGCCGCACCAAGATTTCCATGCTACACCTGAAATCTATTTACAGATGTGTAAAAGGATAGATAAAGAAAATAGAGAAGGGGGTGGGGAAGTAAGAGAAAATGGTGGGAAGAATGCATAGATGTTACCCGCTCCCCCAACTAGAGTCAAGGGGTTCGAAGAAGTGAACCAGCTTCCGATTCCCCTCTCGGTCCAGATTATGGATGAATGGACGAAAGCTGGTCGCAGATTGTGACAAGAATAGGAAACCAAACCCCTGCAGATGTCCCTCTTTTTCACAAGGGATTAGAGGAGGGAATATTCTTAACGTGGTGTGATTGGGTTAGCTGCGCTTTACAGGGAAGTCCTCAAGGACGTTTTCATAATCTCAGATGTTAGGTTTAAGTTAGGTTAGCTCATTTTAACCTAACCTAACCAAAACACTAGCGAGGTCTGAACACTAGAAGTTAGGTCGGGTGTTTAGCCTAGTAGAAACTAGTTATTCATCAGCAGTTGGGTATATGGAAGTAGTTGAGCACAGGGACCAAGTACCAATTTTGGCAATAATCGAAAAAGTGGTGAGAGATTAATCAATAATCTGAATGACCAGCACAGAATCAACAACCACTCTTCGAATTAGGTGATCCACCGAATCGGCAACTACTCTTTGAACTTGGTTGATCCACCGAATCGGCAACCACTCTTTGAACTTGGTTGATCCACATACGGGCGGTCAGACAGAACATCCTGAATCATATAAAGGTAGAAATAAGGCCAAAATTAACACTCTGTGAGGATGCAAACGTGAATTTCTTCCAGCTTATTTACAACACTGGATGGAAAGAAAGAAAGGAAAGCGGGTAATTAATTTGGATACTGCAATTACCAGCCACTTACCTTTAGAATAAGTTAGGAGTTTTAGTGACCTGCATGCGACTCTATAAGTTACTATGTCGGTCCGTAAGTCAATCGGTCGGATGATAACCATTTTACTTTTCAATGAGTTTTTTAGTAATAACATTGTAACTATTCCGCCAATTCTAACGAAATTTGAAACCCTCATGTTGTTTTAGATTTTCTTTCGAATGATATAATTGTCAAGATCCTCCAAAGGTTTGTCATGGAATTATTTGGCAATAACTTCGTAACTATTTGGCCGATTCTAACGAAATTTGAAGCCCTTATGTTGTTTTGCATTCTCTTTCGAATGATATAATTGCTCTATCCTCCTAAGGTTAGTAAGGGAATTATTTGGCAATAACTTCGTAACTATTCGGCCATTCTAACGAAATTTGAAACCATTATGTTGTTTTACATTCGCTTTCGAATAATACAACTGCCATGTCCTCCTAAGGTTATCAGGGAATTGTTTAGCAATAATTTCGTAACTATTCGGCCGATTCTAAAGAAATTTGAAACCCTTATGTTGTTTTATATTCTCTTTCGAATGGCATAACTGTTAAGGTCCTTCCCAGGTTAGTCCGGGAATTATTAAAAGAAAACCAACTATGGGTCAGATTGACCCACTTGTTGAAAGTTTTGAAGTTCGTAAGTTAAAATAATTGAGAGCACGCGACTTAGGTCTGTTGACCTTGTTTTAATGGTAGGGGGTTGACCACTGAGCTAGATTAACTTAAGATTCTTTTATTTCTCTGTAGGATCCGGACCACGAGTCTCTACAGCGATTGTACCTGTCGAGAGGACACGAATCGTTGCTCCACCCGGTGACTAGTCAGACCTGATGTGTCTTAACTTCACTAAAATCGGAACCGGTGTTTCCGCTAATAAATTAGTATAACGTTAATTCGAATTAATTTCCCGTTAATTTTTATTAAGTGAATATCACTTACGTTTAATTTTTCCATTACTTCATATTTAAATTGGCGTTGCAATTCTTGATATGGGAACTTTCGGGGTGACTATTCTTGGGGTAAAGTAGACATGTCTACGAAAAATAAAGCTCAGGTAGATTCAAACTTGTTTGAGACTACTAAGGACACTAGGGCCGGGAATACGTCCCGCTTCTCCAGGTACCAGTTTTATCAGTGAACACGTGCCCTCCCCCCCTTTGTGGGATAGATTGATCTACTCCTGATAAAAATTGAGTAAATTTGGTCAGTTTCAGGGACAACTGTAAATTCTTTTCTTCTTTTTTAGTAGAAGGGACAGAGTGGCCTTTCGGTCTTCCCCTTTCCTTCTAGGGAGGAGGAATCGGCAGGCCGACCTCTTCGAAAAGTCCTCCCTCCCCCGATCTCAATTGACTCAATGAAGCCGAGGGTAACGGAGTCCCGCGGAAGAGGGCGAGGGAAAACGGGAAAATCGATTAGTGGAGCCGCCGTTGAGACCCTAAGTCGGTCTGCCTCCAGCAAGGGCGAAAGGAGATGCTACAGTCATGCTAAAGTGCAAGGAGTAAGGCTTAAGGTGGTCTTTCTAACCACGGCAAGGCTTTATGCTTGTCTTAGTGGGATTCCTAACCACTTCAAGGCTTTATGCTTGTCTTAATGGGCTTCATAACCACTGCAAGGCCTTATGCTTGTTTTAATAATCATTCTCTTCACATTCTCGTGGTCTTTTGTGTTATGCTCATGTTGGGTTAATACCGGATAGTAGGACTCGTCTCTAAGGTATTACAGTCTATCTTTTCCTTCTTTTCAATGTTATTGAGAAATGGTTTGTTTTTGGATAGTATTCTGTTCTACCATACAATTGGTTTGGAAATATATCCACCGATATTCCACATTCGTAAGTCCCTTACGCTGGCGACCATTATGTGATGGATTCGCATCTTATTCCGTGTTTTGTTTTCGCTGCTTAGGAGCTTACGAGCTTCTAAATCATGGTTATCCGGATGATTATTCTCTTTGTGTTTTGATTACAGTTGACGATCACCTCGTTGTTTCTTAAGTTGGTTTCTTATAATCGGTTAAAGATTACGTACGGACAGTGTTAAAATCGTTTTGATCATTTATGCATCGGTATTAGGGCCTTTTATTATTATGGTTTGTCCTAAAAGGTATTTGAGATCAATTTAAGTAATTTGTTTCCGTAGTTGGTCATTTTTACATTCGGTTATGTGAACCTTTCGTGTTCATTCACAGCCTTTCAACCTTTTTCTAGAACATGGGAGAGCCGATGTTAGTCTCTGCCTCATCGAATTTCGAAATTGGATTGCAAATAAATATTTGTGATTGAATAAATTTCAATTGTAAAAAAAAATGTACATAAGAAGGTAGATATAGGAGGTAAAGACTTCGTAAGATAGGTAAAGGAGGCAAAGAATAAGGTAACTAAAGTGGCGTAACAAGTCTGCGAGTGCTGAGCATAACTGTGACTAGGTTAAGTTAAATACTGATTTAAGGTTTATTTTGTCCAATTCAGACGGCTTCGGTTATCTCAGATCTGATTGGGTCCTGTTCTCGGAGTAGGATAGTAGTGTTTGAGGTCACCATGTAACTTAGTAGGGGGCGGTGACAGTGTTGCATAGCGTTTTATTTCGCCCTCTTGAACTGAAGTGTAAGGCTTCTGGACGGAAAGGGGTAGTCATTCCTGAAGATGAGTGATTCAGCCAAAGCAGACCTAGAGGAAGAACGTGGCCAAGGCGTACCTATGTAGTGTAAAAGTGGCTACTCGTTGCTATGGCAACCGTATGGCTATAGTAGTTTATTTCCCTCAGGCAATAAGGAAAATTCACTACATGTTTTTGCTACCTCATATTTTCAAGGATTTTTTCCCCTCGTAAATACTTCTAGATAAAAGGCGAAAAATAAGAAGAGATGGAACAATTATGTTTCGAAATAATCAAATGAACAACCTTACTTAGTCCTCCCAGATTAACTTTGGGAGGACTTTGGCAATTATACCATTTGGAAAATAATGTAAAACAACATAAGGGTTTCAAATTTCGTTAGAATCGGCCGAATAGTTACGATTTTATAGCCACAAAACTCATTGAAAAGTAAAATGGTTACCGTCCGACCGACCAACGACCTACGGACCGATAAAGTAACTTATAGAGTTGTGTGGATGCGACTAAAAATGTTTAAATGAAGTAAGATTCCAATGGCAAATATGTTTCTTATCCGCAATATATAAATTACATACAGAATTCATAAGCAACAGACTGACACAAACATTGGACTGAAATCAGCCAACGGAACAGGCGGGTTTGAGAAGTAAGTATATATAGTACTCGAGATCATTGCACACGGTTCAATAATTACTGCTGATAATTTTAGTGAGTACAAAATACACCGCTTCACTTCGAAGAGCCCAACATAAATAATAAATTAACAAAACCTACATTGACATTTACAGTCATGCAACATCGCCATATAAGCTGTGCTTGAGGAAATTTGCAGAAGTTTGAAGTGCGAACAAAAAGGAAACCAGAATTAATGGGAGAAATTTGTCACACTTTCTCTTTGCTGATGACGAGTATTTGCTTCCAACGTAAATAATTGCAATTAATGATAACAAAATTATCACAAGCCAACCTCCCAATTGGGCTGAAAATAAACTTTTAAAATAAATAATAATCAATAATTTTGCAGGAAGATGGAAAAATTAGAATGCAAGATAAAATTTTTTAAAAAACTTACGTGATTACTGATGAGGCATGGAAAATAAAATCAATAGAAAAAGAAAAGAAAGAAAATCTAAAGAGAGAAGAATTGGGTTTTCAAAAAGAGCGTTTGTTTGTTTATTGAAGTTTGAATTAGTTATAAATCATGTTTTGACGTTTGAACATAATGGTGTCCTCTCGTTCTTAGATCTACTAATTCATAGGACTCCATTCGGATTTAAATTTTCCGTCTATCGTAACCCTACAACGCTTGTTCTTATATTCCTTTTTATTCAGGTCATAGTGATAACGTCAAACGGTCTGTATTTATTTCAATGTTTCTCCGGAGGTTGCGGGTCACTAGCCCGGAATTCTTGAACCTTGAGATTTCTAAGATCTTTGAAATTAGTACCAATCTTTGCTACCCTCATAGATTTCTTGCAGGATGAATAGATTTAGCAAAAACAATCCTTTTATAGAACGGAAATCCCTTTCGCATACAATTTTAAGAACTCTCTTGTTTTACCGTTTTCTGAGTCCTTTTCCTTGCTTCTCCGCCTCTTGAATAAGATAAATATTTCTGTCATATTCAATTATCAGTCTACCATGTACAAAATGATGATTCATAATAATAACAATAGTATAGGGGGGGGGGGTATTCTGTCGATTGTTCAGTTTGCCTTAAGCAATACTTTGGGCAAACCGGTAAATCATTAAGTGTACGCTCGACGCAAAATAAATACAATCTTAGTAGAGGTGAAAGTAATAGCGCTTTCTTTGTCCATTTATCTGAGAAAACAGTCACTCTATCAATTGGAATTCGGCTAAATTTATTTACAAATCTGATGACTTTGTTCAAACAAATATTGTCGAATGCTCATTCATTAATTCCTCGCCTAATTTAAATATATCCGCCGGTCTCTTAATACAGGACCCGGTTATTAAAAGGCTTATTTATAACGAAATTGTACACTTTAAATATTAGCCCTTTGATTTATTAATTTAGTTATATTTCTCTCGTTTATTTTTATGTATTCACAATTAGGTGTGTATGTATTTAGTTTGGTGACCTAAATGTCTACATTCTGTGGTCACAGTTGGAATTTCTGGAAGTAGACTTTATCTATTTGGTTTTATACTTCATATCCGTCTTCGATGATATTTTTCTATTTTGTGGCCTTTCGTTGTACATGAGCGGGGCATTACTCTGTTGTTTTTCACATATATATATTTATATATATATATATATATATATATATATATATATATATATATATATATATATATATATATATATATATATATATATATATATATCAATTTTGTAAAATTTTTCGTTATTCATTGAAAATAAACTGAACAAGTTCAAAAGTACTTGGAATCCACCTTTCATTTTCCTGTGGGATTTTTTGCATTTAATGCTCTACTCCCGCACTACTTCGTGGGTTTCCCATATATATATATATATTATAATAATAATATTTTAGTTACAGGACCAATGTGTTTCTGTGTCGGAATTTTAGGCGTCTGCATCATGTGCGAGGTGTACAGCCATGAGTATGTGTATAGGCGGTTCCAAGAGTCTCAGAAGTGAAACAATTGTGAGTAAATTCGCGGGGATACGCACTGATACGGGAGGTTAAACACCGCCCCAGCTGGCGGTCGCACGTTCGATTCCCCGTGCGGCCGGCGACAATCCATCCCGACACTTGAATCCTATCGACAATATCAGCGGTGCCCGAGCCTGAAATAAGCCTCAACGGCCCTAAATGGAAAGAAGAGGCGAGGAGGCAACCCACGCCTGAATGACGTAAGCAGGCAACCAATCACGACCCAGAACGGAGTCCACGTGACAGTTTTGACAGCGCTGCCAACCAAACCGCAATAGATCACCCAAAGCATCCCGTTCCACGGGTCTTTAGAGGTCCCCAAGGAGGCACACGAGGTCTCAGACCTTTTCATTTTTTATGTCGAGTAATCCTCGAGCGCTCGAGAGACAATTCGAGTAGGAGTTTGGGGGGAGACTTTTGACAAGGTGTTTAGCGATGCTTTTCAATTAGGTTTCGAGGGTCATCGATTCGGTCATTTGCAACCCGCCCTATTGTCTGTTCATTTACTTATGGGTTTGAAGATCTGTTAAATTATCTACTACTCTGTTTATTAGTCTATTTATCTATCGCTATGCTCATTTTAATATCGATTTGGTAGTCGGTTAATATAGCTATCGGTTTGGTAGTCGATTAATTTTCCTATCGGTTTGGTAGTAGGTTAATTTAGCTATCGGCTTATCTGTCATTGTATTAAATTATCAATTGTTTTGATGAGTTGTTAATTTATAAATCGCTTTGAATATTAGTCGATTAATTTAATCGATTGGCTTAATGCTCGTTTTCTGCTTTTGCCTGTCTCATCGTTATCCTGTCTTTCCTGTCCGCTCCATGAAGGCCAATATAGTTCTCCTGAAACAGTGGGTTTAGTCTGTTTTCTCAGTCGTAGTGATATGTCTGCTGCGTCTGTTAGCCAGTCTCTCTTCTCGTCTGTTTTCATCAACGCTGTGTGAGGCGTTCAACACCGCCATGGGCTTCTTGAAGGCATTTCTCCTTAGCTGGGTTCCTCTCTCCTTTCTATAGGCGTTCTTGAGCCATCTTCAGCGGAGCGAGAGATAGAGACTCTTAAGCCGTTTCATCTTCTTCGGAGACAAGAAAAGAAGAAAGTGAAGTTTGCTGCGTCATTGCGGTTGCGATTTAGCGTGGGAGCGGAGCCGTCGGGGTCACGGGGCCCATCGAAAGCCCGGGTTCGATTCCGATGACGTAGACCCGGTTGAGACCCGACACGGAAAACGGAACAAACAATCGCTCTTTTAGGATGACGGCTCATGAATCATAGTGACTCTCTCTCATTCTCTTTCCTTCTCTCTCTCTCTCTCTCACACATACGCTCTCTCTTTCGTTTTTTCTCTATCGCGCTCTCTCTTTCATTCTATCTATCACGTTCTCTCTTTCATTCTCTCTCTCTCCCTCACTCTCTTTCTTTCAGTCTCTCTCCCTCGCACTCTTTCTTTCATTCTCTCTCTCACGGTCTTTCCTTCATTCTCTCTATCTGACTATCTTTTTTTCAATCTCCCTCTCAAGCTGTCTTTTTCATTCACTCTCTCTCACTCTCTTTCTTTTCTTCTCTCCTACAGACTCTTTCTTTCATTCTCTCCCACTCTCTTTATTTAATTCTCTCTCTCCTTTATATATATATATATATATATATATATATATATCACCAAACACGTCTTTTTTGCTTCCCACGAGAGGGCGCTGCTTTCACTGAGGAAAGGGAGCTGATACAGGAGAGTTGCGTCCCCAATCCCTTGGCACTATCGTAATTTTATCATTTGTACTCTGATTCTGCGGGCCATCCTCCCGTTTTTGACGTCCACAACTTCACCACTTACTCTCACACCCTCACAAACCTTCGACTGGGAGATGCCCTCGTCGGTTTTCCCATTTCTTATACCTATCTGTGTTTCTTCTTATGTCTGTCTCTCCTAGCCTTGAGTGGTGTGCCACAATTCGGTTTCTCCCATGCACTTGAGCCTCGAATGGCCGCAGGTGACAAGTGGCGCCATTTATGTATGTGGGCGACTTTACATCGTCCATCACCCAACCGGGGGACCGTCCGTCGGGACTCATTTATTCTCATTTTTGATTCTTCTTTTGCTCTTTTTTTTATTTTACTCTCTGCTCTATCCTTCCTTCCATCAGTCCATGGATGGGTCCTCATCAATAATCTTTCAGGTTTTAATTGGTTAGCCACATTACGAATATATATATATATATATATATATATATATATATATATATATATATATATATATATATATATATATATATATATGCAAAAGAATCCCACAAGAAAAATAAAGGCAGATTCCAAGTACTTTCGAACTTGTTCAGTTCATTCTCAAGGAGTAACTAATTACTTAACAGAGGTAGTATATACATATAAGAGACAACGGAGTAGTGTATCGCCCATGTACAGCGAATTAATGAATGAGCATTCGACAATATTTCTTTTAATATAAAACATAAATTCCTCGCCTAATTTTAATATTTCCCCCGGTCTCTTTAAACTGGACTCTGTTATTGAAAGTTTTTTTTGTAACGAAATTGTCCATTTTAAATCTTAGCCCTTTGTTTATTTCAATGTATTTATAATTGTATGTGTATGTATGTACTCATAGCTTTGTGACCTAAATGTCTAGATTCTTTTCTCACAGTTGGAGCTTCCGGAAGTAGACCTTATCTATATGCCTTTACCCTTCGTATCCGGTATTTAATTCCGTCTTTGATAATATTTCTCTATTCTGTGTCCTTTCGCTGTACATGGGTGAAGCACCACTCTTTTGTCTCTAATGTATATATATATATATATATATATAAATATATATATATATTTATATATATTTATATATATATATATATATATATATATATATATATATATATATATATCACTTCTGTTAAGTCGTTCTTTATTCCTTGAGAATGAACTGAACAAGTTCGAAAGTACTTGGAATCCACCTTCCATTTTCCTGTGGGATTTTCTTTGCATTTATTGCTCTACTCAACGCGCTACTTTGTGAATTTCTCATATATATATATATATATATATATATATATATATATATATATATAGTTTTAAAGTAAACACATCCCTTCTTTATACGACCTTAAAATATCGACCATTGTGGTTGGCTTGCAAGCTAGCAAGCATATACCACATGTTCTGAGTAAATGTGTGAATTTTCTTTACACATAAACAGAAGCGTAGAGATCTTTCAGGAGATGATCCTGAGAAAAATTCCTGAAAGAAAAAAAAAATACCTCTCCCCGACAAGGACTTGAACCTCGGTCCATAAAATTATATGTGTTTACCGTCACTATTAATATCATGGTGAAAATATTTACTTGGGCCAATTTGTCAGTAAAGTTGTGCAAAAGATTAACGATGGATTGTAGAGGCTTGAGTTAGAGTCTTTGTAGATCATTATTTTTTTTTAATAATTTGATGTTTTTATTGAAATTATTCTACTGATATTATCAGTTTTTTTCCTTGTCTTTTAATTTACCGCATTGTTACCCTTTTTATCCAAACGCTCGCGTCGGTATGTGGTAATGAAGAGGTCTTGCGTTCGAGTGCATTTTAACCCTATTATGAGCCAGACTCCCGAACACATATCCGGTAATATTGCGGTCACGGGCCACCTTTTCCTTCATTCACTCTTTTCAAACTCTCCATTTTAATCATCTGCTTATTCCTATGGTCTGATCCCCCCTGGGGCACTCAACTCTCCAGACGTTGATCTAAACCCGGTTCTTCAACCCACAGGAACTTCGGCGCGCGCTGCGCAAAGTGTTGTCGGAGCATCAGCGCCGCTGACTGGGTACGGCGAGCGCGGGACCGCGTCTATCACTTAGCGTGCTTCGCGTGCGACGCCTGCAAGCGCCAGCTCAGCACTGGGGAGGAGTTCGCCCTGCACGAGAGCAGAGTCCTCTGCAAACAGCACTATCTGGAGACGATCGAGGGAGGCGCTACGAGCAACGATGGTAAGTGGACAACCCACATCGCGAAGGGCGATCGCGCTCAGTCGAAGCCATTTCGTCGGACCCGTGGTTGGTGGACCAGTTTGAAGTTTAATTTTCCTATGTTTATATTTATTGTTACGGGGTGGTTCAGAATACCTTCGAGTTATATAGGCGGAAATTGGGACCAATCTTTCTAAAGAATTTAACAAAATGGCGGATTTTTACCATGCCAACGGCAAATGGAATGGTATATATAATATATATATATATATATATATATATATATATATATATATATATATATATATATATATATATATATATATATATATATTTGCGACAATTACTCATATCAGACTTTACGCTGAATTTCGATCAGAGGCTGAAAATTTAATATATTATTCTTTGATAAGAACTTTTTAGCTAATTTAGCATAATTTATTTATTAAATATTTAGTCATGGATATCACAAAAACCTTCGCATTAACAACTGAATATTTTTTTAATTTATAAAGCTATAATTAATTTTCCAATCTAACGTGCGAGGAAAATTATTACTACTTGACAACGCAGCACAGCACAATGTAAATCTTTGCGAGGAATTATAAAACATGTATAAGTAATTATATTGCAACTAACTTACTTTGGTCTGAAATATTTTTTAAAATGTGACATAACTAAGTTGTGCGCTTGTATATATATATATATATATATATATTGCAGTTAATGTATAGCAAAATTTGATAACCGACAAGTTGTCTCGGAATTTTTTTCTATCTTTAAAATGTATTTAGCAAAGACCGTTGAAATTTTAACAACTTTTCAATTTTCCGTGACGGTAAAATTGTCTAAAATAAATGGGATCTATTGAAACGTACCTTTTTAGTGCATTCGAAGGGTTCTTCGAGTGTTGTCAACCTGATGAAGACGATGGTCGGTCCTCAGGACCTGAAGCACTGTCGGTCATCAAATTGTGCTATGTGTACATTAACCGCACCATATATATATATATATATATATATATATATATATATATATATATATATATATATATATATATATATATATATATATATTAATGCAATGTCCCGCAGGAAAACTGAAAAGGTGCTTCCAAGTACTTTCGAACTTTATTCAGTTCATTCTCAAGGATAACTAGTGATCCTTGAGAATGAACTGAATAAAGTTCGGAAGTACTTGGAAGTACCTTTTTCATTTTTCCTGCGGGACATTGCATTTATTGCAAACCTCACATGCTACTTTGTGAGTTATTCATTTCTTATATATATATATATATATATATATATATATATATATATATATATATATATATATATATATATATATATATATATATATATATATATATATATATATATATATATCAGGGAATGACGATAGAGTTCATAAATACGAACTCTGAGTCTAAGTAGAGCACTTGAGAAAGGAGTCAGGTAGGTGGTGTAATGGTTAAGCAGGAATGCATGAATACAAGAATCATGTATGTAATTGAAGTTTAAATTTTGTAAATATAAAAAAGAGCCTTGTAATGGTATAAGCGAGGCTTGGAGGGGAGTTTTAGCAGATGAATGGTGTTGGGTATAGGTATTATTAGATGGTGGTATGGTATATAAATGGATGGAAATGTGACAGGGTGAGGAATGCAATGGCTGGCGCTAATGTATCGAAGTGTTTTTTGACGCAATGAATAAGAGGAAATAATTAAAGCAGTGCAAATGGACAATTTTAGAGGTATGGTGTATGTGTGAGAGAAAGATGGTGTGCCTGTGTGTGAGAAGGATGATGTGTGTGAGAAAGATGGTATGCGTGTGAGAGAAATATGGTATGTGAGAAGGATGGTGTGTGTGAGAAGGATTGATTGAATTAAGAATGAACGGTAAGAGGTATATAAAGGGGGGTGGGTAAACTCTATACGAAGCTATGACAAATAATGTACTGGCGTGGTTTAGGTCTGTATGAAGGAAGGGGGGGAAATAGACTTGCGAATGAGTGTTTGAGAGATAAATGACGGACTGACGAGGGAGTAGATGTTAGGGTGTATTGATAGGTGTGCATGAAGGGGGTTTGTAAGTGTGTACACTTTAGACCTTATTCTCTGCGATAAACTCTTACACAATGTGGAGAGAGTGGATGTTAGTGTGTATTTAAAAGTATGAATTGTCACCCGACGAGTCTACACTGCATCAGCATAAACTGAAGCATGGTAGTGAGAGTGGTTTCGATGCGCATCAACCACACCTTGTAAAAAAAGGTTATGATGAAGCCAGAAGTCTTGAAGGATATCCTTGGGAGCTTTCACACATTCTTAGGTCTCGAAGTGTTGAGATGTGTACTCCCGCCTTCTTTCAGGGCGGCATATTTCGTTGAGCCGATCGAACATGGTCACCCAGAGGGCAAGTGAGATAGATGCAGACATAATAAAAAAAATGAGTAGAAAAAAGTAGAAAAGAACAATGATGAAGAATCTTTATTATTCTCTCTACCCTTTGATGCCCGAATTGGAGTATATATATAATATAATAACTCTTAAATCAATATTTATTAAGAGTCAAAGGGGCTTGAAATTGTTGTTCAAATTGGCAAAAGAGGCCCTTAAAGGCTCAACCTTAAATGCTAGGACAGGGCGAGACGGTTAAGGCTTTAATGAAAATCACGGAAAAGGCAAGAGGTACACCGAAGTACCTTGAGGGGAGCAAGTTTGTTACCTCTTTGTAAAACGCAAGAGGTAGCCAGAAGTACCTTGAGGGGAGCAAGTTTGTTACCTCTTTGTAAAAGAACGACAAAAAATAATTTAAAAAAAAAGAAGAAACAAAAAGTGGACGTTGAGCCGCTTGCCGATGTCGGACTTGTTGTCGCCCGGGTGTAGGAGAGCAGATATCTCGATTCTTTTCACTTCCATCTCGCCACATCTTCATTTCCTTTCACTTCCATCTCAACACACTTTCACACAATTGAAAAGAGGTTTTAATGACACTGGAAAAGTAGAACTTTAAGTTTTTTTTAACGGAACCTTTTCTATCACACGCGTAAACATCTCGAAAGAACCCCCCCCCTACGAGTGTAACAGAACTTTTGCAAACCCGGGTATATAGGCCACCAATTTGGGCACATTAGATAAAACTTGTTTCAGAAACACTGCTAATACAGTGACCTTTTGAAAGAGCGAAACGAAAAATAGTAGTATGAGATGAATTTAAAGATGTGTTGCTTAAGGATGTTGACGACACCCGCGTACCCATTGGACTAGGGCGGCTTTAGTAAGGTAAACTGCATTGTGCCCGATGACCCACATGCGTCATCGGGCACGCATGTGGGTCGTTCTTCATCCATGCCAAGCAAGTGCTGTTAGATTAATCTAGTGGATACAGTCATTGTAATACACATAGTCACTGCTATACACAAGGTCACTGCTATACACTCATTCACTGCTATACACACAGTCATTGTTATACACACAGTCACTGCTATACACGCAAAGTCACTGCTATGCACACAGTCACTGCTATACACACATTAATTGTTATACACACAGTCACTGCTATACAGACATTTACTGCTATACAAACAGTCATTGTTATACGAGGGGTGGTTAATATGTTTTGCGAATCGGTAGGGAAAGACAGAGGAAGGGGGGTGGCTGTTTGTGGGGGTGTTAGAACAAGTTATGACAAGTCAGGACCTGCAACCGCACGCTCCTGCCTCATCTATTTAAAAAGCAGTAGCTGATCGCAGATCGTCAGTCACAAATTTTTCAACAATGGAGTAGGTTGAACACCGTGCAGTGATAAAATTTTTGACCAAGAATGCAAAAGAGATCCATGAACGCATGATTGCAGTGTACACCGACACCGCCCCTTCCTATGCAACCATTGCTCGCTGGAATAGGGAGTTTCGCCATGATCGTAAGTCCCTTGAAGATTACCCCCATCCAGGACGCCCGTTAGACGTAACCAACGAGGACAATGTGGCCAGTGTGGAGAGGATGATCTTCGAAAATCGATGGGTGAAGGTCGAACAAATCGAGCGAGAACTTGGAATATCACATGGAAGTGTTATGAACATCATCCACCACAATTTGGCCATGACCAAGGTCTCTGCCCGTTTGGTCCCTAGAAACCTCACGCCCCATGATCGACTTCAACGTCATCAAAGTCCACAAGGCCAGAGTTGCACAAGCTGCCCTGCGCGAGTGCGGATTCTAGGAGCTCAACCATCCCCCAACAGTCCAGATCTGGCATCCAGCGACTACTATTTATTCCGCCAGATCAAGGGTGCACTGCGTGGACGCTGGTTTGGGGACGATGAAAATGTCCAGCTCGCCGTCCAGGAGTAGATTAAGCAGCAGTCGGGAGATTTCTGGTTGTCGGGAAGTCGAAGCCTCAGGGACAAGTGGCGCAAGTGCGTTGAAGTCGAGGGTAGTTATATGGAAAAATAATCAAACACTTTTCCTCATATCTCGTTTCCTTATATCCAAATTGCAAAACTTATTGACCGCCCTTCGTACATACAATCATTGCTATACACACAGCCATTGCTATACACACAGTCACTGCTATACACTCATTATTATATACACAGTCACTGCTATAGATACAAAGTCACTGCTATGCACACAGTCACTGCTATACACACAGTCATTGTTATGCACACAGTCACTGCTATACACTCATTATTATATACACAGTCACTGCTATAGATACAAAGTCACTGCTATGCACACAGTAACTGCTATACACACAGTCACTGCTATGCACAGTCACTGCTATACACTCAGTCACTGCTATATACACAGTCATTGCTATACACCTTTGACCGTTCCTTCCTTATTGCATCTCTTCTCCTGTCCATTTGAGCTGTTCTGGCCATTCACGGATATCTACCCATCGGTACCGGGTTTAAGGCCATAAACAGCGGAACCCTCACAACCCCAATCGTTCGTAGAGAGCTAGCCGTTTAATGGCTTTAGCGCAAGAAACTCAAGACACGTACATCTTCATACGCATAGCCAAATACAGCACCGCTGACTCTTCCATATCCCTTCCTTCGCACACAACACATTACTGTTCCGATCTGAAACTTACGAAAGGATTTTCAATCCACACTCTTTTGTGCCAATGGAGGTCCCCTGCTCGTTAGTCCGCGGCAAAACAAGGAACTACTGCCATTTCCGCTCCCTTCTAACGAGAATATGCTCTTGTCAAGCATTTGTCATTTTGATCTTTATGTGAAGTTCACTATCCGGTCGTGGTAGTTCGCCCTAGATTAAAAAGGGTACGAGTGATGCAATTAATTTCATTGACCAAATTATGAGGTAACCATAAAAGGGAGAAAAAGGAATGGCATAGCGTGTCATGAGGGTGGGCGTTGTTCCTCATACGTACGTAGGAAAGACATAGCCGCCAACAGGAAACGAGGAGAAGCAATTATTACACCAGCACGACGCTTGCCATGGTTGGATCAGCAAACCCATCACCATGGTAGGATCAAAATCTACCTTGTCATGTTTGAATCAGCAAACCCATCACCTTCGTAGGATCAGAACCTCCCTTGTCATGGTCAGATTAGCAAGCCCATCGTCATGGTAGGATCAAAACCTCCTTGACATGGTTGGATCAACAAGCCCATCGCCATGATAGGATCAGAACCCCCTTGTCATGGTTGGATTAGTAAGCCCATCGCCATGGTAGGATCAGAACCCCCTTGTCATGGTTGGATTAGTAAGCCCATTGTCATGATAGGATCAGAACCCCCTTCTTATGATTGGATCAGCAAGCCAATCACCATGGTAGGATCAGAACTCCCCTTGCCATGGTTTGATTAGCAAGCCCATCACCATGGTAGGATCAGAACCCCCTTGTCATGGTTGGATTAGTAAGCCCATTGTCATGATAGGATCAGAACCCCCTTCTTATGTTTGGATCAGCAAGCCAATCACCATGGTAGGATCAGAACTCCCCTTGCCATGGTTTGATTAGCAAGCCCATCACCATGGTAGGATCAGAACCCACCTTGCCATGGTTGGATCAGCATGCCTCATGCCATTCCTGGATCAGCTACCCCATCACCATGTTGAATCAGCACGAGCCTCGCTATTGTTTTCTCACAGATTCTCACAGAGGATCTTCTAGAAGATCCTCCTTCTCTTAGGTGGAATGCCTGTCGGCATAGCTACGAGCTCCACCTACCGGTCCTGACCACCGTGATGCCCAGTCACGGAGGTAACCTCCCTAGTAAATAGTGTCAGCTTAAAAAAGAATCCAGACGGAGATTGGAACCGCCGACCCAACGATTGACGGGCAGCCGTGCTAACCACTATACTAGCCGGGAGGCCGGATCAACACTCTCCACATCTTGGTTGGATCAGCCTTCCCCCTCCATCGCAAAGGCTGAATCAGCACGTCCTTCACTATTCTTGGATCAGCCCGCCTCCCTCGCCATGTCTTAATTAGGATCAACACACCCCTCTTCATGGATGGATCAGCCAGCCCTTATCCTGTTCTGGATCAGCTCGGCCTTGGCCATGGTGGCTCAGCACCTCCTCCGCCATTCGTTGAATTTGCTCGTCCATTACCATGGTTATATCATCTCCCTCGATATGGTTGAATCAGCACGCCCCTCGCCATGGGTGGAGCAGCGCCCCCCGCCCTCCTTAGCCATGGTTTAATCAGCATGCTTCCCACAGGGTTGTATCAGCACCCACACACACTCGCTATGGTTAGATTAGCCCCCCTCCTTCCCCCTCCTCGACATGGTTGAATCAGTACGCCCTTTGTCAGGACAAATGGGACGAAAGGAGAGGCGATCTTTCTCGAACAAAAAAACTGAACACGGCCTAAACTTCTCTCGCAATGGTTAACAAGAGAAGTATTTAAAAGGTCTTTAAAATGATTTTAAATAAAAAAAAATCACTAGATTTATAATCTATGTTTTCACATATACAACAACGTTGCCAATATCCCTCTCAAAACAATGTGCCCTATGTGATGAATCCGAAAATTCAGATGTTCATCAGAATAAAACGACGTTCGAGTTATGATTTTCCAGGAACATTTTGAATTTTATTTTTTCCGAATCTGCAAAAGCTTCGGAAAAGGCATTTCCTTTTGATGCTGTCATGACATTTGTGACAAATTGACAGAATGTTCGTTCAAATGTATTATTGGACCCCTAAAAATAATTAAAGTCATTTAAAATATAGGACTTTCTACGCAGAAACTTGTTGTAATGTTCGAAAAAGGAGTGATAAAATTGTTTAGAATGAAAGATGTCTTGATTTCATGAAACAATTTTAACCCTGTATTTAAAATATATTTATCTGAATTAAATCCTATCTTTTACTTGGTGTAGTAGTAGCTGTATTAGTGGTTCACTAACCTGCCATTATCCATGTGGATCTCGAACCAAAAATGAAATAGACATAAAGGTCAGTATGACAATCGCTGGTGAGCCCGAGGCCAGCAAGTATTATGTTATTTTTACACCAAACACCATTCAGGTGGAACCTTCGTTGCCCTGAGGCATAGGGACCTGTTCCACATCAGAGGTATGTGGATATAAATACCTATCGGCAGGATTCCTTGGAACAGAAGGTGGGTGAGGAGAAAAAAAAAACCTGTGTTGTAATTGGCTGTGTGTGATAAGAAGTGTAAGATCTATCCACCCGAATACAGAAGTGAGAATAACGCTTCCATCAATTGGTAGCCAGATCTCGACGTGCGATGACGTTTGGTCCGCTCTTGCCGGGATCGAACCTGGTGCCGCGATGTTAGCGGACCAACGCCGTATCCACTTGAGGTGAAAATCATTAATGTTTTTCATCTCTGAAAATAAGCTAATACATTTAAAATATTGTTGATATTTATAACTCAACGAAATGAGTGTAAATAGAAACATAAATGACACTTAATGCTGTAGAGATTAAAAAAATAGATTCAATTTAAAGATGACAGGCGCATATGTGCTATGAATTTAGTGTGTTTGATTTCCGAATGTGGCACGAGTAATTTGGTCCATTTAGTTCTATAATAACTTATAATATTTCAGTAGTGTATTAGAAACAAATAAATCAATTTGATTGTCTTTTATGATGTAGTCGAAAGTATTTTAAAATTTCATAAATTCAGAAATGATGCAGATGCTCAATACAGGGATACTGGAAACTTGCTGAGACATAATCTGGTCCATGCTCAATTTGATAAAACACCCCCAATATTTTTATCCTAAAATCATTTTACGATGAAATACTTAAAAGAGGTCCCACTTTTAAGGAAAATGTCAGCTTTATTATAATTCACTTCTATTTAAAATACTATAAGTTTGCTTGGTGTGAGAGACGCATTAAAATACTCGTAAGATATATCTACCGATCGCAAATCAAAGATTGGTGCGATACTTTGAGATTTGGTTTGTTGTTTTTAAACACTAAACACTTAAAAGTTGTTTTCCCGAGATTATGTTTAGCTTAAAAACTTTCAATATTTGACTTAAGATAGGGAATAAATTGAGAATCTCTATTGAACAACCCTCATACACTTCATATATTTTGACAAATGACTTTATAAGGCTACTCTTAAAGTTTTTTCGACTCTCTTTCGTACATTAAAGTTAATTCCCAAAGGAACGATAAATGAATATCGATTTGCAGAATGGATATTTGCTATAATTCAGCGTTCTTCCTAACAAAATGTAATAAAAGGAAAATTACAACAAAAAATAGGTAAAACATGATTTTTTCATACAATGCAACATTAATATTTGGATTTAGTATTCCTTTCTATCGGGTTTTGACGATTTCACAGCGAAAATAAGAGTACATTTCTTAACTGAAATTGTTCTGAAAGATTAGCAATCTTTAATTGATAACCATGATTAGCCCATACTTGTAAAGATTTTAAAAGGATAAATGGAGGATTTATCATTTCTTTGCGAATAAGAGAGTTTTAAATGTAATTAATTTAAATTTGTAAAAGTCTAATGAAATAGGACAAATGTCTCAGGCGGGAAATGTATATGAAGGAAAATTTGTGCCACTATTGACCAGATTAAAAAAAAAATTCCGGTGTTGAGGAGCTTCAATGTCCTCCTTTATCCCCAAATCTATCCCTAAAATAACGTAGGGAGTACAGACGGAACTGAAAAGGTAAAATAGATCAAATAAAGGAATAAAAGGTTAAAGGGTGAAAGATATTGCGACTGAATTATTGAGGGCTCTATGGGGTTGCAGCGAGGACGAGAGCCAAAAAATAGGAAGGCAGGGGGAGGGGGGTATTAATCTGGTTCCAGGTTAATCATTGAACCCAGATCACCAAAAAAAGGGCTTTCCACTCATGGTAGAGTGGCCCTTAGAGACCTAAGGGCTTTAGTAGTCAGCGAAGAAACTCGCGTTACATCAATCAAGGAACCCATGTCACTCAAGGATGGCATCGCCTCGCCATTCATTAGGGACTCGGGAATTTTGGACCTGATCATTCATAATCAATATCAAACAACTAAGAAAACAAGGCCAACAAACCTAAGTGGCGTGCTCCAAATTATTCTGATTTATGACCTTACGACCTTCAAACCTTTCAAAAACTCATTAAAAGTAAAATGGTTACCATCCGACCGACGACCTATGGACTGACATAGTAACTTATAAAGTCGCGTGAACGCGCCTAAAAAAAATGCCTCTCCTTCGTTGTATAACTTACGTTGGTAAGTTGTACAATGTTACAACAACCTGAGACAGGTCCTTTCCATTTCTCCGGAAAAAGACTCTAAGCCTCGATAAGGTTGGAAGAGTCCAATGATTAAACCCATTTCGGACGAAGACACTAAAACATGAGACTCGAGACCAAAGTAAATCCAACCCCACAAAGGTACTTTAACCGGGATGCGTTTACCACACAGTCCACTTGTACACACAGAGAGAATGGAGTGTGGCGGGATGGGTGTTAAAGTGAATAGTTGGCGTCTGGTTTATTAGTAGACACACTAAAGTCTTCTACCAATCAATGCCTCCTTATGGTTCTTGGTCTATTTCGAACCATGGGTGGTAATCACTTTGAAATTGCTATCATCAGCAGCATTGCTTTTGTCCTATTTGTTAAGAAATCAGGTAAAAAGGTTTAGACCACCTCACCCCTGGGTTTGGATGATACGAAAGAGAGAGAGAGAGAGAGAGAGAGAGAGAGAGAGAGAGTGAGTAAGAGAGAGAGAGAGTGAGTGATATATATATATATATATATATATATATATATATATATATATATATATATATATATATATATATATATATTATATATATATATATATATATATATATATATAAATATTGCAACATTTTGACAACAAAGACTCGAGAAAAAAGTTATCTATCGCATTCTGTTTATTTCTTTTTCCCTTTTCTTTTTTTTCTTCGTTTGCAGATTAATAAAGAAGATTGTCAAACAGCGAAGATCAAACGAAATCAAAAGGCAAGAGGTAATAATGAGTGAGTTCTCAGGGCTAAGGAGTGGCAGTGTATCTTTATATATCTCTAGGTAAATTTTTTTTACCTATGGTAAGCCTATAATAGAACCATAGGAAATTTTTTTCTTGTTTAATAGACTTAAATTTTATTTTAAACTCCATCCGAAAGATCAAAATTCGGAGTTTCATAGACCATTTTGTTTCTAACTTTTTGCGTTCATCACCACTCCTTAAACCATCGGGATCTCACTCTTATGCCTCAGGTTGAGATAGACCTGCCTTTAGATCATCTGGCACTGGTGGCTGAGTTAATGGGCGCCCGATTTAGCCTTATACCTAGATATTTGGGGGTTTGTTTACGAAAGGAGAAAAAGGTTTTCCCATGGTTCCAGGCTTATTTAATTAAGTTGAGAGGAGAGGAACTAAATCTAAGAGACGATGGCTAATTATTCCTCTTCCATTTTTCTAGTTTTTTACTCCTCATCTTCATATCCTCTAGTATTCTTCTTTTTCTCATGTCTGAAATCTACGCCAAGCTATTTGCTCTCTTCGAGGATCAGGGGCAGATCGAAGGACTTTATTTTGCATCCAAATTCATAGAGACGTAGCTATAGGAAATATTCGTATCTATGAGTCTATGTGGATCCCTTAATGCCACTGTCTTTAGGACGAAGACTCCCAAATCAGTTTCTATTTGGGTTGTTTACGTATTCACAATTTATGAGGTTTGATAATCAAACATTCCTTCGTTATCATATTCCTCAACATCCTTCTCGTCGCTTTATTTTAACCTTTTCTGTTTTTATCTATTATCTTATCTTTCTGAGGGGAGCACCTTTCTTGTAGGAAATAATGTCCTTTGTTCTTTTCCACAACTGTTCTTTAGTTTCTATCTCGTAAAGGGATTTGAGTGCCAAAGTAAAGCCCATTCCGCTTTTGGCACTTTTAGGGACTACATCATCTGCCTAGCAACGGCAGCAAATTTAGATGTAAGCCTTTGTGTATAACCATCCCCCTAAAATACACAATGCCAACCTAACCAAGATGGCGTCTTGCTTATTCTAAAAATCAATAGAGAGCATGGCACCTCAAGCTGAGGCAGCCATTTCTTTTTTGTTGTGGTGGCACTGTTGATGTTTGTAAGTTTCAAAATGTCGCCGAAGTGCGTTATATACTCCACCATCAAAACTTGGCACTACTTTGATATTTTCAGTTATTTTGTTTTTCTACAGTGGAAATATTTTTTACAAATATTTGGCACTATTCTTTAACGAAAATGGGGAGTCCTTTTTCAGTCTCCAGAAATTGTGGAAGTCACTGTATATTTGTTTTAACATTAATAGTTTGAGAATCTTGTATTATTATCTCTCACTATTTTTTATTCTTTTTATTTTTGCTCTAAACATAGTTTAGCAAGTGAGAAACTCTAGCCAGGTCATAGGGAATGTATCTATCAGCTCTTTCACATGCTGGAATTTAGCTTGAGAAAGTCTACGGGATTTAGATGGAGAGTTTGAGTATGAATTTACGAACATATAGCCACGGTTGTCCGCTAGCTCAAGATAGAAAGCGAGGGTGCAATAAGGATATCAATGATACAAACAAGAGTAGTAAAATAAATTATGAAAAGATCAGCTACAAATGGATATAGGAAAATTTAAAAAAGAGAATATATACGCTGAAGATAAAGAGTGCCTATCCAGTAATTATCAGATTCTCATTCATTAAAATGGAACTCATGGCTTTCTATTTGGGATTTTAAGATTAATAACTCTGTGGGGTTTTATGGGTTTCAAATTTGTATTGGAGAAGAGAGAGGTTGCTATTCTCTAAGCTGAGTAAGGTCTGGTCTGACAATTTTGCATGGAGAGTAGATGAAAAATAGCATTTTCAATCCCTCTGCCTTAATCTCCACTTATCTGTTTATGTTCTGTTTTTCCTTTTGTTTAAGTCCATATGAGTAGCTGTCTGAATAAATTTATGTGTCTTAATGTCAGTTTGTACGTTTTTTGTGTGTAGTATGCGTGATGTTGTACTGTTAGGTAGAATACTTTTACCACTAATTGTCACCTTCTGAAACCCCTCATTAGAGACATACCCATCTGGTAAATAACCCGATAAGAATGTAGCTTAACTTTCATCCTGGTAGAATGAGCGTATCAACTAGGTCATCATTTCTAAATCGAGGTTCCCCGGAAACCTAGGGTTTCGCTCAACATAGTCAGGGGTTTGTGAAGAATAATGATAAAGAGAATAATCATATAAAATACATTTTTAATCACGTTGCTGTTAATATTCGTGATTTTATTATACGCCTCTGTCATATTTTTTTTAAAATTGGGAGTATCCAAATAAAGTCCTCAAATTTAAAACTTTAAAGTTCAAAGTCATTTCTATTTCTTCTTTTTTTTCTAGTTACTTTTTTGTGTATTTCTACTTATGCTTGATGCAAAATGTGTGAAAGAAAACTTTCTTAGCGGTTTCTTATACAGCTTGACTTAAGTTTTCGCTTTTTCAATAAACTTGAATAAAAAGATTTTATTTTTATTTAAATTAGTTATCAAAAAGATCCATCAACCTTCCCTTATGAAATTGAGGTTTAGAAATGAGAAAGAAAACTTTGAATAAAGATATGATAATTTTTAACTATGTAGGGGGGC
Source organism: Ceratothoa steindachneri (assembly GCA_963969495.1). Lineage (NCBI taxonomy): Eukaryota > Metazoa > Arthropoda > Malacostraca > Isopoda > Cymothoidae > Ceratothoa > Ceratothoa steindachneri. Next base: position 90,855,228 of record OZ018327.1, read on the forward strand.
CATAAATTATTTCAAGGGGTCCGCAAAGGTACAAAGATTGAGAAACGCTGAGCTAGGTCATAGCCCGTTATATCTCTGTCTGTTTAATCTTTGCATTTTTTTAGTTGTATCATTATGAATTTATATTTTTATTGCAGGTATGTATATATTTATATACATGTATAAATGAGTATGTACGATTGCGGCAACCTGTCTGAAGGTGAACTCCATGTGTGTATCAGATTATTTAGTGTACATCAATGGCCGGATCTGTGTATTGTGTGAATGTTAGTTTGTGAGTGTGTATGAGTGTGCTTTTGTGTGTTCAGTAAGAAGGCGGCTGCCTTGCGTTACGTAAGCAGTGGAGTGATGCGGTCTCTGCACCAAGTAGTCTCCACTTTCAGTCGCTTGTGTTAATTACCTTTGGCATATTTTTCTTCTCATAACTTAATCCACTATTTTTGCACAAGCGTTAAACCCCATATTGCCCTCTCCCTCTGCTAAGCATCCCCCCACCCACAGAAACTACGGACGGAGAAGGGACGCAACGCAAGAGCAAGCGGGTTCGAACTACGTTCACGGACGAGCAACTACAGGTTCTGCAGGCCAACTTCCAGATCGACTCGAACCCCGACAGCCAAGACCTGGAGCGGATCGCCCAACTCACGGGTCTCAGCAAGCGGGTGACGCAGGTGTGGTTTCAGAACTCGCGCGCCAGACAGAAGAAGCACCTCACCTCCAAAAAGCACCACCACCAAGGTAACACCCAGCAATATTAACACCATTAGGGGTCTTCCTGAGGGGGGGGGTGAGGGAGATGAACTATGAGGAACATACGAAAACGGAGACATAAGATTCCCCATATCGAATAAGGAAACCAACATAAAGAGCAGTATATGAATTATTGGCAATCTCAAGGGCCCAGAGGCTGATCCAAAGGAAAGGCCTTCAACCCTAGAGAACTACAAATTCAACGATACCATACTACGATACACTTAGATATGGCTCCATCAAGGACGCGGAGGGGGATTAAGAAGGGGTATTTGTAATTTTGATTACCTGAACTCTTGAGGCTTTTCTTTAAGGCTTCAAAGGAACTTTCCGAACCAGGGTTAAAGGTAGTTGAGACACCCTTTTATCTTTTTTATTATATTTCCACTTGTCTGTTCTCCCCCTTTATATTTATCACCACCGTGATAGACCAAAATAAGGAGGAAAAACTCATTAAAAGAAATGTGATTTGAGGTCAAATTTCTGTCGCAGGTCTCATAAGGTGGGATCGCCTTGCATCAATGTCACCAACAAATCCTCATCCTCTTAAGAAAATTATAATTAAAATGCATGGAAAATTAACGATTTGTTAAAGATTAAATTTTATTTCGTCCTAAAGTAATTAAACATTTAAATTTCAATCTGCTAAAAGTTGATGAGTCATGAGCAAATCGCTTGAATAATATTAACGGCGATTATTTAAAAATTCCAAATTTCCTTCCCCTAATTGTAGTGTTTATTTAAAACTGTTCAATTTATAATGGTATTTTGTGAATTATTTTGAGCTTTACATATTTCCAATTCGAAAACGGGGGATTTTGGACATTTTACTGAAATTAAGTAAATTTAAATAAAATATAAATAAAAATTAACATTTATACTAAAGTTCTACAAAAGTGAACAGAAAATTTTAGACGTGATTACTTTGTCTATATTTACGATTGTAACACAAATCACTTCATCACTCATTGTATAGTGTCCCATCCTGGTTTCGTTATACGGTCATTGGTAGTGAGGTTTAAACTCCATGCATAATAATCCTGCTGGAAGCAATCGCCTTGCTCCTATGAGTAAGGTCCCATTTACTCTTTGAATGTACAAGATGAACACCGATGATATGGACTTTGAGGGACATCCTGCAGCCCGATTTGGTATCGACGTTTACCAGATTTTCAATAAGCTCGACGCTTTGATCGCCTTGGAATCTCCAGGAAACCATGAACTACTGTGAAAAAGTTGCCCTAAGCTGCTTTCTCCTTCATACTGAGTTCATAGGGAATTAAGCGTACTTCAGGGTCTTCTTTATATGTGGTCCGACAGACAGTTTGGAGAAGAAGTCATGGAGGTATTTCAAGGCTGAAGCCTCCTTACCAAGATGTGATAAATTGTTTCCTAAGAACCGATTAAAGTTTACAGTAGCGGGGACGCACATTCCGTTGGTCAAACAGTCGTTCACATTTGACGTTATTCCTTCCCATAGAGAACTTGGTCTGTTTTGGCTAGCGCCACATGTGGTAGTGCGTCACGGTCTCTCTAATGCCTCAAATGCATTGGTAGCTTGGAAACTATAGGTAAGGTCACCTTGGAAACATCAGTAATGCTACCATTTTGAAGTCTCTGATAACTTGCCTTGGCGCTGTTGTATTTCTCTTTGTGGTTTACCGAGGAAGCCAAAGAAAAAAACGAATAATTTCTCCAGTTATAAAGCAGGACGGCTTTGAGCCTCCTGGATGAACTGTTAATGAAGAAGCGACACTTATTTGGGTTACAGGCGATTCCAATTGCCTTGAACAGACTTGCCACATTGTGGTAGAACCAGAACTCATCTTGACGGGTGAAGAAGTTTGTAAAGTTTAGGTGACTCTTCCATTGATTTTCAACTTGCACACTTTCATCTAACAAGTTCCACTGCTTGAGCCTTGACGCTAAAACCTGAACATTGGACTTTGTGAAACCAAGATCTCTGATCAAGTCATAGAGGTCTTTTTGGTTGAGATAGTATGGGTTTCTCTCCTCAGTTGTACCACCAAAATTGTCTGAGTCGTGTCTTCTTCATCCTCTGATCTACTGCTCTTTTCTGAAGCTGTCGGCTCTCTCTCTCGGTGAGAGTGGGTACGGGGAGCTTAGAGCAATGTGGCATCCGGGCGATGAATGATAGACGATCCTTTAAATGATAGCTTTTGGATTTTTGCCAACCCGACGTTTGAAAGGGTCCACTCTAAAGAATTATTAATTGCTTGATTGGTCAGTGGGTTTCACACAAATTATTGGGAGAACAAACTTCAGAGGACTTTTTTCCTCTTCTGTACCATACTGCAAATAACCAAATTGAAATTGTTATTATGAAAAGGTACATTCATTTCACTCATGACTAATGTGCGAGGTTCTCTCAAAATGTATTTCATATGATATATTTTTCTGATACATTAAATTTAAAAAAAATTGAAATTAAAAATAATATTTAAATTTAAAAAATCTATAAAAACCAAATTTAAAACCCTATTCATGCTATCAAAAATTGCCTATCTTACCTCCTAGTGTTCCCCTCAATTTAAATGATGAAAGAATGGGCCAAATATTTGTCTTGATTTTCGACCCATAAGTCGAAATATCCCTTACATGCCTTAATTTTTAAGGGAATTTTCGCTATTTTCTTGATAAATTTGCGATATAAGACATAGAAAAATTCATCTCATGGATGATTGCAGACTCTTGATGCCATCTCTGATAATTGCTTAGCCTATGTGTCCACTTAAGCAGCTAGAACTTAATTGAACTAGTTAGTTTAACCCTTTGGAAATGAGCTTGGAGGCACATGTTAAGCATAATAGCAGTGTAATTGCTATGAAAACATTATAAGGTGATAAGTTTAATTACTGAGTCAGAAGAATCATGTGCAGGCAAGGTTTTAAAGTCAAAAGGTAGAATATATACCAATTTTCTTTATTTAATGGGCGCTAAAAGCCTCAATTGTTATTTCCATTTTTCTTTGGTACATCTACGTATAAACCCTTTAAGTATTCAAAGGGTTAAAGCCCATATATATATATATATATATATATATATATATATATATATTACTGGAAAGTTCTAGAAAGTTCTTTCTAAATTTTATAAAGTTCTAGAAAATTATCTATCGTCTACTCAGCACCGAATCTGTCTGGAATGTGGACGAAAATTTTAAAATATCTTTACTCAGATCTCAAAAACAAAGTTGGAAGAAAACTAATAACTATTTCCTTTACATTTTCAGCAAAGGCAATAAAGAAATAACACTTTCTGGCTAGGAAAAAAAAAAAGTCTTTATATTGTGTTATTTAATGTTGCCTAATTTACAATGATATTTTTAACAATGCTTATTTAAAAATTCTCAATTTACAATGGTATTTTTAATTGTGGCTATTCAAAAGACTGCCCATTTTGCATTGGTGTTAAACTGAAATGATTAGAAACTGACAAAATTACCGGGTTTTACTATCGTAGAAAACTTATATCAGCTTTTATTTTACTATAATTTTTAGATATTACTTCCAACTTACCAAAAATCTTTTTCGCGTTAAAATTCAATTTATTGATGATTATTTTTGAGTGGAAAAGACACGATGCTTTGTGTAATGCATTTTATTCTAACGGTGCTTCAAAACTGCTAATCTTATGTCAATTTTAAAACTGCGCTCTACGAATACATATCTTTTTGCTTGTGCAGAAGCATAATGACAAAATAATTGTTTTTCCTGTATATAAAATTCCGCTATTTACGAATACATACGTGATGCGACTTGTTTTTTGATTTTCTTTTGTTTCTGTTGATGTCATTTTACTGCTCACGAGTATATACAGCGTGACCACAAAAAAAATCTCTTTTTAATCGCTTATTATTCAGGTAGTATTACAGATTCACAAATGAAATAAAAAAAACACATTCAAAAGAGAAGATTTTACAATTTATTTAGTTTTTTCGATATCCTGGATATGAAATCTGTACTTCCTCCCAAATTCGCAGATTTATTTACTACAATCATGGGCTATTTGCCTGACATGCAACGTGTTTTCATCGCAGAAGAGATGATCAAAACTGGCTCGGTAGTTGCCACCCATTGATCTTTAAGATAGCAATACAGTCAGTAAAGAACCATAGATCCAAAGACGATTCGCAGCATTTTCGCAAAATGGAAATATCACTGCTCAGGCAAGAACATGCATAAAGCCAAGTCTGGGCGCAGCAAAGGTGATCGAACGCTGAAAACATTGAATCAGTCGTAAATTAACTTGAAACGGACAACAAGAAATCTGTGAGACGACTATTAGCTGTGACGGGAATCAAACGAGAGAGCAATCGGAAAATAATCACGTTAGATTTAAGAATGAATTCTTTCAAAATTGTGTTTGCAGCAGCTTAGCTAACAAGGCTGCCAGCGTCGTTTGATGTTTTGTGAACGCATTGAAACAATAATTGAACCAAACCAGATTAAGTGACATAATATTCAGTGATGAATGCAACATCTATCTCAATAGGGTCATCAAAAGACAGAATTACCGGTGTTGATCACAGAACAAGCCGAATAAATACTTGGAGAAAACTCTACAGTCAAGGAAAAGTTACTATCCGGTGTGATTTTAGTAGCCACAAGGCTTATAGTCCTTATTTTTTGAGGACCCAGAGACAAGGAGACTGCTATTAGTAACTTCAGAAAGATACGTAGAAATGGTGAACATTGTTTTTGAACAGGAAAACTGTAGTAAAAAATGGTTTTAACAAGATGGAGCAACAGCTCACACAACTAGACAATCATTGGAATGTTGAGTAAGATTTTTTTTTAACAAAGATTTATTTCTCATCGCTTGCAGTTTCCCTGACCCGCAAAATCTCCCGATCTATCACTTACGGATATTTTTCTCGGGGGTTTTGTCAGGTACAAAATATTCAGTAAGAGCCACCCTCTATCGAAGAATTAAAGCAAGCGGGGATAGAGTGTGTAAGTCAATTGAATGCAATGTTTTGGAAAATGTAATGACTTCATTTCCAGTTTTGTGAAATGTAAGAATGTCCAGGGATGCCACATTGATCACATATTGAATATAATAAAACCTTAAAACTTTCTCATTAGGGAAGCTGTAATAATGACGCGGTAATAAACAGTAAAATGCAGGGACCATTTTTGTGGTCACACTTTATTAGTAAACAGCGCAATTTTCTACATAAGAAAAATAAATTATGTTGATCTGAACTCAGGGAGGCAGATATATCGCATCTTAACTGCAAATTGGTCAAATTTGATGATTTGTTTGATTGAAATTAATTTCTCGAGATTACGAGCTCCACTTCACCCTGAGTGTTATAGTCGGCACAGGATAAGTGTACGGTCTACCCCTAGCTTTGAGAACTCTACCACATTAAGCTAATTTTTGTTGCCTTCACTAAAAGCCACAAAGCCACAATAAACTCATATATTTTAGTTTATTTCTTCCACTGGGCGATCTTCGCGAACGTTACCTGTCCCGGCACCAAGACGAGCGGGTTCGCTACCGCTTGTCCCTTGTATTCGGGACGTATTCGTGCACACAGACTTATGGACTATCTGAATTTTTGGAAGAGGCTGGCCTCCTCCATTTTATTTGACTCTGTTGTAGGTCGCATGCTCTTGCGCCTGGGGTAGGCAGGCCTTCCACGGAGCGTGCTTCTCTCTTCTTGCTCTTTTGCTTATCATTTTGTTGTTGCTTTTTTGCTTGTTTCTTTACATTTTTGGGGGGGTTTATATCTTTGTCATTTGTTTTGTCGCATTTTTTGTTTTGTTTTTAATCAAGCCTAGTATTAAGCTGCCCTAGTAGGCAGTCGCCAAATGGGCTCCTAAAAAAAGGGTTATTTCTTCCCTCCCTTACAAAAGATTTGCTCGCTCTCCAATTATGACATAATTTTTAAAAAGTACGTTTAATGCTCTCCTTCACCCTTTCCTGGGTCTAAGCAGGAACGAAAAAGATAGTAGGATATTTAAAAAAAGGGGCTAAAGATGACCCCCAGAGAGAGCAATACTTACGCTTGGAGCACTCCAGGTTTCATTTGTAGCAGGTGTATTGGGCCTAGCACAACATCCACCCCATTGCGGGGCTTGCTATAACATGCTCCTGAAAGATTTACATAGGAATTTGTCAATATAAGCTTTTTTAACGTTAATAAAGGTGGGATTCGAACCCATGCTAATGGATAAAATCACCACAAAATTTAGAGCCGAGTCGAAAATCCAGAAGCACATTTGAACAAAAAAGGGACCCAAGGCGGGGAACTGAGACGCATTTTAAGATGCCTTTGGAAACGATGCCATAAAATCTCTCGTTTCGTCGAAGTAGAGAATCATTTTTAGAATCATTTTGTCCTACACAGATTTTCATAATTGTCTGAACTTGAATCTAAAGATCTGTCAAATCTTCATATTGGTCGTTTCTACTTCATTATGAATACGCTAATGTAAACTTCATTCACTTTAACATTCATCTCCAAACCTAAGGTTATTGACTGGTTGATCAAGTGTCTTGAAGTATATTGAGTCATGGTTCCAATGAGGAAATAAGTAGTTGGCAGAGCAGGATTTGAAGGCCATTAACAGGCGATCCTGCCCCTTCATCTGAAGATAACGATTCTGACGTGAATAACAGGAATCAACAGTACGAATCGATGGTGTTTTGGTCTTAGGACTGAAAAAAGGATTGGATTACAGACACTTGTGTGTCAATAGACGTGACCAAGAAACCTTAATACCAATTATTCAAAGGTTTATCCATTCGGATGAATAGCTTGTTGATGCTTAACTGAATCGAGAGGATATATCCATCAGAAGGTTAATCACCATAGACGATATGTGGATCTTGCAACTGGTACACATACGCAAGCTATATAACGTTGTTGGATAGATGCAAAAATAGATAGAAGATAGAGAGCTACAATCTCATTTTTGTTGGGAAATGGTAAGAAAAAAAGAAGAGGAAACTGTTCGTCACACTTTAATGCATAAAATATACGAGTTTAGGCATTTTTTTAAATAAACCTTTTAATACACAAGAGAAGTGGTTTCACCACTCCTACTTACAGGACGAGCTTGAGCTTTGCAGACAGTCCTTCGGTCTGTGGCCGATGGTTTCCATTTCAGGATCGAATTGACCTTTCCTCTAGTGTCAAATTTTTCGGAAATATATTTATTACTTTCTTCTTTTTCTATATCTTCTCACAGTAGAAAACTTTCAATATATTTTTGAATAACTTCCTTTTAATCTTATCTTTTGTAATCGTAATCTTTATTTTTTTCAAAAATTCTATTAATAATCTCGTCTTTAAATATTTCTTCGTATACAATATTTTTTAATTAATTTTATTCCAATTTTTCTCATCTTCATTCTTAGATTCAGGGCGTAATAAATATAAAGTAAGAAAAATAATAACCTTTAGAAATTACTTGGATAAAAGCTTTAAAGATATACAAAAAAACAGCAATAAGGGCTGTTTTTTCAAACTCTAAAGCAACTATTAGAAATAACTTTGATAACAGCTTTGAATATACGAACAAGAGGGAAATTCCATCTAATGACCTGCGGAGTTTTGTGATAAGATGATAAATGGTTCTTGCATTAATGGTTTCCCATGGTTCAAATCACTTACATGTGCCTTTAAATGGCTAAATGAGGCGCTTATGCCACTAGATGGCGCTCCCCGGCGCCAAATCTGAAGGCAGATTTGAAATATCTATGCTGAATAACCATAAGTCCCATGGTCTTATTAGTCATTTCATGGCTCTAAATGGGTACAATTGAACTTTATTTCTCTTGACAAAAAAGCGACGCCTATGCCTGGCGCTTCACCAGCCCAGCGCTCTAATTTTTCGATTTCTAAATAAACTCTTAGAAATAACTTAGGTAAAAACATTGAATATAGGAAAAATCAGCCCTTGGGCCTGTTTTTTCAAATTTTAAGGAACTCTTAGAAATAACATTGATAAAAACTTCAAATATACAGGAGGAAATTGCGCTTCGCATGCAGACCTTTGGTTTATGGCCTACGGTCTATACGCCTTTGGCAATGGCCTTTTGATCTAAAAGTTTTTCCAGTACACATCTAATAATTTACGCTTGGTCTATTTTTTCACATCAATGCTTATTTTCTTGGCATAAAGTTCAGAATTTTTTTTCTCGGAATTCTTTTTAAATACTTGGAAAAACAATCCTCACGATTCTTGTTTTTTCTCAATCTAGATTTTCTCTAATAATTTCATTTTGTTTTATTTGCCTTTGGTACGGGTGACTATTTCCTCCTGACAAAGATTACAATTGAAAATCTATTTTAAAAATAACTTCTATAAAACCTTCGATTATACGAAAACATAAAATAAAAAAGCAGTCATACCTAAATTTTAAGAAAATTTCTGAACTTCACCATTTGTAATTCTTTTTGTTTTAAAAAATTTGAAAGCATTCGATATTCATATATATTTTCTCTGGACTTCACCATTGTGTTTTTTCCAACTTTAAACGAACTCTTAGAATGAACTTGGATAAAAACTTAAAATATATTTAGGTCACAACCGAACTAAGAGAAAAAGAATATCTATTGTTATTCAAACTCTTCAAAAATTCCCTTTCCTAAAATATAGTGATAATGATGATAAAACAAGGTCGGCAGACCAAAAAGTCGCGTGCTCTCACTAATTCTGATTTATGACCTTACGACCTTCAAAACTTTCATTAATTCCTGAACTAACCTTGAGAAGACATTTTCCATTATATCATTTGAAGTATAATGTAAAACAACATAAGGGTTTCAGATTTCGTTAGAATCGGCCTAATAGTTACAATGTTATTTCTCAAACAATAAAAAGCAAAACGGGAACTGATCAACATAGTGAGATATATAGAGTCTCCCGCGACTAAAAATATAGTGTTATGGATAAAAGTTTGTAGTTAAATATATGTATTTCTTGAACTAGAAATTTCTTAAATTTTAATTCCTTTCCTTAAATACAGTTATAAAAACTTTAATTAAAGAATGGACCAATAGTAACGCTGTTTGATTTTAGTGAGGTAACCAAAAATAGCTTAATCCATAACATTATATTTTACAAACGGGAATTTTTTCTCTTATTTAGGTCATGACTTAGGAATATTTTAAGTTTTTATCCAAATTATATTGAAGATTCCTTTAGAGTTTGAATAAACACCCCAAAATGGTGAACTTCCAAAAAATAATATGATTATCTAATGTTTGGAAATTTAAAAAAAATTATAAATGGTGAAGTTTAGAAAATTTATTAAAATTTAAGCATAGCTGCTCTTTTATTTTTTTCGTATATTCGAAAGTTTTATCAAATTAAATCCTAAAATAGAATTTAAATTTTAATCCTTATCAGGAGGAAATAGCTACCTGCCTAAAAATACAAGTAAAGTAAAATTACAAGAGCAAATTTAGATGGAGAAAAAAATGAATATAAGAGCTGGCTTTGGTCGTTAAGAAAGAATTACGCTAACAAAATTTCTGGGTTTAGGCCTAGAAAATAAGCATCGATGTGAAAAAAAATAGACGGAGACTTGGAAAGTTTTTAAATTTTTTTTTGACCAAAACACTATCTTTTAAGAACGGGATTTTTTTAAAGAATGAATAATAATATATATTTTTATATTAGTTTGCCTATGACCTAGGTATATTGAAATTTGTATCCGTTTTTTTTTAGAAAAGTTCCTTTAGCTTTTGAAAAAAATAGCCTGCAGCTCTGGTTTTTCGTATATTTAATGCTTTTATCAAGGTTCAGAAAATGTATGTAAAGGGTGTTCCATTAAGTCGGATCTAAGTTAGCAGTAAATAAAACAGTGTTATTAGTGAAAATTTATTGATTTCACTATTGGATCATGTTATTTGAGTCATGGCAATTATGTGTGAAAAATAATATAACCTAAATGTCCGCCAAGGCTTCGGCGGCACACCTCCACTCGATGGTCAAAATTTTTTGATGACGCGCCTCTGCATAGTTGCTCCTCGATCTCACCAATATGCCTTATTATTTCATCCTTCATCTCTCGAATTGTTGTTGGCTTGTTGGCATAGACCTTATTTTTGAGATGACCCCAAAGGAAGAAATCTAAAAGCGTCAAGTCACACGATCGTGGTGGTCAATTGACCTCGCTGTTTCGAGAGATAATGTGACCTGGGAACTTCTCATTCAATAAAGCCATTGTTGCATTGGATGTGTGGTATGTGGCACCGTCCTGTTGAAACCACAAATCTTCGACATCCATAGAATTCAATTCAGGACATAAAAAGTTGGTTATCATGGCACGGTATCGCTCGCCTGTCACCCTAACAGATTTCCCGGCATCATTTTCGAAAAAATACGGCCCAATGATTCCGCTAGCAAAAAATTCACACCAAACAATGACCTTTTGTGGATGCAGTGGCTTTTCAACAATCTTCCTGGGATTTTCATCAGCCTAAATGCGACAATTCTGCTTATTAACGAATCCATCAATATGAAAATGGGCTTCATCACTAAAGATGATTTTTTGCGAAAAATCATCACCGGCTTGTCTTTGCTCGTGCAACCAATTGACGAATGTACGGCGCTTCAAATGTTCAGCAGTCTTCAGTTCTTGTCTGAATTGAATTTTGTAAGCGTGTAGAGACAAATCTTTAGTCAAAATTCGATGTAACGTTGTTGTGGGGAGGTTCAATTCCTGCGCGCGATGACGAATAGAAGTCTGGATCTTCGGCCACATTCTCGTGCACTGCAGCAATGTTTTCAGCTGAACGGCGTAAACGAGCACGCAATGGCGTTTTCATATCTGCCACCGACCCCGTTTGTTTGAATTTACGAACAATTTTCCCAATTGCACTCTCGGTTGGTCGATTATGTTGACCAAAAAAATCGCGAAGTTGCGAAATGCGTTTCTGTTTGAACGTCCATTTTCGTAATAGGCTTCGATAACTTTAACCCATTGTTCGATTGTTAATCTTTCCATGGTTGAAATTGGCAAAGACTGAAGTTGTTAAATTTGAAAGAAAAAGAAAAAATTATTAGACGCTTAAACTTAACTCACATTTAAAATCGGTCCAAGTTATTGGAACACCCTTTATATTATTAAGGCTAGTTTTTTTTGTATATTTGAAGCTTATAATAAACTTATTTTTAAGAGTTAAAAAAATAATATATTTATCGAATGTTTTGAAAGTTTTTAAAACAAAATTTTACAAATTGTGAGGTTGAGAAAAAATTTAGTAAATTTATTAAAATTTAGACATAATTGTTTCTTGTGGGTTTTTCTTTTGAAGAAGAATAATAGGGGGAGAATATGAAGTAAATATGATTATAATTCTCCAAATATCCATAATATGTACAGATTTACCAATTCCTTTCAAGAGAACACAATTTCCTTTAAGAACACCAATCGCTTTTCTCACGGTCTATTGTACGTTTCCCGCTTAAGAGTAACAAGCTAGGATTCCTTAACAATTTTACTCCCTGAACCTAAAAATGCAGATGAAAAAGGTTTGAATAAAATAAATTTAAAAAAAATTATATAAGAAGAATTATTTAAAAACGAAATAGTTAATAAAATTTTAAAAGAAAATAAATATTACGATTTAAAAAGAGAAGATAAAAAAGATGTTATTCAAAATTATATTGAAAGTTTCTACCTGAAAAAGATATAAAAAAGAAAAAAGTAATAAATATATTTTAAAAGAATTTGACACTAAAGGAAAGGTAACTGCTCAATTCGATACAAGATTTTCTTGTCTTTAGGTCCAAAAAATAAACATGGATCTCAAAAAACCTAGATCGAGAGTAAATTATTAGGAGATATGTACTGGAAACCTTTTAAGTTTTGCACCACAACCACATTGCTAAAGGCAGATAGGCTGTAAGCTACAAATCGAATGTCTGCCTGTGAAGCGCATGCTCCTCTTGTTGTGCTTAGAAGACTGCTCGAAGCAATGTAGGCTTCGCACTTAACCATAATTCAGATTGAAGATCGAACACTTAATCATAATTGAGATTGTAGACAGCACAGTCAACCAGAATTCAGATGGTTGATCGCACATTTAACTAAAATTCAGATGATATACCGCACTCCTAACCAGAATTAAAATGGTAGACATCGCACAATTAACAAGAATTCAGTGGTAGACCGCACACTTAACCAGAATTCATATGCTAGGCTGCACACTTAAGCAGAATTCAGATGGTATACCGAACACCTAACCAGAATTCAGATAATAAACCGCACGGTGAACCAGAGTTGAAATGTTTTTTCGTACATTTTTCTAAAATTTAGATGCTAAACCGCACAATTAACCAGAATTCAGATGATAGACCACACGCACACTTAGCCAGAATTCAGAAGGTAGACCATACACCTAACATAACCTAACCTAACCAATTTTATTATATAATATTTAAGAGTACGACCAAACACTTCAAAAGTCAATGTAAAATTGTAAATTTAAAATATTATATAATTTTATGATTTCAGTGAAGCAACAGCACTTTGATTGAACATAATTTTTAAAGCGGATTTTTAAAAGTCTAAAGTTTTAGCAAAAATGACTAATCTTATATTTCATGTTTACCCCAATACAGATATATTGCTAAGGTAGGACACAAAAAATGGTAGGACACACTCTAAAGCGGCAACTAAAGTTTTAGCGTATGTAATGTTGTCTTTTTAACTTAGGTGTATAATTAACAACTTTTCCTTATTTGCCTCAAACACTACTGAAAGATTTGGAAGAGATGTAAATAAGGTATACTTATTAATTATAAACCTAGGTTAAAAAGTACTTAATTTGTATCCATAAGACACGCGTTCTGTCCCTGCGGCCACAACTTTGTTCGCTCATGACTAACGATCCTTCACGCGCGCGCCTAAACTGCCGGGCGCACGATGTGAAACGTTTATTCTTTGTAAGTATATGATATGATATGTGAAATAAATAAGTCACAAAATAGCACGTGAGGTTCGCAATGAATGCAATATCCCGCAGGAAAAATGAAAAAGGTGCTTTCAAGTACTTTCGAACTTTATTCACTTCATTCTCAAGCTAATGAACTGAATAAAGTTCAAAAGTACTTGGAAGCACCTTTTTCATATTTTCCTGCGGGACATTGCATTCATGATATGTGATATTATATGATAGGGAGAGTGCGCCACTGTATTTAATCTGCCTTCACCCCTTAAATAATAATCAGCAAATATTTTTGTGCTACAATATAAGAATTTCAATCAATATGCATCTTATTTATTTGCGACAGGACTTTTTATTCCAGGCTACGGCGAGTACCAATGCTAATGTTAGACACGATAGAACCTTAATAGCATTCAGTGTTTTTACTAACTCTAAACGGTATTTTATAAATATATAATCATCAATGAAAGGTTTTATGTTTTTTTTAAAGTCTTAGGTTATTCCTCAAAATCCCTCTTAATTATTTAGTAAGGTAGACTGAATAATTTTGTATATAAAAGATTTAATAAAAAAATATTAAAATTAGGTTTAATAAGCTTCGACTGATATGCCAAAATATATTATTTTAAGAATGGTATTAATAATATTGGTTTATTTTTCAAATATCATTGGGCATAGATGTGCATTTACATGTAAAAATATTTCTTTACACTATTTTATAACTGGGAAGGAAAATTTGTTGAATAAAATCCTAACGCGTGTTTTAAGAAAAAAAAAGATACAATTATCTTTTTGGTTAAATAGAGTCGATGATGTGTGGTAAATCTGAGTAATTTGAACGTCATGTTTCGCCAATGATTTCCTCTGTGGTCACGCGCACTCAGAGGACTCAATGAAGCTGCACTACCTCGACACGTGACCGTCCCCTCAGAGGCAATGAAGGGGAAGAGGGAAGAGACAGAATGAAACACAGTTACGAACAAAGTGAAAGCCAGGGTGAGACGAGTCGGTAAGACACGTAGAGCCTGCGTGAGAGACAGCGAAAGGTTAAATAAGCGGAAAAGGGAAAGAAAGGAGAAGAGATTGAAAGCGATAAGGGGAGGACGTCATCGGCCTCCTTACCTCCAGGAGAGGCTAGAATTAAAGAGGTTCCACGTTGATTGATGAAGCGTAAAAATAGCGAGAGCGGAAGCCTTTTCCCCTATATTGGCATCGGGATTTATGTGAAGCGACAACGGATTAAATCGTTTCACGCTTTATCGCCTATGAATGAGGAAAAGTGTACATTAGTACATCTTTAGGTACACATTACATTATATTTTTTATTGATTACATAAGTTCTGTCTTAGTGCTACATATTTAAGGGACTAAGAAAAAATAATAACAAAAGAATTCGGATCATTGAAGAAACCGTCGCCAGTATCCATCCAAGAGAAACTGGTGCTCTCTATCGAGTCATCTTTGCACCTTTTTAACTCCCACTATCCTTTTCGCGTCTGTTTAAACCAAGAAGAGGGTGAAAGATGGTGCTAAACGTTCTTTAAAAAAATTAATTAGCATATTCATCCCCAACACTAATTTATAATATCATAAGAACCAGGCAATGGCTTCGCCACTCCTTCCTTCCTACGGGGGGAGCTTGCGCTTCGCTACTAAGATTAAAATTTAAATTCTAAAAAAACAGCCATGGTTAAATTTTTATAAATTTTCTGAACTTCGCTAATTATAATAATTTTAAAAAGGAACTCTAAACTGAATTCCCTTCCCTTTCAAAATATCACGTTGCTAAGATATATTTATAGTAGAAGGTATATAAAAATTAATTTTCTGAACTTCAATATTGGCAATTCTTTGTTTTAAAAATTTCACAAAATTTCGATACTTATATTTATTTCTGAACTTCACCATTTTGTTTTTGATATTATAAAAGAATTATTAGAAATAACTTTGATAAAAAACTTAAGTCATAACCAAACTAAGCTGATAATTATTATTCAAATACTAAAGAAAAATCCCCTTCTTAAATTATAGAGTTAGTGATGGTGATGATGAAGTAATGATGATGATGATGATGATGATATAGAATAGAATAGAAAAAGATATATAAAAATTAATTTTATGAACTTCACCCTTTGTAATTCTGTGGGTTTAAAAAAAAATCACAAAATTTCGATACTTATATTTATTTCTGAACTTCACCATTTTGTTTTTTCACTAACTCTATAATTTAAGAAAGGGATTTTTTTTAGTATTTGAATAATAATTTCATCTTAGTTTGGTTATGACTTATGTTTTTTGATCAAAGTTATTTCTAAAAATTCTTTTATAATATCAAAAACAAAATGGTGAAGATCAGAAATAAATATAAGTATCGAAATATCAACACAAGGATATAAAACAATTTCAAAGGAGAATCGGAATGCAAGGAAATACACAAATCGACCTATTTACACTATTTCTTTCGATCCAGGGTGAGGTTAGTTTAGATTAGATTAAGTTAGGGAGTCTCTTAACCTAACCTAGTACTTAACCTAGATACTCAAACGTAAATTATCCATGTCAAGAATAGCGAAGCAGAATTTTCCATTTGACGAATAACGAACCAGGAAATAGTCTACTAAATTTTGCCCTAATTAAAATTAATAACTAATGACTAATGAACACCTCCCTGGTCCACCATATTGGCCTAATGAATAGTTTTACGGTAGATCTGATTTTCATTACGAATATCTTATTTTTTCATTCTTCTTTCCGTTTTCATGTTTTCCAGCCTTCTATCTATCTTCATGTTTTTCATTCTTTTTCTTTCCCTCTTCAAATTTTCCATTCTTATTCTTTCCTTATTCAAATTTTCCATTTTTCTTCCGCCTTCGAATTTTCCATTATTTTTCTTCCCGTCTTCAAATTTTCCATTCTTTTTATTCCCCTCTTCAAAATTTCCATTATTTTTCTTTTCTCTTCAAATTTTCCATTTTTCTTCCCCCTTCGAATTTTCCATTATTTTTCTTCCCTTTTTCAAATTTTACATTATTTTTATTCCCATCTTCAAATTTTACATTCTCTTTCTTCCCCTCTTCAAATTTTACATTTTCTTCCCCTCTTAAAATTTTGCATTCTTTTTCTTCCCCTCTTCAAAATTTCCATTCTTTTTCTTTCTCCCTTTAAATTTCCATTCTTTTTCTTGCAACAAAGGCAGTAAACTCCATAAAATATATCCTTTTAAATGGTCCTTTGAATACCCCTGCCCCAATAGCAAAGAGCTAATGCCCACGACGATAAACGCCAGAGGCAGGATTGCAAGAAACGTACACTAGTTCTCACCAATGTGTGTTTACGCGACTATTAATTGTGCGTACATCGTTTGACTTAAAGTATGTGCTTGTGCGCAGTGCGGATATATGATGTGTATATTTCCTATGACTTATATGATGGTCGCTTGACGGGATAACTAATTGGTTAATGCCTTCATCGGCAGGTCTCGAGAGGGCGCTGCACGACATGAGTGGCTCCTTCGCTCGCACGATCGACCTTCATTTTATGTACTCCTTCCGGCCTCAGAGCGTCGGTGAGTATTTCTTCATGGGTTTATAACTTTAGCCCCACAAAAACTTCCACTCCAAGAATTTAGAGTGTTTTTTTTCTTATTTTCTAAGGATCTACTTTGTTTTGTATTTTTTTTATCCTTGCATTCTTTTTGCACAAATGGCGGATGTCGCTACCGCATTGGATTACACTCGTTTCAATTTCTTCTAAGACAGTGGGGAGTTACAAAGCCTACCCATGGGTGGCTCAAGTTCGTAATTTGGGGTCTTTGTTCGGGCTTTTGAGTAACAATGCTCTTCGTACTAACGTTTTCCTGTAGATTTAAAATATTTTTCCCCCCGTCTCCGGTAATTTTCAAGGAGAGGGCCACGATTTTTTAGCTATTTCTGGCTAGATTTTACCTATTTTGGGCGTTTGTCAACAAATCCAACGGCCAATCACTGATGTTCATCCGTCACCGAAATTGACCAATCATGGCGTTTTTTGTTTTTTTTTAAAATTCTCCCATTGTGTTTCGAAATACAAAAAAATACATTTTGTTCAAATAATTTTGAATTATTTCTAAAGTATATTGCATATGTATCTAAAATCAAGTATCCCTATATTACATATACTTATTTCAAATGTTTTTATTATTATGTTAATTCCCTAAAATACTTTTTCTCTCATCAACTGTGTGGGAACGCGTCGAAAAAACGGCGTTGAAATAGCTTATTTTGGAAGCATATCGCCCTTTTTCCCCCGTAGTTTTTTTTTTGTGGAACTATTGCGTGTTAGATTTTTAAGCTGTTTTGGCAATTATATCACGATTTAAAGGTCTTCCAACAAAGTCCCCATCTTTTCATGATTTCGGCGCTATGTTAGCTGATCATGATAGAATTATATCGTTTTTAGTGAAACATAAACTTTTAAACCAAATAAAGAAGTGCCCAAAGTGTCAATCGGAACTAACTTTCGGGAGGATTTAAAATTTCGCTCCTACAAAACGTACTTAGTGGAAGAGGATATAGCTAACCTAACTTAACCTAACCTGACATCCGAAGGATATACGAATTTATCGGTGAACCACTCGCGGAATTTCGTGGATCTCAAAACTGGGGCCAACACCCAGAATATAGAACGCCATTGAAGGGATACAAGAGCCAATGTGCCAAATTATGGGTGCAAAGCAGCACATATGAGCGGCTATCTCCCTACCACTCTGTTTGTAAAGAAATTCTCCAGTATTAAAAAGTGATTCCACGAATTCTTCTTAGCTGCAGTAGAACTGTACCAAACCACTTAAGGTAGGTATATTAAACTTATATAAACGAACTGTACAAACAAACAGTAACACAACTTTTGAGGCAAAAAAGTAAAAAAGTATAATAAACTAAAAACTGTATTTTTCGCATTTCGAAACACAATGGGACGAATTAATAAAATAAGTAAATAAATTAAAACAAGCCATGATTGGTCAATTTAGGTGACGGCTGAACATCAGTGATTAGTCGTTGGTTTGTTAACAAATGCCCCAAATAGCTAAAGTCTAGCCAGAAATAGCTAACAACAGCTAAAATCTAGCCAAAAATAGCTAAAATCTAACCAGAAATAGCTAAAAAATCGCACGACCCTCTCCTTGAAAATTAACCCGTCCCCAACATTAACACTCGATGAGGCTTGCTACTAATGACTTTCTAATTTGCCTCTTTTTATTATTCTCGTTCTTTGCATTTATCTTTGTCTTTTCTTCATATGTCTGCACTTTGCTCTTCGAGTCAAATTCTCCCCCTTGGTCAGACCTTTTGATGAGTCAATTTGGTAATTGATTACCCCATCCTGACCTGCCGTGACGGAGGCGTGACCAGGAGAGTTGCCCACTCACCGGTCCTATTTTCCTTTCCCTAACTTCACCACTTTGTAATTCCCTCTTTCAAAGCTCAAGCGGAGCTTCCCTCGTTGGTTTTCGCTTTATTTCAATAAAAGTCGATCAGGACCTTTTAATGCCCTCTTTGGTATTTTTAAAGGACCTTATCTTCCCATTGCCGCCACTGGTTTTCTTTCAATTGTTTAATTAATTACAAAAAATGCCAAACCCATCGATGTCTCTCGTTGGTCATTCTCATCCTGCTTTTCGTTCGCAGAGCCCGAAGACTCTTCGTCCCCGGAGGCCCCTCTCATGACCATGATGTCCGGGGAGGTGTGACACCAAGAGCCCCCTCTCGAGGACCTCCCCATGAGGCCGAAGAGGGGCCCCACCGACCCATACGCCACCCAGGACACGGACGAGGGAACTGCCATACAACCTCCCCGCGATCCTCAGTAGCGACAGTAGGGAGAGTTAAAGGCCAGGGAGGGGGAGGAAAGGGGGGATTTTTTTACCCTAACGCAGAAGGTCCTAGACTGATACCCCTCCCCCATCACCCCCTGTCCAGGCGTGGGATTTAGAACTGGTTCTTATAGTTCCTAACATCACTCATCCAATGGTCGACGTCGGTCGTGACTTTCTAAAAGAAAGTTACACATCAAAATGTATGGAGAAATAAACCCAAATTATCGGTTCATTTGTCATCGGATGTCTTTTAAAGTCTTCTTCCTCTTTTAAAGTATTTTAAAGTCTTCTTCGTTTTTAAAAGTATTTTGAAGTCTTTTTTCTTCTTTTAAAGAGTTCTTGCTCTTTTAAAACATTCTTCCTCGTTCAAATTATGTTAAAGTCGTCTTCCTGTTTTAAAGTATTTTAAAGTTTTCTTTCTTTTTTAAAGTATTTTAAAGTCTTCCTCTTTAAAAGTCTTTTTTTCCTCTGTTAAAGTCTTTTTTCTTCTGTTAAAGTCTTCTTCCACTTTTAAAATATTTTGAAGTCTTTTTCTCTGTTAAAGTCTTCCTCCTCTTTTAAAGTATTTTATAGGCTATTTCCTCCTTCAAAGCACTTTAAAGTCTTCTTCTTTCAAAGTATTTTAAAGTATTTTTCCTCTTTAAAATCTTCTCTTTGTATAGGATTTTAAAGCCTTTTTCCTCTTTTAAAGTATTTTAAACTTTACTTCCTCTTTTAGAGTCTGTTTATCTTTTAAAGTCTTCTTGCTCTTTCATAGTATTTTCAAGTTTTCTTCATCTTTCAAAGTATCTTAAAGTCTTCTTGCTCTTTTATAATACTTTAAAGTCCTCTTCGTCTATTAAAGTAATTTAAAGTATTTGTCCTCTTTGAAAGTATTTTAAAATATTCTTACTCTCAACCTGAACTTGTATTGATCTCGGTATTTTGTAAAATGTACTTGTTTTCTAGACCCCATTTATATACAACTATGTTCCCTCTTTCCATTTATTACATTTTATTTAATCGCTTTCACACTGTTTTTCAACATTTCATCATTCCGTAGTCTTTATTCTTGTCTTTTCTAAAAAAGGAGTTTTCATCTCTCTCTCTCCCTTTCTATCTCCCTGGAAGATAATTAATCAGCTTTCATTATTATTATTTTTTTCTTATCGCTGAGTTTAAAACTCTGGCCAATTTGAGAATCCTTCTCCTCATTATTTCTCCTGGAATTAAAACATTGTCTTTTTAACCTGTATAAATATAATATTGTAAAGTGTACATAAATTTTCTAGACGCAATTAGATTGGGGAGATTCTGCATTATTGGCAATTAATAACATTAAAATCTATATTATATATATATATATATATATATATATATATATATATATATATATATATATATATATATATATATATATATATATATATATATATAACAACAGTAGTGAGACTTAATTTTCTAATTCTTTATATGTATGTATGTATAGTCTATTTTATTGTACAGTGAATAACCTATTGTGAAAAATGTAAATAAACACAGTGAAAATAAATTGATACTCTACGCTTTGTAATAATATATATATATATATATATATATATATATATATATATATATATATATATATATATATTTATATATATATATATATACCACCGAGCAAAATAAGAGAACGTTTCCTTCATTTAAATATTTTTAAAAATATGATGAATAGGTAACTGAAATTGTTATCGTACATAAAGATATATATTTTATGAAGATCTCATATGATATAATCGTATATTCAAGAAATTATACTAAATAAACCAACAAAATAAAATATTGACACGTGGGAAATAAAAAAAATGATTTTTTGCTGAGATAACTAAGAAGTCTACAACCGTCATTGTTTTTGTACTCACTCTGCAGAGATGCCAACACACGTGAAAGTGACTCCTGAGCCCTGTCAGAGAATTGTTCCCCTAGAGACTTTCTGCGACTTCAAGAGAATGTGAAGGTCCATGAGTGTGATTTCCCACCTTCTGAAGTTATTCAATAAAATCAAATACTATAAATCTCAGGCAAAAGTAAGTCAACCCCGCATAACTACCGTCCGAGAAGACAGAGCTATTATGCACTTCTCTATGAAGGAAACTTTCGAGACTGCATCAAGAATTTCTCGAAAAATTGAGACCAATACTGGCAAAAAAGTAAGCAGTTTCAAAGTCTCGTCGCCTACTGCATCCTTTTTAAAAGCGCGCTCTCCAGCAACCAAACCAATCACCAGTAAGAAGAACTAGAAGGCGTGAATCGAATATGGTGAAGCATATGTTATTTGAATGGATGAAGATCCGGGGAGAATTAATTTTAGCGACGAAAGTAAATTTAATTTCATTGGATATGATGGAAGACGCTTTGTTAAACGCGCTAAAGGTAACAGACTTAACCTTATATATGTTATGTAGCCTGCCAAGCATGGGGGAGGTAGCTTCATGGTACGGGGGATTTTTTAGTCTGAAGGAGTTGGTCCGCTAGTGAGAATAATTGGGACGGTAAATGCGAATGTGTACTTAAACCTCGTACAACATGTTATACCTTCACCCTCAGCATCCATGAACCAGTCAGCACTATTTATGCAGGGCAAAGCTGAATTCCATACTGCAAAGCAAGTAAAGTATTATTTCGAACAAGAAGATATCGAAGCAATAATGTGGCCTGCTCAGAGCACTGACTTGAACCCAAGTGAGAACCTCTAAAAGATAATTAGAGACAAAGTTCGAGAACAGCAGGTTTCAACTGTGACGGATTTATAGAAGAAAAGTCATGTGGTCACCATTGCGCCGAAGTAATAGAAAACCCCTTATATTAATTTTTTAAAATTTCATCGTTGTCAAATTTGACTTTGTTTCTAGTGTATTTGCTTGCTAAGCAATTCTGTGAATGAACCTTCTCTTATTTTCTACGTGTCACTATTTGATTTTGTTACGTTTTCTTAATATAATTTCTTGAATATACGATTGTATCAAACGAAATCTTAAAAAAAATATATTAAATGCATATCTTTTTGTACCATGAAAATTTCAGTTACCTACTCATGATATTTTGGGAAAATAATTTAATAAAACGAAATAAATTGTTTTCTTATTTTTCTCTGTATTATATATATATATATATATATATATATATATATATATATATATATATATATATATATATATTCAATCTATCTCTTGTATATATTATACAAATTCATCTTAACTTTGAAAATGATGGTTTGACTAGGAAACTTTTCATAAATTCATCCATAACTTTTATTGAATTTAATGTTTATTTAGTGATGTGTTGAAAGGTGTAATAGAGACAAAGATAAATAAAAAGACTAAAAAAAAGGAGAAAATAACCCGATCTTAATACGATGAGTGTTTGTTAGCTAACAAGGAGTTTTTTTTGTTGTTTTTTTAATTCGCCCATCTGGTGACTACCTTCCAAAGGGCACAAGTAACCGTAATTAAAATTATATCCTAGTACCAGGAACTCCTAAAATTCACAACAGAAAAACACAGCAAGAAACAAAGAACAAAAAAAACAACAAGAGAGCACGTTGCGGCGTGGGGGGGCAGGGGTATCTCAGCAAGAATTCAGCAAGAATGTGCCGAACAGTCTGGGGGACAACGCAGTCATCGCAATAAGGCGCAGGCGAGCGCTCCAACAAATGGCGGCGCGTCCCGCGGGTGCTTCCGAGTCAGAGACGACGGAAAGCGACTTGAAACCGTCCTGCTAAAAAGGAGATACAAACCAAAGCACATTTAAACGATTTTTTGCTTTCAGAGACAACACTTGTTACCTTTAACACCTTTTTCAGGGCGTGGATTTTTTTTTTTTAAGATGGTAGTGTAGGTACTAAACCTCTTTATTTTTAACTACTCTTTTTGATAATTGCATTAATAAGGAAAACATTCCGTTAATTCATTTATCTTGCATGAAGGAAAAAGCGGCAATGTCCTTCTTAGCTGCTGCCGCGAAGAGAAACAGGAAAAAAGGAGAAATTTAAACTGGCGTTCTTTAACGAAGGAATGAGCTCTTTTTTTTTTAATTTTATACAATAAATTTAATAAAAATAGAATTCTACTGCAGAAAATTTATCAAAAGAGGTTTGTAATGAAAGAGGTAAATATTGGGGAAAATGAGAATGTGTGACATAGTTCGAGTTGCAGAAAGGGAAGGTTATTTGATTAGCTAGGAGCCGGAAGCACTTATGAACCCCTTCCCCCCAACCTTCAGCAAAGATATCTGGCCGATGAGGCAAACTTACACGAAAGGTGAGCTCGTACCATTGAACCGCCAAGAACATAAAAAATACGAACTTCTATAAAGTAACTGAATCTCCAGAACAACCGGGTTGATGGGAAAATGACAGGGTTTTTCGGGGTGGAGCGGGGCTATTCAAACTTGTAACCACTGTAAAACGGGCTAGCTCACCGGTGCTCGGGCTGGGGCTGGGGCTGGGTTGACTCCCTTTAAGGCCAGTTATGTTGATGGTTAATTATTCAAAGTATTGATGGTGAGGGAGTCATCACTGGTTGACACAACGGATGTTCTTGAAGACAAATGAGTCGAGTCCTACTTGCCGGGTTAATCCTTGTTGCCACGGGCGTGTCGGTATCTGTTCCTCTTCTGTAACTTGACCGAGGTGAATCCGTAACTTGTCACCAGGCAGAGGAAAACACTACTCTCACTAGTGTTCTCAGTATGGGATGGAAAAGGAATCCAAACGGAGTGAATATTTGCTCTTTTTTAAGTTCTTGACCAAACTTTTAAAATAATTTCTAATAGTCGCAAAGTCCGAACTTAAGAGTTTAAATTGATAATGAGCCAGCTTCGGAGTGTTTCCGAGCACTAGCTAATTTTTACAAAGAAATTCGGAGCTTATATATTAATTTTCCGAAATTAGAGGGTGCTTAAACTGAAGGTCAAGTCCAGCAAACTAGGGTACATTTTCAGTAAAGAGAGTGGGTGTATCCAGATCTTAAGCCACTCAGTAAGTTATACCCGAAGAGTTTAAGATCGGGTTTGTTCGTCAGATTTCCAAGGCGGGTTAAACTCGTGCAACAGAGAAGGGTTTTATTCAGAAGAGAGGGGACTGCTGATCCAGTTGGAGGATGCTAAGGTTGGCGCGACGAGACCAAGGACTGTTTTCAAATCAAAATTATTAAAATAAAAAAAGGAGTCGCAAGGGATGCTTCGGATTTGCATCGTAAGCATTTTTAATTTCACAAGATGGACATTCGTTGAGAAGGGCAGAAAATCCCTTCCCGGTTGCTTGGAACCTCTGTTCGATTATAGTAACATATTTATACATTGCTATACGTGTAGACCAAGTCATATATATATATATATATATATATATATATATATATATATATATATATATATATATTGAGGGGAAGAAAATGCACGGCTGAGCTTAGAGGGTTTATTCTGAGCTTTCAAACCCAAGCTAGGGTCCTTCTTCAGAGAAGTGAGCAGAGCGGAGTCCAAACTAGGAATGCCCTAGGTTAATAATGATGATGATGATGTATATAGAAAGAACAGAGAGGGATCACTGTGTAATGTGTAACACAGGCGATCAGGTTGTCGTGGAGGAAAAGGGTACGGAAATAACTTGAAAGGGGATAGGAAGAGTTGATAGGTCGGTGGCTAGACATCGATGCATGGTGTAGTTGGGTGTGTATCGGGGTGTTCGTGACTGGACGACGGTTGGGGGAGGGGTCAGGAAGGAGATCGTGTCTGCATAGTCCGAAAGGCTTATTTCTTTGCTCTTAACTTCTGCGTACAACGGTATTGGTTGCGGGTGGTTATGGGCTGCAGGGCATTGCAGTGCCATCGCAACATACAGTCTTGCGTGTAGTGCAGTGTATATGGGGTCTCTGGCGAGTTTCCCTAGTTGTTTTGTGAGTCTAGTTTGAGCGTATGTGTTGAAGGGTGTTAATTTGTTGTTGTCGTGTAGTGTGAACATTCTTGCGTACATAGAAGAGCGGTAAGTGCGCTTCAGAGCAGAGTTCTGAATGCACTGTTCCTTCTTCTGCCACGTGACACTCACAGCTACGAGTGGCAGTAGGGCGTACGTGAGAAGAGGTCGCACGAGTGTTTTATATACGTGTAACTATAGTTTCTTGCCCGCAAGGTAGAACCTGCGCAGCATTTTTTTTGTTTCTTCTGCGGCTCTTGCTTGTATTATGTGCTGGTGTATATTGAGCCTAAGGGACTTGTCAAAAGTTACCCCAAGAATTTTTGTCTGTTGTGTGTAGTCGAGCCTCGTTGGGTTTAGGTGGTTTCTGTCTGGTGTGTGTGAGAAAATTTGTAGGTTATGCATGTAGTGATCTCTTGCGCCGAAGAGTGTCATCTGTGTCAATGGGTGTCAATCACCCATCTATCCTCGTATTCTCTCTTTTCGTCTAGTATTATTTGTGCGTAGTGCGCGATCTCGTCTGGTCCGCGGCTGCTAATGATAATGGTCTCGTCATCGGAGTAGGACACTCTGTTGGTGTGGCAGCAGTTTTCGGGTGGGCGTGGGTTGTCGTTTGTATACAAGATGTAAAGTGTGGGTGCCAGTATGCTTCCTTGGAGAACGCCTGAGCGTGGTGAGAAAGGTTGTGATAGGGTATTGTTGTATTTTATGTGGCATCTCCGTTCAGTGAGGTAGTGCTAGAGGAGCCTTCTGGTGCAGAGAGGTAACTCCGTATTGTTGGCGAGTATCCAACGGAGTCCCTCGTGCCACACGTAATTAAAGGCCTTCTCCACGTCCTTGCTGATGAAGAGTGTCTTTTGATGTACCTGGCATTTTTTTGTATTCTGTCATGAACGATGGTCACAGCCCCCTGAATGGACCGGCCCCTCCTGAACCCATATTGGTGGGGGCCTAACCAGTCTCTCTCTTTCAGGTAGTCCTGTAGGCGGCAGTTGATCATACGTTCGATTATTTTGCCTAGGGGCTCTAATAGAGCAATAGGCCTGTAGTTATTAGGGTGTTTTGGGTCTTTGTACTGTTTGTCTAGGAGTATGTTGTGAGAGACTTTGAATATTTTGGGGAAGTAGCCTGAGCCTAGTGAGGCGTTACATAGGTGTGTAAGTGTAGGGTATATGTTTGCGGGGTGGTTGTGTATTAATGCGGCTGGTAGTCCGGAGGGGCCGGGTGCGCATTTTGGTGTTGTTTTAATGTAGTGTTTTGTTTCCTCGACGGTGATGGAAGTGGACAGTGTAGATGTGTAGTCGAGCAGCTCCATTCGTATCAGGGGGGTGGGCCTTAGCTTGTGAGCGTGGGTCCGACACCACTCCTGGACTTCCTAGAATTGCTCTTGCGCGTGTGGTTTGGGTGGATTGTGTGTGTGTACTGTGTCCCAGTGGGACCTGAATGCGTCGAGGATGACATTGGTGTCTGTGAGTGTTTGGCTATTTACTTGGAAGGTGATCGGTTTTGGTTGATTGGTGCCTAGCATTCTTTTTGCGCGCCGCCAGAAGAAGGCGGGATCAGTGCAACGAATGTCATCCGCAATGCGGACGACCTCTCGCCCCTGTCGGTTCCTATCTAGTTGCACGCACTGTAGGATGCGGGCACGTAGGTGAGTGATGTTGTGTTGTCGTGGACCTCTGGTGTAGTTATTGTTGTACTGTGTGATGAGTCTCTGAGTGTGAATGGAATATGTGAAGTGTTTTATGCATGTGTAGGTTTTGTGTGGCATGTGTAGGTCGCGTGCTGCGGTTATAGTGTTTAATATTGAGCACCAGTGGTCGTCTAACAGATCTGGATTGGTGTGGTCCAGGTTGAGGTTTTGTGGCGTGTTTTCTTTTATGTGTCTCTTAAACTCTTCCCAGTTCGTGTTTTTGAAGTCGAAGAGAGGTGGTGTGGGTATGAGTATGGGAAATGTGGATATGATAAGGCATATTGGCATGCGGTCAGAGAGTACGTGAGGACCCGGTGAGATGTGAGTGTAGAAGTGTGTAGCGTGGTCGTTCCTCGCGAGTACCGAGGAATGCGGGGAAGGCCAGGCCGATGTGCTCGCAGCGATAACGCGGCAGGGCAACGGTCAGGTACCTTCCTGCATCATTCGTGGTATTAGAAAGGACTATTGGGTGGAAAGCGTTGAAATCCCCCGCAAAGAAGATAGGTAAGTTGTGGTTTGATAGAGCCGGGAGTGGGACTTCTATGTTTAATTGTAGGCGTGGTAATCTGTAGTGCGCGGCCACTAGGATTGGGTCGGAGCTTGTCTGTACCTTGCAGGCTAGAAAAGAGTCATCGCGTATTTGAAGGAGGAAGTGGTGTATAGAGCGCTTTATTAGGATTGCTGATCCTAGATGCAGCGCTTGTGGAGTTAGATATGTGTGGTAGCCTGCAATGTGGAGTCTGTTGTTGGGAGGGTGTAGATTGGTCGAGTTCAAGAGTATTATGTCCGGTTTAGGACCCAATTGGCAACAGTGTAGCGAATACCGTGCCAAATGCGTATATTTAATTGTATTATGTTGAGGCGACCTATTAACGTGGGCGGAGTGCGAGTGGGGTTGATTTAGCCGGGACCGTTCCCCTCTCCATGGTTAGTTCTCAGGAGGCGTGGGGAGCGAGTACCTTCACGCGTGTTGGCTGTGGTTTCATGGGAGTGGAGAGTTTGCCATTGGTGTTATTGGGTGGGCAGGCCATAGTATAGGGGAGAGTGTGTTCTGTGAAAGGAGGATTAGAGATAGTGGGAGAGTGGGTGCTGGTCGTAGAAGGATGGTTGCAGAGAGTAGAGTCTAGGAGGGGAGAATTAGGAGCAGAGGAGGATGAAGTAGAGCTAGTAGATGAGGGCTAGAGATAGTAGGGGAGGTGCAGATTATGAGAGGGGGTGTCGGGAGAGAGAGAGGAGGTTGGGATAGCGAGAAAAGAGGGGTGGAAATAGGAGAGGAAGGAACAGAAGGGAAGGGGAGTAGGCTTTACGCGTGGTTGCGTGTGGCAGGGGGTTTCGTGATTGAGTTTTTTTGTTTAATGCGGAGTGTTGTGGAGGGTGTGGTGGACGTGGCGAGGTGGAAGAGGTGGTGGTTGTGGTGTTATTGGGAGTGGGGTTGGAGGCTGTGAGAGGGGGATAGGGACGGTAGGATGGGGGTTGGTGGCAATTAGAGGGGGAGGGTTGAGGCTGCCGAGGAGGAGTGCTGGTGGTCGGAGGGAATTTAGGTATAGAGGAGGAAGGAGTGATAGCTGTGGAGGGAGGAGATGAGGTGGTAGGAAGAGAGGCGGGAGCAGTAGGCAAAGGGGCCGGTAAGGAGGGTACAGTGGCAAGAGGGGCAGGGACAGAAGGGCGGGGGGAGGCAGGAGCGTGGTGAAGGTGGGGGGGGTGAGGGGGCGGTAGGTCCAGGGGGGAAGGTGTTCGTGCCCACCTGGGTGGGGAGGAGTGCGAGTCTCCTGTGTGTATGCTCGTCGATTAGAGCGAACACCTTCTCGGGGAAGGTGATCTGCTCTAGACCGTGCGAGACAAACAGCGTCTCCCCTCGACATGTTTTCCACCGTTGAAAGCAAGGCAATCAGGTGTAGCTTTGGGTGTGTGGTCTCATTGGGTGTGTGGTGTGGGGTAGGGGTGGGTGTCATGAGTAGTGCGGGTCTTTGGGTGTAGGGTGCTTGGGTGGGGGGAGGGTTTCGGAACATGTGGGTGAGTCTGAGTTGCTGCTGGGGTAGGGTGTGTCTGGGGTAGGACAAGGGGTGGTGTTGTCAGCGTGAGGGGAGGAAGGGCGTGGGTGGAGTGTCTGGTTGTGTTGGTGAGTTGTGGACGCCGTATTGCCGCTACGGCGTCAGAGCGGGCCTTACTTAGGTAGGGGCATTTAGGGTTGACGGCGACATGGTCACCGCCACAGTTTGTGCAGAGGAGTGAAGTCGCTGTGCAGGTGGTGTAGTGGTGGCCCACTACACTACACCTTGAGGAGACCAGGTCTGCTTAGCAGTTTCGTGTCTCGTGTCCGGTTTTGTAACACCATTGGCACTGTGTGGGTTTTATGTTCAGCTGTGACTCGATGTTATGGGGATGTGTTAGTGTGCCGTAGACCTTGATGCCTTGGTCTAACAGCAGTGTTTTGTTTTGTTCATCGGACACTGTAATTACTGCCCATTGTTTTGTACGGTTGTAATAGAAACCTCTGATGACCTCCTCCTCATACTTCTGTTTGAGGTGTGTGCAGAAGTCATCGGTGGAGAAAGCCAACCATAGGGGGTTGGTCTTGAGGACTCGTATTTGGTGTTTCTTGTGTACACCGTCGGCTAGTTTTGTGTGAAGGTCTTGTGCGGCGAGTGTGTCCGACGCAAGTTCGTGGAACTTGACTACGTCCTTCTGTGAATGGAAGACGAGTTTGTGGCCTGTGTGTCTTTATTATGTTTGTGATGGGGGTGTCATGTGTAGCGACTAGGTTGATTAGTGTGTGTTGATTGTTGGTAGTGGGTGTTTTTTTCTGTTCTGTGTAGGAGTGTGAGTGTGGATGTATTGTTGTGTGCCATTGAGGATCGGTTTTTAACACTTACTTTCCTTTCATTAGAGGGGTCCCCCGCCCTGCCAATAACGAACCCGTGAAAATGACTCGGATGTGATGATGATTAGTAAGTTAGAATGGACCTGGTTGGGCTCCTCAGAGGGTATGAAAACATGGCGGACTTAATGATGACTGAAGCCCAAATCAACTGACTCTAGTCGGGGTGCCGCCCCCTCTATTGAGTTTTGAGTATTTCTCAGACACTCTGACTTCTCACAGAAACGGTGGTATCTCCCTCTGTGGTTTTGGGCTGTGCCGCAGGGTAGTGTATTAATCCCCTCCCGCGTTGGTAACTGAGTACCAATCCAGGTTTCCAACTTACTTTGGGATCCGCAGCGGGCTAAGCCTCAGACCTCCTTTCCCCAAAGTTTACAATTATACCCTTTCTAACTAGAACGGCATAGTTGCAACGGAGCTCTATGTGTAGAGTCATATTCACCTAGCCAAGTCAAAGCGAAGCAGGGATGGGGAGGGTTTAACACGTCATATCGCTATGACGAGCAAGGGAAATAAAGGAACTTTTATTCAGGGGGAGGGGGAAGGGGGGATTTTTCTGACTCTCGTGTATTCCCGTCGAGATGATACCGTCCACGGTATGACTTGCCGAAATCGCACTGTTCGCAGTGAGAAGCGTCGAGGGAAATTTCACCGGGCCTTGCCTCCTGTATCTAAAAGCTAAAAGATAGCAGGGAAACGTAGAGAGATAATGTCTGTCTAGTTTGGGAAGGGCACCTGTATTAGCAGCCGTGCTGCAGCTGGTAAAATAGCATCAAGTTGGCCATCTTAGCAAACTGTAAAGGTGCTGCGGTTGGTAAAGTAACACCAAGTTGGCCATGTTAGCGAAATATAAAGTTGTTAAGGGTAAGGTAAAGGGGCTTATGGTATCGATAAAATTACAATTACTCCGAAGAGACATGACTTTATTTGCCTAGACGCCTTTGGACCTAGTAGTAGGTCATCTTCGGGTCAGAATGGTGAACATAATATTCAATGTAATATTTATAGAAAATATTTTAAACATTATCCTGAAATAACCGACTAATCGGCTAACCAAAAAATGTAAAGCTAATTTCTGATGTAGAATTTAACGTAGAATTTAAGACTAGATTCTTATTTTCGAAAACAAAAAGTTAGGAGTTTTGTAATTTTTTGATATGTGTTTCCTTCGGGGGCGTTGCAGATTCTGACGATAACTCGTTCGGAGGATAGTTTCAGGCTGAAGTTGTATATTAATGTATGTATGCGTTGGGAGATCATAACTGCCTCAGCTTTCGGCGGTCAGGATCGCGGAAAATAATGGAGTTGTTCTGAATTACATTTCTCTTGTGATTGAGGTATTATGCATTGTAAAGTGGCGCTTAATAGCCTTATCCTGAAGGTACATTGTCAACCTGCGTGACAAGGTTGTGGAAGTCATTCCTATGCACTTAGAGTTACGGTGAACGCAGTCACCGACATTGCATGAGTGTTCATACAATAGGTCGGCTTCTTGGAGGGGCTCCATCGTGGGGAGACAACTGTTCTTGATGACAAGGGTTCTAGTTTCTCTGGTCTTGTAATATATGACGTTTATTTGTGCTCGGGATTGGCTGGAGAAACGTTGCGGTCGATAATGGCTTTGAGAATCTTCTCGGCTTCCTTGTAGCCTGTGTTCATTGTTGTTTGCTAAAATATATCTATTAATGTAAGGTTTTCTGGTTTGTCCTTCGGAAATACGACACAGTTCTTCTTACGTTTAACGGTTGAGTCAATTAAAGTTGTTGAGTAGCCATTGTTTACAAGGAGCTGGTTTACTCGTTTAAGCTCAGCATCAATTGTTGTCCAGTTTGAGGAGTGTGAGAATGAACTGTTTACGAGTGCGCTGATCACGGATCTTTTGTACCTATCGCGGCACTCTGAGAAACCAGTCATAAAAAAACCTAAACTTGTAGTCTTGATGTACGCTTCAGTCACGAAGCGCTCTTGAGAAGAATGAGTGAGAACAACAAGGAATGGAAGCGCAGACCGCTCTTCATCTTCGTGGGTAAAATTGAGTGATGAATTATTTCTGAAGGTCTGGATGAGTGTATGTAGGTGTTCTTCATCTTCGTGGGTAAAATTGAGTGATGAATTATTTCTGAAGGTCTGGATGAGTGTATGTAGGTGTTCTGGGTTCTTCATGTCTAATAAAATATCATCGATATAGCGGACCTAGCTGGGAGGTTTGAGGGTGGGATTATTTTCATAAATGGCGTTTTCACATGGCATCCATGGATGTTGAATCGCTCTTTACAAACATTCCAATGGATGAAACTGTAAACCTTATCTGCAAAAATATTTATTACACTGAAGAAATAGCACCCCTTTCTGGACAAGGATCAACTCTACGGCAATTACTACAGGTATGCACCAAAGAGGCTCCCTTCTATGGCCCTTACGGATACATGTACGTCCAGATTGACGGTATAACCATGGGTTCCCCACTTGCCATTCTATTTGCCAATTTTTACATTGGATCTGTAGAAACCGCCAGTTTTGAAAATAATCCCACCCTCAAACCGCCCATCTATGTGGAGTAACCTACTCTTTATTTTTCTTTTGATGGAGAATTTGACAGTAGGCTGGGTTCGAATGGTAACCTAGTTGTTGCTTGGCAGAAGGAAGGACTCGGAGGAAAAATGACCGTTTTCTAGGCTCTAATCTTGGCTTAGGGCAACCTCAATTCGGGCAAGTAAAATTGTTGAGTTTTCCGTGGTTCGGTTGAGTGCTCACGTCTTTGGCGACTATCAGTGGTAATACTGTGTTTCTTGTAAGTCTCCTTCTGCGTCAGGTTGTCGGGACTATGGAAGGACGGATTGAGGAAGAGGGACTGACTGATGATGACTATGACGATGACGACGATGATGATGATAATAATAATAATGAGAATGAGGTTGTTGTATGTTTCTGCCCACTTATTTATACTGATGCCAATTAAGGGGGTGGGGCTTCGCTTCGCTTCTCTAATGTGAACGCGGAGCGGAGCTTATCGGATCAAAAGGTATGTGCTTGTGTGCTCTCCTAGGACTGCTTGGCGTAGCTTGTTTGGTCAAAGGGTGAGTGAGTGTATCAAGATAGTATCTGACTTTGGGAACCTAACCTTGCTTTATTAACCAACATTTATAGCAAGATTAATTTTTGCCTTTTCACGTGTTCATGTAAACTCTGGCAGGAATGTCAGATTCCGCTTTATGTGTACACGGCTGTTTCTACCCTCTTTGTTATCTCTGCTGGCCAGACCTCCGGCTGGCATTTGTTTCCTAATGTATGTATGTCTGTGTGTTTGCGTGAGAGCACTACGATTTCACTTGCCTTATTACAAAATACAGTGGTTCCAGGAAGCGCGACCACGTTTGGACAGCCTAAATCGTTTGTTTTTTTTTAGTAGCTGGTCATTCTTAGAGAAATTTAACCCATTTCTGTGAAGCCACAATACACAAAACGGAGAAGGGAGGCTACTTTAAAAGGTACAATATCTAGTCACTACCTGCATATACATTGCTTGAGACGTATAAATATCTCTACTATGCACTGCATGCATGACTCAGTTTTGCCATCCTAACGAGTTATTTTAAGGTATATAAAATCCTTAATTTTGATATGCGTTCGAAGAAATTAAACTCGTTTAACCAATGTAAATTGTAAAACTTCGTAGATATGGGAAAATGCTCCCTTGCTAATATGTACTCTATTTTCTTAGCCTTTTGTTACTTTTTGAAGTTTTGACATTTTTTTGTTTAATCTTAGGATAAAGTTAAATTCTCAGTGGCAGCCCTGAATGTGATTGGTCATATATGCCGGAATACGGCATGCATTATGATTTTTGTATGGTCTTAGTTAGCGGCTGGTCATATAATCCGATGGTCATATAAAGCGAAGTAAATTTTACGCAATGAAATATGTATGAATCGGAACTTTCGGAATTAGTCTTAATTGGCAAGCCGGTCATACTAACCGATGGTCATACTATGCGGAATCAACTGCATTCTGCTTTGCATTGATACATAAATATTAAATTTTATTTTTCACATTATTTACAAATATTTGTTTTGTCTTATATAAAATTAATTATTACAGGTATTTCAATGTTCGATTTATGTGCCTGTTACAAGCCTTTATATGATCCACATGATACTCATTCGTGAGGCTTCATTGTTGAACCTATTCCACCTTGCAATGAACTTTTTTTCTTATTATTTACATGGACGAAGGCTATACATTATTTTTTTTTTTACAAAGATGTTATTTATTATTCACACAAAGAGTTATTCTTATTTATGGAGACTGCTATACACTTTTAGATTATTTGTGTGTGCATAATCATTTGCGTACCCATCTCAGGACTTTATAGGATTTATATGACACTCATTTGTGAGGCTTCATTGTTGATCCTAATGAGACTTTTGTTAGAATTACCTATACTATCTAGTAAAAAATAATTTCAGCGCTGTTTAGGGTTATTTGCATACTACGCTAAGTGGGTTCGCAACTATTCAGAGAAAGTATGGTCTCTTTTAGATTGATTTAGATTTCCTTTATCTCTTCAAGATATTCAAGCATTTGAAACTTTAAAGAATGACATTACCAAATCTTCAGTGAAAGTTATTGGTAAAGACGCCCCCTTTTCCATAGAAACGGATGCATCAGATAATACATCGGTGCCATTGGTTTTCTTCTTACTCTCATTGAACTGATCAGAAAAGAGACTCCACATCGTTGAAAAAGAAGCGTATGCGGTGGTAGAGAGCATACAAAAATGGAAACCTTTTTTGGCTGGTTGATATTTTGACGTAACAACTGATCAAAGAGCTGTGCCATTCATGTTGATGCCAATTTAAAAGGTAAAATCAAGAATGATAAGATTATTTTCCTTCGATATTCATCATCGCTCGGGTCACGAAAATGTTGTAGCTGATACACTATCACGGTCGTATTGTAACGCCACTTCAGTTATTACGAGTTTAAAATCGCTTCATGATAGTCTCATTCATACTGGAGTCCAACAAATGCTACATTAGGTTCGTATTAAAAATCTTCCTTACTCCATCGATGAAATACACCGTATTACTGTTGATTGTCAGGTATGTGCTAAAATTAAACCCAGTTTCTTTAAACCGAAAAATACTTCTTTCATACGAGCAACTGCGCCTTTCTAACGCCTTTCAATTGATTTTAAGGGGTCACTTCCAGTTTCATCGCACTCGTCGCGTTATCTACTTACAATTGTTGAATAGTTTAGCCAATTTTAGTTTGCGTTTCCATGCCGCGATATGTTGAGGTGTACCGGGTGTTTATAAGGTATAAGGGAAATGACCACCGGCTACCAGTTTGTTGGTGGAGACGTAGGGGTGCCAATTAATTTTGAGGCAGGAATGGCAGGTTACCGTTACCTTTATAGCGTGATATAGGGACGATCACGGGTTACCACTTTAGGTAGGAGGAGAAAGGCCGTCCAGGGATGCTGCTTTATGGTACAGACGGGTAAAGGTAACAGTTCTAGTTATTGTTAAAAATGGCGCGGATATTTTGCAAGATCCCTACTGTCCCCGGGGTGAAGTGATAGGTGGCGTTAAGTTTGTATCTGACTCCAAAAAGATACTTGGCTGGGCTTACCGAAGGCGTGTGATCGAGAAAAGACTGAAAGGAATCACGTAAAGCAAATAAAGGTTTAATTCAAAACGAACAAAACAAACAAGATAAAAATGAGGCTCGCGTTTACCGAGTACGGTCGGGGAAATTTCTTACTACCGGTCAGGAAAGCGAGAGTAACCAGAACTAGACTTGGGCGGTTAATACGGGAGCTTCGCTACTCTAAACGAAACGTAATTAATAACGGGGCAACTCTGAGATCGAGAACTTTTCTTCTATAAGTAGGGCAGGTGAAAGGCGTGGCCTCTTCCTGCCTCCAGGACACCCTGTCTTTAGCTCTGCACGCAGGTGGGATTTCCTCGACCAACGTTAATCCCTTGTCCCGTGGTCATGGATCCATGGCGTCTAAAAATTGACGCCTTCTTGATATAAATTTTATAAAACCTGACGCGGCGACAGTTGTCTCGTCTTAATCCCTTTTCCAGACAAGAAGTATTCGTTTTTATTACACTGTTGCCAATTATTATTGATATCTGAATTCACGGCTTTCCGTTTAATTCCTGATCGGTCTACAATATATAGACGCATGGACATTTGATATAATTTTCCCTATTCCTGCGAGGCACTTTGCTGGTGCAATTTTAATTCCAGGGCCATGCTCTCCACAATGTCATTCAAATTAGTTATTAACTGTCTTACAAATCTTTTTCGTTATTTGGTCTACCCGCATATATCCATTCAGACTGCGGCCCGTCATTCATTTCCAAGGAAGTGAAAGAATTTTTACTACTCTTGGTGTAAATAGCAGCCACACCTCTCCATACAACCACCGTGGAAATAGCCAATGTGAGCGCTATAATGGCATTATTTGGAATACTGTGAAGTTGGCTATTGAATCTCTAGGTTTGCAATTAAGTTCATGGCAGGATGTGTTACCTGATGCCTTACATGCCATCCGTTCACTACTTTGTACATCTACAAATACCACGCTGCATGAACGACTTTTTGCTTTTGGGAGACGTTCAGTTAGTGGTTCGGCCCTACCTTCTTGGTTAATTGAACCTGGAGAGGTCCTCCTCAAACGGTTTGAGAATCGCAATAAATACGAACCAGCTGTGGACGTCGTTTATTTCATTGATGCTAACTCTACAAATGCTCATGTGAAATTTCTGATGGAATAGAGAACACTGTTGTTCTGCGTAATTTAGTTCCATGTCCTAGGAATATTCCATCTAATAATTCTGAATCACGAAATCCAGGTGTCCTTTCCGATCCAGCTTTCCATCTACAACTACTAACTTTCCTCAAGCCAACGAGAAGATACTGGGAAATCAGCAAGAAAAAATTATCCAGATACAAGAAGATTAGGTTCATGATGCTGATAACAATGCGAATAGTCACGACAATCTGACAAAACAGTTGCCTGTCCCTAGAAGATTTCTAATCCATTTTGATGCCCGACTTTAACTTTCGTTATCTAGTGTATTGTATATTTTATTATTTTGAAAAGGAATAAATTCCTCTTTTGGGGTGGGAGTGACTGTTATATGTTCTCTTTATTAATTTGTATTTGTTTATATGTATTCATGTTACTTATATTTTGTTTTTGTTTCTTTTCTAGATGTATTATGAATATAATTGATTAAACCCTATAAAAAGGGGCAGTTTGAATATACCTTACTACTCATTTCTATCATTACAATAAAAGATTGTAGGGCAGCTATGCTCACCACTACTCATAACTATCATTACAGCTTGCAATGGACACTACACTTCAACCTTGCAGCTCTGGTTCTCTTGAGCAGCAGAGGTGTCTTCCTTGGCCT
The DNA here is from genome assembly GCA_963969495.1 of Ceratothoa steindachneri. Lineage (NCBI taxonomy): Eukaryota > Metazoa > Arthropoda > Malacostraca > Isopoda > Cymothoidae > Ceratothoa > Ceratothoa steindachneri. The sequence goes on from OZ018327.1 coordinate 90,892,702, forward strand.
GCGAGACTTAAAATCATGCCCAGTTCATTACTGATGGTTTGCTTTGTGACCGAGTTACTGTCGCCAGTAGGTCATCTTGAATTTCCTTACGGGTCGTCATAAGGGCAGTTCTAACCTTCCTGAGTATTACACGATGGTTCCCACATTTTTCCACTTCAGAATGACAGAGCTAATCGTGCCGAAAGGTATTTTATTCTTCCGGTAGCTCCACCCATCAGTATTGAGCTTCAGGATGGCATTTTTCTGGTCATTTGGAAAGTTCTTTATGCTTCGCCATGATAAAGTCTTTACTGCGGGAACGTCGACTACTGAATGGCATTCCAATCTTTCCTGAGCTCTTGTTGACTGCTACACATATGGTTTCAACCCTCTAGAAGCTTCTTTGCACCGGCGTAGCTAATAGTATATCTCATGTGCTTTTAAAAAATAAATTTCTTTATGTTTTTGTACGAATACTTTTTTATCCCCACTGTATCTGAGGGATATGAGCCATGCAATGAGCTGATGGTGTTGTCACTTTCGAAGACTTTGCGAAGTAGGTTCGGCTCGGCACTCAAGCTTTCTCTTGCCTCGAATCCTTCTGCTGGTGGTGTGACTTTGGATTTGGGGTTCTCTTTCTCTTAGGAGGAGGCGAAGATCAATAGCATGATTTGACATATACGCAGTGATTTATTTATACAGTACATCAAAGAATTCGTGATGGGCAATGTCATTGGTTCATAGTTGTTATTCAGTACAATGAGGATATCCATAATTAAACATTGTTACAAATTTTAGAAAGTTGTCAAACGTGACTTTTGCTCTGCAAACAGGTTAATAGCATTATCATAATCCAGTGAGTTGGTGAAATCACACTCAATTGCAAGTATGACAAGACTGTTTAAATTTTCTTGACATAATATTGACCTCAGGTAGGTTTTTATCCTTCTTAAACAAGAAAACGACCATTATGCAGTACAGTTGCTTGCCAGTGTACAAAGGGAAATTCTTAGAACAATGGTAACATTTGGATAAACAACTTATTTGTGAAGATAAATTCTGCCAAGCCACTTATTGTGTTAATGGGCGATCCGATTTGCAGTAAGTGTGCACGCAAGTGCATGGCTTCATCGACTATGCTTCGTTCAATGTCAAAGTCATCATGCTACATGAGATTCAGTGCTCGACTCCTCAGGTCCTCTTTTGAAAGCTGTAGTAATTTTTCAAAGAAAGAGAAGTAATCAAAGAATGCCCTATAAAGATACTACTCTCCTTTCGATTTCAGAGTATTAATTATGTCAAGGAAGCAATTAATGCGAAATTCATCCCGTGTACCGAGTATGGGTTGGTCTGCTTGTTTTTTTGTTTTTCACCAAATGGGAGTTTCCTTTTTTTCTAGAATTAGGCTGATCATATTCACCCTATCCAGAGAGTCCCTTGCCTTCTTAATCATATTTATCAAAATCCTCTCTATATTCGTCTACAAATAAAATGAGACAGTTGTAGAGGAAAACCACACTGCCCATATGCACTCTAGCACTCTGCAAGCATGCGTGAACTGCTTTAAATCTATTCAGTATTGGATTCCACATTGCAACCATAATAGCAGTTTCAAGCCTGTCTATATAGCTTGCCAGCGATGCAGCTTCACTTCTGTGACTGGTTTTTGTGACATATCATCTGCTATGGTTAGCAGAGTCTGGATGATTTCTTTCCATGAATTTCTTAAACATGTAACAGCCTCTTCCCTATCAGACCATCTTGCAATTGGGAAAGTTTTCACAACTGGTCTCTTCTCCAGGTATGAAAGCAGAACTTCCCATCTATGGGTGGAGGTAGAGAAGAAGTTGTACAATGTTTAGATGGTACCAAAGAAGGAGACAACTTCTGTTCAGCTCTCAGCTGCACATGTTCCTACAAGTTTAGTAAATGAGCAGAGCATGGAATGTAAACTGCTAACTTATTAACATCTTTAATTCGAGCCTGCAGCCATGAATAATCGCCTGACATATTCGAGGCATTATCATAGGACAGTCCCCTACAATTTTGGATATCAAATCATGTTTCTCAAGCATTTTAGTCACAGCATTAAATAACTCCTCTGCTTTATATCCAAGGTTGTTGAGGAAGTCAACATATCTCTCAATTGGATGACCATCATGGTTTACATATCTAATGATGAATGACAGCTGGTCCACGTGTGAAATGTCTGGTATAGAATCCACGCAAATTGAATAATACTTTTCAGTCCTCACTTCGCTGGTAAAAACCTTGATCACTTCTTTTGCCATAATATCTATGAACTCATTGCTAGTTGCTTTGGACAAGTAACTAACTTTTTCTGGACCAGCATCGCCATATCGTTTGATGTGTTCAGCAAGGAATGGATCAGAATCAGCAATGAGTTCTAACAGCATTAAATAATTCCCATTAGAAGGTGAATTAGGTGATCCAAAATGTTAACTGGTGCCTCTGAATGCTAATTTCCTGGAAGAAAGAGTTTTCACAACAGCAACTACCCATTCAAAGTTCTCTCCAATAGTGTTTCTCTTTTTGTGGCTGATCAATCAGTTGTTTATCAATTCTGATCCCTAAGGCATATCTTTTTCTAAGCAACAAAACATTATCCTTATGAACTTTGTAAATCTTCGTGTTCTTTTAAACGTTTCTGTGCGTTCTTCCAGTCACATAATCCTGAACATGAAGAAAACTGACATGTACCACCAAACAGGCGACAAGGTGTGCAAAACACTGGTCCAGTTTTCTTTGAATATGTCAGCCAGATCCTTTGACTGACTTCACCATTCTTCAGTTTCCGGTAAAAAAATGATTTGTACATATATTTTGTCTGATCACTATACTTTCGTGCTGGTGGTGCAAAGTCTTGCTTCATCATTCTGAGGAATTCCATTGAAAGCAAAATGATCTATTAATTCATTGTTTATTTCCCATTCAGCTGGATAATCAGACTTTTTTAAGGAATACCTCTTTCACCTCTTTCTCACTGTTTTCTCGGCACCACATTCATCAGATTCAAATTCATCATTTGTTTCTACGATATCCTCTGAATCTATATCATTGATGGGCTTACAAAGATTAGCAGTGAACTGACAAGGAACGAAGAAAGTATCTAACTTTGGTGTTCTGGCCAATTGTTCTTCCAGATGCTTTGCTTTTTTCATGTCCACTGAGTTTTTTTTTCCGACATCTTTAATCTGCGAAGTAAAACAAAAACACCGATCACAAACCCCAACGAAATAACATAAAATAACTGTAAAGAAAAGTGCTAGTGGAGCCTCCAAAACCTGGAAAGTTGAAAATAACAAAATACTATATAGTTTATAGTTTTAAAACAACCTCACACTATAATAAATTGTTTATGAAGTACAATTTAGATAAACTCATAAATGGAAATAAATGTAATTTTTAAGTAAAGTTTAATTTTATAAGAAATAGAAAACAAAAATAAATTATTTAATAAATGTAGAAAAATTGATATAGTTATTGGATTGAAATAATGATGACTTTGAACTTAAATTGGCAAAAGTAGGTCAAGGATAAATGTATAGGATAAGGTTATGTTATAGCAACTGACTATACAAAAGAAAGAGTAAGAATTTAAGTGACAACCTATTTCTCTCCTATAGATCTGAAAATAAAATAAAGAGAATTACTTTTTATGAATATAGCAAAGTTAGGGAATAATAAAAATAAAATACAAAAATAATGTATTCTGAAAACAATGTGGCAAAACCTTTGGTTTAATATTAGTTAAAGCAATTTTGATCCAAGTGCTTGAATAAATAAACGCTAAAGTCTGCCAAATCGTTTAGAATACTAAAGAATAATATTTACCTCTAAAATAAATAAAAAATCAAAATATTACAAAATACTGATGGCCATCTGACTTGTAAACAAAAGTATTACGTCAGCCAAATTCGAGAATATTAGGTTGGTTCCTTTTCTGGCATTTGTACCGCTACAACCAAATTATGTAGCAATTTTCATAACCTTACGCCCCTCTCATCCTGCCGCCCTAGGCTCTAGCCTAGAAAGCCTATATGAGAAATCCGGACCTGCCAATTAAGCGACTAGTTGGAGGAGCGTGGATGATTGGTTTTCTGCGAAGTTGTCACACGAGAGGGAAGAGAGGCTGGTATTCTCCAGCTCAGGACTTGCAGACCGTCGGGTTGTCCTTGAGAAGTAGAACCCACCAAAGGGTTCCCAATTGCCTCACCAGACACCGCACTAGTAGGCCTGGAAGAGCCAGGAAAGGAGGGTGCGTTTTTTTAGCTGAGGCGTAGGAAGGAGGAGGATGGCAGATTCACAAGCAGAGTTACAGTAGTCAAGGCGTGAGGTGATGAAGGCATGAACAGCAGTCTCAAGACTTTGGCGATCAAAGTGAGAGCGAATGCGAGAGAAGTTACGAAGGAAACAGAGACGATTTGCTGACATTGCGCATATGAGGCTTAAAGGAGAGATGCTCATCAAAAACAACACCCAGATTCCTAACGAAGTCAGAGAAAATGATAGTATTACCGCCCAGAGTAAGCGAGGAAAAGAGAGATTTAGATTTTTTGACAAGAGCAGGGATGCCGACGAGGAGGACCTCAGTTTTGGAGTGATTAAGCCTGAGGAAGTTGGTAGAGAACCAGTCAAAAATGGAGGAGTAGGCAGCCAGGAGGTCAGTGATAGAGTAGGCAAGAGACGCGGGGGATGAGGAAACGAAAATTTGAGTGTCATCAGCATAGAGGTGGAAGGATAGACCGAGATTACGGAGAAGGGAACTAAGAGGGAGAAGGTAGATACGAAATAGTAGAGGACCAAGGACAGAGCCTTGTGACACTCCAAAGCGAATGGGAGTAGAGTCGGATGAAACGTCGTCAATCACAACGGATTGGCTATGAGACGAGACGTGAAAGCGGAACCAGTCAAGCACGGTGCCTGATATACCGAGGAAAGAGTGGAGACGATCAAGTAGGACGGTATGGTCAATAGTATCGAAGGCAGAGGAGGTCGAGTAGAACGAGGATGGAGGCACAACCCCTGTCCGCGGCTCTTCGTAAGCAATCGGACACATTGAGAAGGGCGGTTTATGTGGAGTGTACCTGACTTGAAACCAGATTGATAGGTTTCATCAATGTTACAGGCCACCAAGTGACTGTTGATGCGTGAAGCAACCCCTCTCTCCAGAACCTTAGAGACCAAAGGAAGTTGCGAAATCGGGCGATAATTGGAAGGGTCAGTGGGGTTCAGTTGAGCCTTTTTAAGAATCGGACGGATGTGGGCACGTTTGAATGAAGAGGGAACAAGACCAGTTGCAAGTGAAGTGTTGAACAGGTGAAGAAGCGTTGGGAGGATAGCAGGCAGAATTTTACATAACAGTTTAGGCGTAAAAATGTCCTTTGGGGAGCCCGATTTCTTAGAACGCGAGAGCAGGGCTGTAAGCTCCAACGCGGTCACAGCGGGAAAAATGATAAGCGGCTGAGGCGGGAAGTCAGGGAGAATGGCAAGAGCCGGGACAGAAGGCTTAGGGAGGGAGGCACGGAGGTTAGTGACCTTATCTGTGAAGAAATTCGAGAAAGTAGCAGGGCTAATGGGTGGGAGACCTAGGCTGGGGAAGTAAAACGGGAGAGCAGGCGGAAGACGGTACGGGGCTCATTCCTACTATCAGTAAGCAGATTACGTGAGTAGGCTTCACGAGCAGATTTTAATTTTGCCACGTAGGAAGCTGTCGCAAGTCGGAACGCCAGCGAGAGAGGGGTCGTGTCTTGCCCACGGGTGCGAGCCTTTCTAAGAACTCTTTCATGGGCACGCATGGACTGCCTAGCACGGAGGAGTTCCATAGATTACCAAGGGGCACGGTGACAATGAGTTCGAAGGGGTGACAAGGGGAGAGTGGGCATCAAGACAAGTGAGAAGGGGTTGCTCCAAAGAAGAGAGAATCTGGTCAGGAGAGGCAGAAGCATCAATGGGAGGAAGTTTGGAGGCCACATCATTAGATAGGGAGGGAATATCAATGCAGGCTAGTCGACGGAAAGGCTTAGGATTATGAGACAGCTGGGGAGGTATATGGAATGGGATAGAGAAGTTGAAGTTGATAAGGAAGTGATCAGATATAGCACTGGACAAATTTGTAGTCGTCAGGTTGGAAATAAGACAGTCAGAGATTACAAGGTCTAAAATGTTACCGTGAGAGTGGGTATGGAAAGAAACGTGTTAGGTGAGGGAGAAGAGATCAAGGATTTCAGAAAAGGCATTGAAATTAGGATTGTGGCCAGGAAGGTTGAAATCACCGAGGATTAGCACAGAACCAGTGGAGGAGAGGCCAGCGAGGAGGTTACAAAAATTCATCAAGAAAAAGCTCGAGGGAGGAGCTGGGGGCGGGGGGTAGAGGACTAAGATAGTTAGAGAGGGGGTGGAATCAGAGACATTGATGAGCACCTCAAAAGAAAGAAGAGGGGGAGAGGGCAGATTATTCAGAGGAAAGGAGGCACTGTGAATGAGAGCAACTCCACCCCCGCGAGAGTTACGGGAGGTATGGGAGTGGACGTAACCATCAGGGGTAGCGAGATTTAAACAGCAAGCAGAAGGGGCAAGCCAAGTTTCCGTGAGTCCAAGGAGAGTGACTCGAGTTTTAACGAGTAGGTCATGAATGTAGTCAGCCTTCTTCGAGAGGCTTCTGACATTGAGGAGAGACGCTGAGAGAACGGGTGAAGGGATGAGGGGGGGGGGGGGTGAAGAATCAGGGCTAAGTGAGGGGGGGGATGCTTGATTCAAGTAAAGAAGTTTTCTAAGAGCAGGAGCTAAACGGAAACCACGTTTAGTCTGGCAGCGGGAATGAGAAATTCCCAATGCATTAATGTGAGTAAGGGTGTTTTGAGAAACACTGGTAGCAGTTCCATTGAGGGCAAGAATCGTTAACCTATCAATCATAACACAAATTAGTTAACTATATAAGTAGTGTGGCTTAAGCGACACAATAACGGGAGAAACAACAATCGAGACAAAATAAAGAGTAATCGAGTAGTGTGAACAAATAAAATTACGATAGAAACGAGAAATGAGGGAAAAAAATAGTGACGAATCAGAATTAGCGGTCGGTGAGGATGGGGGGGAGGACGCGTGTGGGGGGGAAGGACGCGTGTGGGGGGGAAGGACGCGTGTGGGGGGGGGGGGAAGGACGCGTGTGGGGGGGGGGAAGGACGCGTGTGGGGGGGGGGAAGGACGCGTGTGGGGGGGGGGAAGGACGCGTGTGGGGGGGGGGAAGGACGCGTGTGGGGGGGGGAAGGACGCGTGTGGGGGGGGGAAGGACGCGTGTGTGGGGGGGGAAGGACGCGTGTGTGGGGGGGAAGGACGCGTGTGGGGGGGAAGGACGCGTGTGGGGGGGAAGGACGCGTGTGGGGGGGAAGGACGCGTGTGGGGGGAGGGACGCGTGTGGGGGGAGGGACGCGTGTGGGGGGAGGGACGCGTGTGGGGGGAGGGACGCGTGTGGGGGGAGGGACGCGTGTGGGGGGAGGGACGCGTGGGGGGGAGGGACGCGTGGGGGGGAGGGACGCGTGGGGGGGAGGGACGCGTGGGGGGGAGGGACGCGTGGGGGGGAGGGACGCGTGGGGGGAGGACGCGTGGGGGGAGGACGCGTGGGGGGGAGGACGCGTGGGGGGGAGGACGCGTGGGGGGGAGGACGCGGGAGGGGAGGGCGCGGGAGGGGAGGGCGCGGGAGGGGAGGGCGCGGGGGGAGGGCGCGGGGGGGAGGACGCGTGGGGCGGGGGCGTGGGGGGGAGGACGCGTGGGGGGGAGGACGCGTGGGGGGGAGGACGCGTGGGGGGGGAGGACGCGTGGGGGGAAGACAGAGCGGAGGTAACAACGAGGCGGCTTCCTTGAAACTTCCTTGAAGGAGTGTCCCCTTCTACTTTTAAGTCCTTGGAGGCCCGTTTCTTCTTAAGAGGAACTAGCCAGTAGCAGAGATCGGAGCGTATTTTTTCCCGTCAACCCACCTCGGGTTCCCTGAATTTTTTGGCGACTGCCTTCACGAGCATAAGTCGCCGTAATTAAAATTTAAGTCTAGTACTAGGCTACTCTATGAAGTTCCAAACCAAACAAAAAGAAACAAAAACATAAACAAAGAAGCATGCTCCGACATCCGGGAGAGGCCCACCTCCCCCCGGAACATTAAAATAGGACCTAGAGTAGTCAAATAAAATGGAGGACGCCAGCTTCCTCCAAAAAGTAAGATGGTCCACAATTCTGTACACAAACCTGTGCCGAGTATAACTTACAAGAGGTAGCAACCAGCTAGTCCCGGTACCGAAAGATGTAAGGTGAGTGAAGATCACCCAGACTGGAACAATCAACAAAAAAGTGCCGAACAGTCTGGTGGAAAATGCAGTCGTCGCAGAAAAGTACAGGGTAGTACTATATCAAATTGCGGCGGGTCCCGCGAGTGTGCCAAATTCGAAGACGATAGGAAGCGAACTGAAGCGACCGCGGCATTGAGCGGTAAGTACATGGGAACAGTTGCGACACAATGGGACGCAACTTTAAGTTACCCTTGGACGTCTCCCATCTTTTTTGCCAAGCAGCCAGGAGAGTTGATCTGATTCCTGCCATTTAGTCGTCAGAGTGAGGAAGAACGGAACGCTCGTCTGGTCGCCTAGTCCTCGCGGTCTCTTTGACGCCTTCATTTCCCTGCAATTCCTAGACGTCTAGGAACCCAGCCTGAGATAATCTCGACATCTACTCGGCTCGCGCTAACGGTGGCGTCACGGATACCGCGAACACCGGTGTGGAGATTCCTATTCCACGAGAGCACTCGGAGCACTTACTGAGTCGCTAAAGATCATAATCCGGTCTCCAAACAGAGTACAATGCGTTATCTTCCGTACCGAGCGGTGTATTTCAACCAGCCCGGCCGTGGAGAGACGCAGCCATTAGTAGAACCCCGCTGATTTTAAACAGAGGGGATACGGCATGAAAACTGAACCCCTTTTGGGTCTTGAAACATCTTTATATACTGGCACGAATAGAGCGCGACAAAGTGCTCAAAAAAGGTAGAACGCAATACTCCAGGCGAGGGGAAGCTTTGGGAGCAGAGGCTTAGCGACAAATAGTCAAAGGTTGTACTCACCAGGGTGGCGCGCTGGGCATAACCAGAGGCGCCACCGGGTCGATAGCTACACCAAGCTCTGGAAGGAGTTCCTAGACCTAAACCCCAAGGGTTTAGGGTATACCTGGCGTCTTTCAGTGGCATAGGCACCGTCGAGATCGGATGCGGTTGTAGTGAGAGTCGTTTGTGACTGAGGGAGGCACCGGGCTGACGTGTACAAGCGCATAATGCACAGTGGACGGTACAGAGCGAGTGGCATATCCCTAGCATTGATAAGTAGGCACTCAATATGAGATGTGCTGAAGGCACCGGTCACCAGGCTGAGATTGGTGTGTTGAACGTGCTGAACGTCATGGAACGAAGAATGACCATAGCGCGGGTACACGAGTCTCTAAGGCTGCGAGTATGATCCTCACTGGTGAGGCGTCGGTCAAAAACAACACCAAGGATACGGTGCAAATCCACCACTTCCAGACGAACCCCGTTTAGAAACAAGTCAGGATCGGAATTGAGGCGTGGTTGGCAGCAGAAGTGCCCCACCCTAGTATCGGTCGAGAAAACCGAAACCTGTCCGCTTTGGCATAGCGAGAGATGAGGTTAAATGCCTGTTATATTCGACGTCCAAGAGTTAGATTCTAGGCGGCACCAAAAGAGATCGCGACGTAGAGAGTAGCGAGAACATCTAGGAGCACTGAAGTGATACCGTTGATTACTTATGTCAAAAGTGCGACACTGAGGACACTTTCCTATGGGATACCCTTTCCCTGCACCATTGGGCCGGGAAAGGCTCCCTAACGCGGAATCGACGATCTCGCAAAAACAAAAAAATAATGAGAGGCGTCCTCTCGCCCCCATCGTGTGAAGTCTCCATGATACCGTATCGTCATGCGGTATCATAGCCTTCTCCAGATGGAAAACACTTTGGTGTAGTGCTGTCTACAAAGGAAGCCATCGCAGACGGCATTTTCCAGTCAGAGCAGAACATCTGACGTGGAGTGGAACATGCAGAAGACAGATAACCTCCGCTATCCAGAAAAAAGGTTAGTCTAACATTTACCAGTTTCTCCATCAACTTGTACACGCAGGATCTTAGAGAGATTACCCCGCCGATTTCTGTCCATAGTGATCTTTCCTCGGTTTGCAAAAAGCGAGCACAGAAGCCATTCGCCATGAGGAGGATACCCTCTATCCAGATCATGTTGAACATATCTAACATAAAGACCATTCCTCAATCACCTAGGTGTCGAAGCATGGCATATAAGACAACGTCCGGACCAGAGGCGGTATCCTTACACGAAGCGAGAGCGGAACGCAACTCAGTAGGATGGGTGATCACATTCCTATTGCCATATCCCAGCACCTGTACCGGGACGGCGGGCGTCCTCCAGGTTTCAGTTATAGTAAGGAAATTACCCTTGCCTCACTATCCACGCCTTTGTTGTTAGAAGGCTAGTAATAAGAGAGCTGTAAAGAAATTAGTGAAGTTTGATAAAGTATTGGGGCTGGGAAGATGCACTATTTGGGGGCACTGGGGCTGAAGGGCGTGCAACCTCAGGCAACATCCTGCGAAGCTTGAAGGGGTTAAAGAACTCGCCTCATGCAGGAGTGTATTAAATGTCGTTGATAATGGACAAATCGGCATTCATAGGTGGGTGGACTGGCACTGCTCTCTTATTAAAAAGTACTGACGACGATTTTTTTTTTTTTTTTTTTAATTAAGGGGCTATCTGGCGACTGCCGACTTAGGCATTAGTCGCCGTAAACAAACAGCCTAGTTCTAGGCTACTTTAAAAATTAAACAGGAAACAATAAAAAGAGATAACAATAACAATAAAAAAGCAATAACAAAAACAACAACAACAATTAAACTGGGTTAAATGAAAGGGAGAAGGCCAGCCTCCCCCCAAAAGTCAATAAGTCCACTAGTCATGGTGCACGCACTCGTCCCGAGTACAAGGGACAGGCGGTAGCGACCCCGCCCATCCCGGTACCGGGACAGGTATCGTGCGCGAAGATCACCCAGACTGGGACATTCGACAAGAATGTGCCGAAAAGTCTGGGGGACGACGCAGTCGTTGCAATAGGGCGCAGGCGAGCGCTCCATCAAGTAGCGATGCGTCACACGAGTGTGGCCGATTCGAAGACGACAGAGAGCAACCTGAAGCCGCCGCGGCATTGGGGGATAGGTCCATGGGAACAGTCGCGGCGCAATGGCACGCAACTTTAAGTTCCCCTCGACCGTCTCCCATCTTCTTTGCCAAGCAGTCCGAAGAGCTGCCCGTATTCCTACCATGTAGTCAGTGTGAGGAAGAGCGAAACGCTGGTCCGGTCGCAGAGTCCTCGCGGACTCTTTGGCGCGCTCATTCCCCGCAATTCCTACATGTCCAGGAACCCAGCAGAAGATAATCTCGACATCTGCCCGGCTCGCCAAAACCGTGGCGTCACGGATATCGCGAACCAGGGGATGCGGAGATTCCAATGCCCCGAGAGCACTCAGGGCGCTTTGTGAGTCGCTATAGATCACAATCCGGTCTCCGAACCGGGCACGTCGCGTAATCTCCCGTACCGAGTGGTGTATTGCCACCAGCTCGGCCGTGAAGACAGACGCAGCGCCTGGTAAAGCCCCACTGACTTCAAACAGAGGGGATACGGCGTGGAAGCCGACCCCCTCTTGGGACTTAGAGCCATCCGTATACACTGGCACGGTTCCAGCGTGACACGATGTGTGCTCCAAAAAGGTCGAACGCAATACTCCCGGCGCAGTACAAGCTTTGGGAGCAGAGGCGTGGCGACAAATAGCCAAATGTGGTACCCTCCAGGGTGGCGTCCTGGGCAGAACCAGGGGCGCCACCGGCCCGAGAGCTATATCTACTTCTCGAAGGAGTTTCCTGGCCCTAAACCCAAAGGGCTTAGGGTATGACTCGCGTCTCTCGGCGGCATAGGCACCATCGAGATCAGCTGCGGATGCAGTGAGACCTGTTGGCGACTGAGGGAGGCGCCGGGCTCGCGCGTACAGGCGAGTGATGCACTGCACGCGGCGCAGAGCGAGTGGCATCTCCCCAGCATCGACCAACAGGCTCTCAATGGGGGAAGTGCGGAAGGCACCGGTCGCAAGGCGAAGGCCGGTGTGGTGGATCAAATCCACCTTCCGCAATAAACGCTCGGCTGCGGATGCATAAAACTCGCATCCGTAGACGAGCTTCGAACGAACAAAGGATCGATAAAAAAGTAAGGCGGTAGCCCTATCAGCGCCCCAAGCGCTGAACGTCACGGAACGGAGAATGTCCATGGCGTGGGTACAAGAGACCCTAAGGCTGCGAATATGAGCCTCCCAGGTGAGGCGTCGGTCGAATACAAGACCAAGGAAACGGTGCGACTCAACCACATCCAGGCGCACCCCATTAAGAAACAAATCTGGGTCGGGGTGAAGCCGTGGATGGCGGCAGAAGTGCACCACCTTAGTCTTGGCCAAAGAAAACCGAAACCTGTGCGCTTCGGCATAGCGAGAGGCGCGGTTCAATGCCTGTTGGAGTCGACGCTCCAGAGTTGGCATCTGGGCCGCGCCAAAAGAGATCGAAAGGTCGTCCACGTAGAGCGTAGCAAGAACATCTTCCGGCAGCACCGAGGTGATGCCGTTGATGCTCAGGGCAAAGAGTGTGACACTGAGGACACTTCCCTGCGGGACACCCTCTTCCTTCTCCTTTGGGCCGGAGAGGGCTCCCCCCACCCGTACGCGGAATCGACGATCTCGCAAAAATTCAGATATAAAAATTGGGAGGCGTCCCCTCGCCCCCATCGTGTGGAGTCTCCATGATACCGTATCGCCATGCGGTATCATAGGCCTTCTCCAGATCAAAAAACACCGTGGCGTAGTGCTGTCTACGAAGGAAAGCCTCGCAGACGGCACTTTCCAGTCGGAGCAGAGCATCCGACGTGGAGTGGAACTTACGGAAGCCGCACTGTGCAGAAGACAGATGGCCTCCGCTGTCCAGGAAATAGGCTAATCTAACATTTACCAATTTCTCCATCAACTTGCACACGCAAGAGGTTAGAGAGATTGGGCGGAAACCGGTCGGAGTAGAGTGATCTCTCCCCGGCTTGCGAAAGGCGAGCACAGTAGCGATTCGCCAGGAGTCTGGGAGAAGACCTTCCACTCAGATCCTGTTGAACAAATCTAACAGAAAGGCCATGCCTCGCTCACCCAGGTGTCGAAGCATGGCGTACGGGACATCGTCCGGACCATGGGCGGTGTCCGCGCACGAAGCGAGAGCGGAACGCAATTCACTCACAGTAAACTTGTCGTTGAAGGGTTCTCCGCCTCTGGAGGTAAAGTACAGCCAGCGGCCCTCCGCGACATCACGACGTGCATTGAATGCTGGCGGAGCAGCATCACGGCTAGAGAATGCGGAAAAAGCGGTCGCTAAGGATTCTGCCACGGACGCGGGGTCCGAGATTGCGGTCCCATTCTCCTGGAGAACGGGAGGGGGGTCCTGCGAGAACTTGCCCCGAATCCTTTTGACTCGCTTCCACACCTCAGCTAAAGGGGTCTTCCCGTTAAGTGAAGACACGTATGCCCGCCAAGAAGAGCGGCGGGCGTGCTTCGAAATATACCGGAACCTAGCCCTAGTCCGACGAAATTCAGCGACAGTGAAATCGTTCGGGCGGTGCTTATAGCGCATGTAGGCATAACGCTTCTGTTTGAGGGCCGTCTCACACTCGGCCGACCACCATGGGAGTGGTCGGCGTGCAAAACGGCCAGACGTCCTAGGAATAGTAGTCAGGCCCACGGCGATGAGGTTGCCGGAGAAGAACTCAACGGCCTCATCTACCGACCTAAACTCCTCGACTGAGATAGAGAATTCAGTCATTTCCTGAAATGCAGGCCACCGCGCCCACGCCAAGCACCACCGAGGTGGTCTCTCAGGCGGCAGTTGCCCTGAAAATGATATTTGAATGGGAAAGTGATCACTACCATGGAGGTCATCGACCACCCCCCCCAATCAAAATCAGGCTGTGCATCCGAAGAGCACAAAGATAGGTCAAGGCAAGAAAATGAAGCGGTTCTCGGACAGTGATGCGTAAACTCATCCACGTTTAGGACACCCATCTCAAGCTCTTCGATCAGATCGGCAAGGACTTGTCCCCTGGGATTTATGGAGTAATCTCCCCAGAGAGGATGCCTGCCGTTCAGATCTCCAAGCAAGAGATAGGGCCTCGGCAACCGTGCCACGACGCGGCGGAAGTCCCCCGCGTCGAAGTCAGCTGACGGTGGAATGTACGCAGAAATGATAGTATACCTCCTATCCAGGTGCAGCTGCACAGCCACTGCCTGAAAGGAGGTATCTAAAGAGAAAGGAAGAACGGAGACATCATGCCGGGTGTAAACCGCGCATCCCCCAGCCCGGCCATCCCGCGGTGGTGGGGTCGCAAGACCCTTATACCCCGGGAGGGCAGGCAGGGGGCACGCGCCTAGCATGGTCTCCTGCAAAAAAATAGCTAACGGGGAACGGGACGAGCCTCCGCAGCTACTCCCAGTTGGCCCGGAGTCCACGGCAATTCCATTGAAGGAATATGCCCTCCAGGCCTAGCTCGGAGGAGACGCGGGGGCCCTCCTCGAATTGAAGACCCTCACGGGAATGGCCGTACGCTTCCCGGGGGCAGAACCCCGGGCACTGTTGGCCGGACAAAGCGCTGGAGGCGCTGTCGCCTTCGAGGACTTATTGGGGGAGGTTGGGCTCGCCATGCGAGTCTTTTCCTCCCTCCGCCTCGAAACCTTAGGCGGGCGCTGCGGCTTCGGAGGCGGGGGGGCCTCTTTTCGAGGAACCACCGTCTCCGAGCCACTCGCTCCACCTCGGGGCGTGGGCGAAGGAGCCGAAGCTCCTTTGTTGCTGTCCTCCTTTCGGGGGACAGCTTTAGGAACCCCTGAGGATGGCCTAGCGACCATCTTCAGGGGTGTTGCCTCCTGTGAGTCTAACGACTCGGTGGAGGCGCGTGGCCGTTTCGCCTTGCGGGAAACGGTCACGCTGGGGGAAGAGGGGGGAGCCCTGGTTTTAGCCGGGGCTGGGTATGAACCCTTTTTGCCGCCAGCTTTACCAGGGGAGCGCCCGGGTTGGGTAGAGCCGGCAGAAGGGCTCCGAATGGGCGCGGAAACAACCGTGCTCGTTGGCCTGGATGGGCCAGGAGCAGAGGGTGCCTTTCGAACTACTGAGGTATATGACGTCCCAGGCAGAGCTGGGCACGCCAGGACCAAGTCCTTTGCCTCGCGGAATGAGAGTCTATCCTGGGCCTGAACGGCCAGGATTTCTTTCTCCAGGAGATATGCACCACATTGCTTCGAAGAAGCAGGGTGCGGCTCTCCGCAATTGACACACTTGGCCACACACGATTTGGACTTATCGTGTGCGACCTTGGAGCAATTTACACAGACTTCGGGTGACCCCGATTTTGCACGTCTACATGATCGATTCGTGTGGCCGAAGCGGTGACAGTAATAGCACCGCCGCGGCAGTGGCACGAATGCCTTCACGCGGTAGCGGTACCAACCGGCACGCACCGACTCAGGGAGCTTGTCACAGTCGAACGTGACGAAGAGTGTAGGGGTGGGTCTCGAGACCCCTCCCTGTTTTCTCATCACACGTTCGACCTTGACCGCCCCATGGTCGGCCAGCTCTAGGGTGATGTCCTCTATGGAGTAGTCAACGAGTTCCCTCGTATAAACTACTCCTTTCACAAAGTTCATGGTAGAGTGCGGCGTCACACTCACCGGGGTGCCATGAAGTGTCCGAAGAGCACTTATCTTGGCCGCCTCGGCGGGATTCGCCGCATTCGCCAGAAGGCTCCCGTCCGAGAAACGGGTTACCTACGGCTCTCTACCAATTGCACTAGCTAATCCTCTCCTCTGATGGATCATGTTGCCCTTGGACAACATGGTGCCATCAGTGGAGCGAATAACGAGGAAGCGTTTGAAGCCAGCTGGCTCGAAAACGCCAGGTAACCTCTGAATGAGGGGCCCCGATGTCATCGAGGCTCCGCCCTGTGCATTCTTGGTGTTAGTCTTAGTCAGGGGCTCCGCACACGAGGGGGTAGAGGGGCCGGATGTGCCGATCTTGGCTTGGTCGCCTACCAAAGTGGCAGCAGACCCATCCGTCCCCGCAGCCCCCGCGGATGGAGAGGAGCCCCGAGTCTTCTTCGTCTTTTTATTTTTAGGAGAGGAGGGCGGGGAATGAACCCGCTTCTCACCTCCGCCGGCAGAAGCCCCCATGCCAGATGGGCCGGCCTCAGCCAGGTCCCTCTCCGAAATGGAGAAGGTCCTGGTCGTCGTAGGGGCACCTGTCGGAGGAGATCCCTCCCCTCCTTTTACTGCCTCGGAGCCCTCGGCCGTTTGAGGGGGACCTTGCATAGGGGCGGATTCGGGTTCGGTGCTTGGCGCCGAGCCCGGATTCCCCCCCATGGAAGGCCCTACCTTCTGAGGCTGGTTTTCCTCAAGGACCATGTCTATCACAGGAGGGGCCTCCAGTTGGCCATCCCCTCCCAGGACATCGCAGGTCCCCTTGGCAGCGTCATAAGTCTTTAGTGGGGAGGCACAGGCCTTGACCCCGGCAAGGTTTAATATTTTTGCCAGCAGGTCTTTTGAGGGAAGCGACCGAAGGGGCCTGGCTTCCCTCTCCCCCCTAAGGGGGTTTGCCCTACCGAGCCGCTTGTACGAGGGGCGGTCGGCAATGGGCTACCTGCTGGCTTTCTTGGCAGTCCCCTTAGAAAGCAAAGGAGGGACTGCCGCTGGAGATAGGGAGGTGCCCGAAAGCACCTCCAGAGAAGGGGGTGAGGGGGAGTCCCCTACACCCGTAGGCGTAGGAGAGGAGTAAGCCTCCTCTCCGGTTAAAGAGGTATGGAGGGTCCCCTGCGCAAGCACAGGGGGGGGGGGACCTCCATCTTTTCTGTGGAGCTGCACGAGGGCGGCTCCGTTGTTTTAGGGGGAATTAAGGGAAGATGTTTTTTTTTTCATCATTGGGCATGGTGACCCTCTTTGTTTTACGGGACGCAATCGCTCACCACCTCTTGCAGTAGCCCGCACTGCAAGAGGTGCTTACAGGCCCGGCAGAGCCAGGCGCCGCCATTTGGGACCACCCCTCCCGCCTGGTGGCCTGGCAGTCTTTCGGCATGGCGGCTCCACCTTAGACACGGCGTAAAACAGATAGAATGTGAAGAGGAGAGGAAAAGGGATGTGAGGAAGGTATGGGTGGGGATGAAGCAGGTTGTTAAAAAAAACCCATCCCGAACCGGAGCTGAGGGGTTAGGGAACAATGTCCCCTCCCCCCTCAGCCCCCATCCGGGGTGGTTGTCTTGAGAAGAAGGTCAGCATTCTACCCTGTGAAATTAGAGGCTGACCAGAGAAAGTTGTGGGAGAGGTTGTATGAAAAGCGACGAGGTAGGGGAGAAATCGGGCTATCTGAAGGAAGGAGAGAGGCTAAGCTGGGGCCGGACGGAGCGCTGGATCCCGTCAGCACGGCGGCCAGGATGGCAAATCGCCGCGCCCCTTACGGGGTACTGACGACGAGGATGCATCTCTCCTCTTACGCTGGGGATTGGAAATGCGGACATCATTCCTGATTTAACAGTCATTCGGGTTGGACGTCATCAAGTAGATCTGGATATCGTTGTTTTTCTGACTTTCGGTGTCGTTTGGGAGCAGAGGGTCAACTTATCTAACGGGGAAATTCGGTCCGCGTCTTCGTAATGCCCTGCCGTTCGTCATGCGCTAATGCGGACGAGCAAGATAAGGAGAAATAGAATCGAAAGGTAGAGAAAACATTAGTTGAAATGGGTAATATGTTCTGCATCTCAGAGCATTCGAGTAAAGACGTTCAAATGGCAAAATTTTATTTCCGAGCTTGACGGTGGGCCTCACTAATGTCTAGGCGAGTCGCGCAGGGAAAGAATTTACTTTCCAAATAGGTACAATGGGCATATCTTGTCAGCATCACTGAGATCACCCACAATTGGGCCAGTGGGGTGCTTTGTTACACTTAACTTTATTGTAAACGAAAGTATGGACAAACCACAGGCCGAAGAGATCACAGTGAATACAGCGTCTTGGCAACTCAAAATAAGGTTTTACTAGGATTCAGATATGTCCAGCCTTTAACAAACTGAGGAAATTCCTGCCACTATAACGTCCGAAGGCTTAGTTATTCTGAAAACACTAGCAACACATTGACCAGCCAATTTGCTTTGTAGTCAAGATAAGTTATATTCATTAATTTCATTTGATATAATCACGCCTTTAACAAAATTAAGCTTGGGATGGGGCGTGACACTAGAACTTGTGTAAAAGAAGACATATTTCACACATCCTAAGACGTGGCTCACCAGAGGAGATTCAAAGGCATCATTCAAATCGAAAATGGCAACCTTAGATTATCAGAATTAGATTTTAACAACTAAGAAGAATAGTTAAACTCGGATCCACTTCGTTGGTATAGGGATCTAACGAGGGTGAATAATTAGAATGAACTAGTCTAGCATGCTTGTGACAAAACCTTTCTTTAAAGGAGTTTACCGACGCCAGGTAAACTAAGACCAGTGTTATGAAGATAGGTCTGTTCGAAAGGGAGAAAGAAAATAAACATGAAAGTAACAGAAAAAATGCGGGCCAAAGTCACAAAAAATGAATGTGGAATTTGGAATGGAATATGGCATGTTAAGACACTTCGATAGCACCAGTGGGGTTAGGGTATCCCCTTTCCCCTTCGCCACCCAAATGCAAGGTCTTCCACAAAGTTCCGAAACATCCTGGCGATAAACAGTGAAAGGCGCTAACCTCCAGGGTGGCGGCTTGGGCAGAACTAAAGACGCGACCGGTCCGAGAGTGTATCGCCGTTTTCTAGGGCAGCCTATAACTCTCTACCTTTTTCCTCACCGTAATAGAGATTTTGGGCCTCGCGGTGCAACCGGCAATTGGACTAGTCACTAGACTTAAATACGAGGCCAAAAGTGCACCGAGCCACTAGGACATTTCTAAGTAGCAAGAGAAAAGGTTGGTTGTAGGGTAGGGTTTATTTTATTCAATAGCGCCCATCTGGCGTCTGCCAGCAAGGGCATAAGTCGCCGTAATAAAAAAAAAATCAGCCGAGTACTAGGCTACTTTAAAATTCAGAGAAGAAAACATAAGCAAAACCAAAAAACAAAAAATGTAAAAACCAAGAAGGAAAACCATCCGGTGTCGGGAGGAGTCAGTAGAGTAGAGGAGGTATTAAAGAAGCATAGGGATAGGAGTATCCCCTAAGTAGGATGGGTTAATACCGAGCTATCACCTAACCTCAGGAGCAGGTGACATTGAAAGGGTAGAGAAAACACTTAGAAAAAGAGGGTACATAAAGGGAACGGAGCAACGTACCACCTTCCCCAGGGGTGTTCAAAGTTGGAAATCCATTTAGCGGGTTTTGCCTCTCTCTCGGACAATGGGAGCGGGAGAGCGTGCCTTGCCTCCAGGAGCCGTGATAGAATCACTCTCTTGCAGGCTTGGGGCAGGAACTTTGGGAGGAGCCTGGAAGATAGTGAATTTGGGAATGGCCTGGAGCAAAGGTGTAGTAGTTATTTGTTTTTCGCCTAAACTCACTGCGCCCACTCTAATGTCCTCCTTTAAGTTCAGGTTTCGGTGGAGAATGGAGGACAAAGCTGCCTGTAAGCAGTGTCAGACCCTCTCCCCCCTCGTCTTCCGCCCATGCCTGATTTTCTCTTTCTCCTCCGCAGATACAGGTCAAGAGAGCGCGCAAACAAGTGAAGCTGGATGTAAACCTAGGTGTGTATTGGTGGGTGGTATATATGTATATAAGGGAAGGGGGATACGTAACACCATTAAGGAGCAAGCAGGGGGTAATTTCTTTTCCCCTCTTTACAGCTTCTAAGGCACCGCTGATTGCTCTCGTTTCGGAATGAGGAAGGAGTCGGAGACCTCTGTGTCGCACGATTTTGGGGACCCTATTTATCCTTCTCCCTGGTCAGTCGTTAGCGAGAACACAAGGACGGGACGGACCTAGCCAGACGAGAGCGCCCCCTCCCATTCCACTCTCAAAGAGAGCGAGAGGACTCGCTAAACGCGCGAGAACTTTAAAGAGAAACGCAAATTAGTAACTGCAAAGCTGTCTTGTAGTTGTGGTTGGGTCAAAACCACATACGAGTGGGAAAGCGAGCTCGTAAGATGGTGTGTAGACCAGTATATATATTTTATTGTCATATGCGCCTATTATTATTATCTTAGCCTGTATTATTACTCCTTCCAGCTTATTCGAACCTGAGAAGGGCAGTTGTCCAACCGCGAACACGAGACATCCGTAGAACTCGGCTGAGGGTATCTGAGTCCAGTGGTTTTCGGTACCTTTTGTTTGTGTGTGTGTGTGGGGGGGGGGGGAAGTATCAACTCAAACGAGAGAGAGGTACAAGGGGGGGGGAGGACGAGATCGCCCTGAGGGCATAGGTGTTGCCGAGTGTGTGGGTTTGACTTAAATAGATCGGGATAGGACGTTAAAGTACAGACCGCAAAGTGGGCTTCATGTTCTAATCTCGATCGCATGGGTGAATTAGTTTCCAATGTAACCATACCCCTTTCTAGTATTTATTTGAGACTCAGCAATGCTAGAAAGGGAAACAAGGTAGAAATGATCAAATCCTAATCGATTTAGAAACTTCACTATTCCAGAGGACGCCATTTTTTCGTTACCCCAATCTCCCTTCTTCCCAACAAATCAATTCCAGAAGAGTAAATTAACCGAAAACATTTACTTTTATTTGGTTATAAAAATACATATCTAATAATACTAGTAAATAACATTAAATACAACCGTCAAAGCAAAGTGGTATCAAACATATAAAAAATTAATATTTTTTTTATGAATTCCAACTAACCCACCTTCCCATTTGAGGATTTCGAAAGAGATTATGTTCCTGACAATTCAGTATTGCTTTGATTCAAATTTTGAACTATAGGATACGCGGTTACTATGGCAACGAATAGCTATCTTCATACTGCCTCGGCCATAGTTGGGGGACGCTCTTCCTGCACGCCAAGCAAGCAACTACACCAAATAGGCATGGATGAAGAATGTCCGCCAGGCGTACACGATTTAGTATGAAGGCGGCTACTCGTAGCTATACTAAGCATACCAACACTGCGTAGAGTGAAGTTTATGCACTAGAGGAGAGACAAAATGTAAAACAGAATCTTTTGTCATTCCGTTTACGACTATTTGTTTCTTAATATTATGAGCATAAAAAAGTTTTTTTTGAGTCCTTGACATCGTTTTTAAAGCGAGTGGTTCTACCACTGGATAGGGATGGAACGAGTGACGAGGAGATCGCGAGGCATTTATCGCCGTAGTGGGCATGCCATCGAAGACATGCCCACTGCAATACCAACCCGAATGGTCGTCACGACCCGCGACTCGGAGGATTAAACGGTGACGTAACCCCGGATTCTTGGAGGGAAAGCGCTTTGTGGATAAGGTCTCTGACGTCACACGGCGGGTAGCGCTGAAAAATAGGGTAATGATGCCAGGTGCGCGATGCAAGGGTTTAAATATAATCTCAACCGTGCGAACATGAGGCTAGATACAGCTGAAAACCAACTCCTTTGAATAATTCCATGAATGCGTTCAATGACAATCAATAGGGAACCCACAAGCCCAAACCTGTTCTACGGGGTTTGATATAGGGCTGATCGTACATGAATCTCGTAGTCTCAGGTTGCTATGACAAGAAGGGTCTTCGAGTGGAAGTGTGGGAGGCGCAGAGGGTGATGGTGGGATTCTCCGATTGTTCAACCCCCTTTTAGCAACGTGACCAGGGTGAAAATGGTAATGGCATTAACTAGGGGTTCAATGCGTAGGTGCGGCTGGAGAATTATTTGCCCTAACTTAAAACTAAGGAAAACTCACGAGGGAATCACAAGAAAGCTTCTAAAGTGGGAGGTATGTAAAGAAAGAAGATAAAGGAAGTAGAGATATTTGGGATATATATATATATATATATATATATATATATATATATATATATATATATATATATATATATATATATATATATATATACATGCAGAAACATCTAAGGGCAATGGGCCTGGGGTAGCACGTAATCGTACAGATGTCAAATGCAGCACGGTTCTTCATGCTACACCCTATACCAGGTTGTGTGTGTGGGAGGGAGGGGGGGGGGGATACCCAGATCACCTTCCGGCTCAGACATCTTCCATTCAAACCATTTCAATGAAGTTTAAAGCAACGACTAAGCCCTATTAGTATATCCGCTATCTATATTTACTGCCTCCACAACGGTGTCTTAATGGTAGCCTGAATCATTATGTACATCTACTAATATAAGTTGTTAATCTAAATATAGTCTATGATAGTTTGAGAAAGGCTTTCAAGAGACAAAGGTTGACCTACCTGAAGTAACTTGACATTGGCGGCAAAGTCGGACGCCAAAATAACATCTCGTTGCAACCTGAAAATGGAATATTGAAATGAAGGGGGACGACGCTATTGTAATAGCACGAGAGACTACTCTCATGGAATATGGAAATAGGGTGCTTAAGGAAATATATTATTCCTGGCACAAACGCATGTGCTGTGCCCTGTGACTTAGGAAAAGTATAGACCCCAGGGGAGGCCTCACTCGTTCAGGAAGCTGTCTGCAGCCAATAATTAAAAAAAATAAATACGACGGATGATGCCGCCTCCTGCAAGAACTTATGACGACACAAGAAGCTGCCTCCAGCTCTAGGGATTTACGCTAGCGTACCCTTGGTCCCTTCAGACCACGTCACCGCTTGATTTTCCTTGTGTGAGAGATTCGCGCGCGGTATCTCGTTACTGTGGTTGCAGGGGTCGCTACCGTCAACTAAGAAAAAAAGAGGAAAAGGCAAACGCAGGCGCTAGATCAAGCATCTAATCAATCAATTAACTAGATAGTATGGATGAGACCCACATCCTCCAAAATCTCAACAAGCCACAATCCGGTGTGCATGAAACCATCACGATTTAAGGAAGAAACAAATTGGACAGCTGCCCAATCCAAGTGGGTTCTAAATGGCAACATAAACAAATTAATTATAAAAGAGGGAGAAGATCACTATGAGATAAAGTAAAAAATATGAGCGTTTAAAAAATTCCTCTGCCAGAAGAAAACGAAGGCGAGGTATACTTGTGGAATTCTTCCACTTCGTTTTCAGTGAGCACGATCGGGACAAGGCGGTGCATGTGGTCTACCTAGACTTTCAGAAAGCCTTTGATAAGGTACCACACCGCCGCCTTATCCGGAAAGTGCGAGCGCTGGGCATAGACGGAAAGAAAGGTAGCCGGCTGGATCGAGAACTGGCTAAGTGGCAGACGGCAACGGGTGGTGGTAAATGGACAGTCTTCTGAGTGGGTGCCCGTTACTAGCGGGGTGCCTCAAGGTTCTGTCCTGGGACCACTACTATTCATCAACGACATGGACGGTGACATGGTTGCCAAGATTTCCAAATTTGCCGACGATACCAAGCTTGGTATGAACGTTGCAAAGGATGGAAATACTGCCCGCCTGCAGGAAGATCTTGGGAAGATTGGGGAGTGGTCGGACACGTGGCAAATGCCTTTTAACGTGGGCAAATGCAAAGTGATGCATATCGGCCACAGAAACCCCCAATCTCAGTATATCCTTAAGGGCACTGCTATGGAATCCACCGACACTGAGAAGGACTTGGGTGTAACAATCACTAGTGACCTCAAGTTCTCGAAACAGTGCATTGAGGCGGAGAAAAAGGCCCAAAGGATGCTAGGCTATATTAAGCGCCAGTTTGGTTATCGGAACCAGGAGATTGTACTGTGCCTGTACAACTCACTTGTCCGACCGCACCTGGAGTATGCCGTACAATTTTGGAGTCCTTCATTGCGAAAGGACATCGCGAGATTGGAACGCGTACAAGCCAGGGCAACCAAGCTGATTCCCTCTATCCGCCATAAAAGTTATGAGGATAGACTAAGGAATTATATCTGTTCTCGCTGGAAACCCGTAGACTGCGTGGTCAGCTCATCGAAGTTTTCAAAATACTTCGAGGGTTCGACAATGTTGACTACCGGGATATTTTCACACTGAGTGAGAACAGAAAGCGCAATCACGGCTTCAAACTTGAACTGAAGCGTTACAACCGCAATCTGTGTGGAAATTTTTTCACTTACAGTATCTGCGGTATGTGGAACGCACTTCCAGTGGAAGTTGTCAACAGTGAATCTGTTGACCAGTTCAAGTCAAGACTAGACAAGGTCTTGAAAAGTGGCCGTTTAGGGACGCAAAACAATTGAGCAGCCATGTGCCTGCTCGATTGCTAGTCCAAAGGTACCCTCTTTGAATGGACCGTAAGGTCTCCTAGGGTACTTACTTTCCTTGTTACTCCTTGTTACTATACTTAAGGATCGGGAAACAGGACGATCGGAGAATCGCAAAATGAGGACATTAAAAATAGAAAATTGATGATTGATTGGTGAGGGGGCCAAAGGAGAGGCTGAACGGGCCAGCTGACCAGCTCTTTTTTTTTCGTTGCCCCGGACACCTAGATGCCGGAAACCCAACAAAATAGAGCCCGATAACAGGATGCATTTTGAACTAGCCAGTTGCAAATTTCTGCAATAAGAGATGGGAAGCACTAGAAGAGCGAATGGCTTGTAAAACACTCCTAGAATCGGAGAAAATAACGAAATCTTTAAAAATCAAAACTTGGATCAGCCTAAAAGCTAAAAAACGGCTGAAAGTTCAGCTGTATAAATAGAAACCACCAGCGACAAAGGAAAAGTTAAAACTGTCCTAAGTAAACGGCTTCAGCACCGACGCCTCGGTCGACTTGAAACCATTTGTGAATATTGGGCAATGTTGTGTATGTGAGGTGGCATCCTCGAGGATTTTTTTCATTGTGGTAGCCCATCTGGAGACTGCCTACTTGGGCATAAGTCACCGTACACAACACAGCCTACTACTAGGCAATATAAAAACAAAACAAATAAAAAGAAGCATAATAGGTAAATAACAAATAAGGATAAAAACGACAAATGCTGAAAAAATAACGAGAAAAAGCAAAAAAAAAAAAGGCAAGAAGGAAGCGTGCTCCGGCGTCGGGGGTAGGCCCGCCTCCTCCCGGCGCAAGGAACATGCGACCTACCAAAAAGTCGTAAAGTCCACAAGTTGGTGTGCGCGAACCCGTCCCGAGTACAAGGGACAAGCGGTAGCGACCGCGCTCGGGACAAGTAGGTAACGTGCGCGGAGATCATCTAGAATAGGACATTCAACAAGAATCGCAGGGGAGCGCTCCATCAAATGGCGGTGCGTCCTGCGAGTGTGTCCAATTCGGAGAAGACAGAAAGCACCTTAAGCCGTCGCGGCATTGAGGGGTAGGTCCATGGGAACAGTCGCGGCGGAATGGCACGCAACTTTAAGATCCCCTCGACCGTCTCCCATCTTCTTAATCAAGCTGCTCGTATTCCTGCCATGCAATTGGTCTGAGGAACAGCGAAACGCTGGTTTGGTCGCCCAGTCCTCGCAGACTCTTTGGCGCCCTCATTTCCCGCAAGCATCCTCGCGGAACAGGCACTTAAGCCAGCGAGGGTCCACGGAAGACTTGTTCAATCTCCACATGCTGGTGCAGATTGTGGGAGGTGGAGCACGCCAACTAAATAAGGGTCGGCGACGACGGAAGGGCAAGAACGCTTAGAGCGCCCAGGTTCAAGGGCCGGGGGTGAAAACGGGAACCTATCGAATGCCGCCGTTGATTCATCGGCACAAAGGAATCTGTGAACTTCTGACACAGGAAGCTGCCGTAGATAACAGAGGTATTGCATACATATCTGGATTCAATTATAGGGCAAGTGGAACACCCCATTCTCACAGTAATGACTGTTCACGGGGGTGGTTCGGAAAGCTCCACTGGAAAAACGAACTCCGAAGTTGTGAATCGGGTCGGGTCATGCATTTTCAGGGATGAGGGTGAAGTTGAAAAGTGAATTTGGCACCCATAGTCCAATTCGGATTGGACTAGGCAGTGTAAAGTGACCAGTGTTCGAAGATCAATGCCCAACGACATGTGGGAGAGGACTTTCAAAATGCCTAGAGCCAGCAGACAGCCCGTTCGAAGACGGCGTAGGTGTGGTAACCATGATAGCATGGGATCAAGAGTTACACCCAGGAACCGAAACTCAGGGACGAACTCTATCTCTAATCTTTGTGAGGAAATAGATGGTGAAACAAGGGGCCCTCTACCGCGGTAGAAGTACATAGCCTTTCGAAACCGTATTGACTGCCAGCTGCAGACGACGCGCTGCTTAGGAAAGTCAAGGCGAGGAAAAGTATAGTGCCAGGTCATCGACGAACAGAGTCGCCGAAACACACACAGGAAGAGAGGAAATGATATCATTGATCGCAATTACAACACATGAAACGGTTCAAACGCTGCCCTGAGGAACTTCCTTTTCTTGGGGTTGTAGGTCAGAGTAGGTGTGCCCAACAGGCACCATAAAGGATCGAGATGCTAAAAAACTTTGAATAAAAGACGGTAAAAGACCTCTCGTACCCCAAATGTGTAGCTGCCTTAAGAGACTGTATCTCCATGTAGTATCGTACAGTCGCAGCCAATGATTTTGGTAAAAGACTGTTCTTTGCCAATTACGTGTAAAATACCTTCTGAATATCATTTATTCGGTATTAACATTGTAGATGATTTGTATGACTACTAATTATTCAGTATAACTTTGCAGATTAATAGATTTTTGGTAAAATTTTGGTTTGGTGGCATTACCTTACTAGTGGGCATCACACGCCTCCTTGTGATTTCAAGCTGGAATCGTATGAAAAGTAGTAATTGAATAACCAGAAAAGTAAATATAGTTATGTATGATGTCAAGACCCACCAATGATTAATTTTGAATTAATAAATAATAATCTTTGGTTTTGCCAGAAGAAAAACGGCAATTAATAGTTTCCTTACACCAAAATGGCCTCAATCCAAGGGAAATTGTTGCTAAAGGCATTGCATGTGAAAGAACTGTATACAGGATCATTAAAACTTTCAGACACGTTCAGTAACTGTGAAAAAGGCACCTGGTCATCACCGCTTGTCCTCTGATCGCCAAGACAGAGTTTTAGTGCAAAATTCTTTGAAGAATCGAAGTGCGAGTAGCCAACAGCTTGCAAATGAATGGAAATCACATGGTGTTAGCGCTTCAACTCGACGGCAACTTCTTGTAAAGGGTCTTGCTTCACGGAGTGCTGCCAAAACCCCCGTCTTTGTCCAAGAAAAACGTCAAGGCCAGAATTGCTTTTTGCAAGAAATATAATAGTTGGTCACGTGAGCAATGGGATAGTTATTTTTTTCTGACGAGTCACCGTTCCGCCTGTTTGGCACATCTGGAAAAAGGCTTGTCAGAAGGAGAAAAGGTGAACGCTATAAAGATGCTTGCATCGTTCCCAAGGTCAAACATCCAGAAACTATTCATGTGTGGGGATGCTTTTCTTCAAGGGGAGTCGGTTCTCTATCAATTTTGCCAAAAAAACACTATGAATTCAATATGGTAGCAAAATGTCCTTAATGACCATCTTCTTCCAACCATTGAAAGGCAGTTTGGCGAGGATAATTGCATTTTCCAACAAGATTGGGCACCTTGCCACACTGCTAAGAGGATTAGAGTATCTTGGAGGTAAAGGGATCGAAATCTGGATCCCTGGCCGCGTAATTCTCCATACCTCAATCCTATCGAAAATTTGAGGTACATCCTCAAAAGACGGGTTGATAGAGAAAAATCAACAAATGTTGAACAGTTGAAAGTGGTCATGCAGCAATAATGGACGTCTTTAAACATAGAAAAGGTTAAATCATTGGTTTCCAGCATGCCCAGCCGAATCGAGGTTTTAAAAAATAGGGGTCAACATTCCAAATATTTAGAGGAAAAATTCCTGTGTAATACACAATAAATTATCTATTTAGTTCCAATATTCTATTATTACTCCTTAATACACTTGTATGCACTCAACCAAATCAAAACTTTGCTTTACACATGCATAATTTTGGAGAAAAATAATAATTAGCCGTTTTTCCAAAATCATTGGCCGCGGCTGTAGGCCCTCTCAATGTCGAAAAATATGGCCAAGATTCGGTGCTTTAACGAGAGAGCTTTCTGAACCGATCCCTCAAAACGTACTGAGATCAAGAGTGCTACGAGCTCTGCGAAATAACACTGAACTGGAGCCAGTGATTGGTTTTCAGGAACCAATTCAGGCGTACCAGCACCATCTTCTCTAGCAAATTGCTCAGATAGCTGGTAAGAGCTATAGGGCGCTAGTGATTTGCGTCCAATCCGCCGCTGCCAGGTTAGACAAATGGGAGGACAATCCAAACAGGCAATGATGATGGTTAAGAACCCTTCACCCATATTAGGTTGTATAAGTAAAAACAGGACAGAATATGAATGAAGGTGCAGAATAATATAATGGATTCCGTCAAGGCAGGAGAAGTACACCCCCAAAGGGAAAATGCAACTCGTGTATAGAGTTCAAAGTATTATACGGAAGGTTGGAGTTCGTCGCAAGATTGATTGGTTAGAAAAGCCTTATTGTAACGACTGACGACATGGTTAGCCAAAGGGGCTAACCACCAAGATGTCATTCACTAAGGATCACTGCAAATTGATGGTGAGAGTATTATGGCCGGCATAACGACCCCGGATGCTGTTAATCCTCTTCCAGATCTTTGCAGTAGAGGAAATCCATGTAACCTAGCGATGTCATGAATTTTTGGTCAACTAACTTGTAGTTCTTAACGGATGTTGCGCACTACGAGGTCCATCAGGGAACAATTTAGCGACCCGTTACGGGTCGCCTCCGGGAAATGGTCTGTGTTGCTGCGTTGTAGATAATTGATGTGAAGTACGACACTACCGAGGCCACACCATTGAAGGTCCCCAAGGAGGCACTTGTGAAGGATGCCTCTCGGAATCCTTCCAAATCAGCATGGCCTAAGTCCCACTTGAGAGGCATGGTTGTATGAGGGCTAGGATGAACGGCCGACAAAACAATAGGGAAGTGGTCACTCCTAGGGAGGTCATCAAAGATCGAAAATCAGTGAGACAGGTCAACATAACTAAAATAGTCCGTCTGGACATAAGAGGTAAAGTCATCGATGTTTAGAAAGCAGAGAAAGTCAGATGATAAAAGGGACTAAAACACTACCTTTGGCATTACAAGTAACTGTCGATCTAGCATGAGTGACAAACATTAAAATCCCAGATTAATAAAAACGGAGTGGGCAACTGATCTACAAGTTCTATAAGGTCGGATCTTAGCCATGGTAAAAAGGAGGGAGGTAAATAGAGCAAACAGCAAAAACCCTCACGGCAACAGCTTGGAGGATAGTGTAAAGCGGGAGGAGAGATACACGGTGGGATGATGAAACCATAACCGACACCCCCACCATGAGACGAGGCCCCGTCAGGAGCAATACAGTTGAAAATACGAAAACCAGGCACCGCCGAAAAAGAGCGGGTATCCAGTTTGTTCTACTAAAGACAAACAACAGAGGGATGGAGAGTGGTCAAAAGGACGGAATTCTGCCCACTTGGGAAAACATCTTAACAATTCCATTGTCAAATGGAGGATATTATGTAGGATGGTTACATAACACGGTATATATTTTTTTTCCCTTTGTGGCTAATTTCGAAGAGCCTGCTGTAGCAGAGAAAGAGCTCCTGGAAATCGCCGAGGAACCTACAGAGGCAACAGTCCAGCGGAAACGGAAGGTCGATAAGAAATTCCCGGACAGTAGATCTGGAATCGTGGGCCGAGGACGCTTACGATGTCGTAGGGCATGATCCAACAACCGCGGCTGGCGATGTTGGAATATCATCGGCTTCCATCGGATCATGAGTAGGAGGGTGAGTGGGCGGAACAGGCAATCCGGACGACGTAACGTATTTTGCAAAAGTTCTGTTACACTCCTTTGGGTTTTAAAAATCTTTCGAGAGGTTTACATGCATGATAAAAAAGTTCCGTCAAACAAACTAAGTTTTACTTTTCCAGCACGTGTCATTAAAACGTTTTTCCCATTTTTATGCAGGTATATTGAGATGTAAGTGAAAAGAATGGAGATCTCTGTTCTGCGCGCAGGCCACAGGAAGTCCTACATCCCCAAGCGGCTCAACGTCAACCGGGTGACCGATTGTTTTGTTCAGTGTTGCGGAGAGGCTCAAGAAGATGGAAGACCTCAAAAATCGACCTCGTTCAGTTAGACCTAAAGATGCAACCATTTGGTTGTGATAAAGGCCTTCGAAACTGCTCAGAAGCTCAAAATGACTGAGTTCGCCAAGAACATCTAGGTGGCCACAGTATCCAGCGCCATCAAGGAGGGCGACAAGAGCTTGAGGTGCATGGAAAGGGCTCTGCTCACCGACCATATGCGAGAACAGAGTCGGGAGCGCTGTCGTCGCCTTCAACGATTTGAAGTCATGGTAATCGAATTCTCATACGTTTCAAATGAAAAAAACTTCACGGTCGATCCGGTCATCAACGAGCAAAACGACCGCATGGTAAGTTTCGACCAGGACTTCTCCGAAGTATCCTACGTGTCCACGACCAAACACCCGACCTACGTGATGATACTCGGCGACGTGTCTTTGAATGGCAAGAAGATTCCGCAGGTGTGGTTCGCGGCTGATTACAGGAACATCTTGGTCACGAAAGTCCTGCGCGGGGTGAGAAAGATCAAAAATAAGGCGGATTACGGCTTACAAGAGGTGGTGCCGTGGGCCACACGGCCAAGACCGTACAGGAATGGTTGGGTTCGAAAATGAACTTCTGGTCGGACTTTGGCCACCGCAGTCGCCCGTAATCAATGCAATTGATTACAATGTGTGATGGCATGTCGAGGGCAACGCCTGAAGGTCCGCCACAGCAACGTCGAAGAGCTGAAGTTCTCCGTCAACCACGTGAGGGCTAGCATGAAGGACTTCTTCCGCAACGTGTTTACGGCCTTCAGGTCTCACATGGAGCGCATGCTCACCGCCGAGGGCAGCCACATTGAATAGAATAATATTACAATTTAAACACATTTATACGTTAAAACAACAAAATGTGTCACTGAAACATTTTTTTTAATTCATCCATCTGGCGAGTGCCGTTAAGTGCACAAGTCACCATAATTAAAATTATACAAAGGAGAAGCGGTAGCGACCTCGCTCGCCCCGGTACCGGGACAGGTAACGTGCGCGAAGATGACCCAGACTGGGACTTTCAACAATGTGTCGAACAATCTGGGGGGCAACGCAGTCGTCGCAATATAATGCGAGCGAGCGCCCCTTCAAATGGCAATTCGTCCCGTGTGTGTGCCCAATTCGAAGAGGACAGAATGCGACCTGAAGCCTTCGCGGGATTGGTGAGTAGGTCGCTGGGAACAGTCACGGAGCAATGGATCCTAACTTTAAGTTACCCTCGGGCGTCTGCCCTCTTCTTTGCCAGTCAGCCTGGAAAGCTGTCCTGATTCCAGCCATGTAGTCCGGTGTGAGGAAAGGTCAAACGCTGGTCTGGTCGCCCAGTCCTCGCGGACTCTTTGGCGCCCTCATTGCCCGCAATCCTCAAATGTCCAGGAACGCAGCAGGACAATCTTAAAATTCACACGGCTAGCGACAGACTGTACCGAGCGTTGCATTGGAACCATCTTGGCCGTAAAGACGGTAGCGGCGCTTGGCAGAGCTCCGCTGACTTCATACACAAGGAATACGGCGTGGAAACTGACCCCCTCCTGGAACTTGCAGCCATCCCCATACACTGGCACGGATCCAGGGTGATACGAAGTGTGCTCCAAAAAGGACAAACGCAATACTCCGGCGCTGTGAAAGCTTTGGGAGCAAATAGTCAAAGGTGACGACCTGGGCAGTACCAGAGGCGCCATCGGCCCGAGAGCAACACCGAGCTCTCGAAGGAGTTCGTAGCTCCAAATCCAGAGCGTAGGGTATGACTGGCGTCTTTCGGCTTCATCGGCTGCGGATGCAGTGGGAGCCGTGGGAGATTGAGGGTTAGCCTCGAGCTCACCCGCGGTGCAGAGCGAGTAGCATCTCCCCAGCATCAACAAGTAGGCTCTCAATGGGGAACGTGCGGAAGGCACCGGTCGCCAGGCGAAGGCCGGTGTGGTGGATCGAGCCCACCTTCCGCAATACACGCTAGGCCGCGGACGGATGCATAAAATTCTCATCCGTAGTTAAGCTTAGATCGAACAAAGGATCGATAGAAAAGCAGGGCAGTAGCCCTATCAGCACCCTAGGTGTTGATTGAACGTCATGGAACGAGGAATATCCATGGTGCGGAATATAAGAGACTCTAAGGCTACGAATATGAGCCTACCAGGAGAGGCGTCGGTCGAAAGCAAGAGGTAGGAAACGTTGCGAATCCACCACTTCTAGGCGAGCCCCGTTTAGAAACAAGTCCGGTTCGAGGTGGAGCCGTGGTTGGCGGCCAAATTGCACCAGCTTAGGCTTAGCCAAGGAAAACCAAAACCTGTGCACTTCGGCAAAGATGCGGTTCAATGCCTGTTGAGTCGACGCTCCAGTTGGCATCTGGGCCGAACCAAAAGATCGTCCACGTCGAACGTGCCGAGAACATCTTCCGGCAGTACTGAGGTGATAACGTTGATGCTCAGGGCAAAGTGTGACAAGGACGCTTCCCTGCAGAGCCCCGTCGTAGGGGTAAAGGCCGGCTGATTTCGAGTCCCCGGTAGCCCTTTGTTCCCGGGAGGAAGGACATGCCCCTCCTGCAGGTGCAATATTTTCCACAACGAAGCAACACGTCCACCCCACACTCACGTATGGTAGCATGGCTTGGGGAACCAATATGCCATCCACTAAATTGTGGTAACGTTGACGGGAGTCTACAGCACAGACTATAAAACCAAAGGCTTTCTTCTTTAATCTCCCAAGTGGTCTGGGGGAAGTAGGGGTCATCTGCTCCCTAGGAGCAATTAACATGTCCTCCACTCATAGGAAAACGCTACAGACAAAACCCGAGAGCACAATCTCTACATAAATCACAAATCCAGAGTCACTCATGCCACTATGTGCAAAAACCAATACCCTTTCTCCACGAAACTCCAAGGCCACTACACACACACATGTAAACCAAGTAAGCCGGTCACCATGCGGTAAAGAATCTAAACCTAACACAGCTTCCCAATCTGAGGGACTCACGAGGCAGTCCACCAGAAGTCGACAGAAGAATCTTTCCTCCAGGGTCACCTACGAGTCACTCTGGCAAGGCTCCGATGCGATCTCAAACCCCCAAAAACTAAACCTCAGCACCAATTGTCACCAGAACCTAAGTCAATAGTTTCACAAGATCAACACTTTCGGAGATTATGGCGTTAGTCTGCCAGCATTGAGACACTGGTTCGATCGCAGCTAGCTGCCGGCCTCCAATGAGGGATGCTCTGATACATACCCCCACCCAGCCCAAAAGGTGGGGGTAAAGAGATCCACCCGCTTTACCACACGCAAAGCCAATCACAGCTCCGCAATCATTTCCCTTCCCGTCTTCACATCACGGCATACCCACAAACTCCTCTGTTCCCCTATTGGGGGTACTCATATCCACATACCCTTGACGTGGAACGCCCAACCCCCACCTACTTGGCTCGCGAAGAGTTCGGCCATCGATGATTGGTGTAACGACAGTCACTCCCCACCAACGAGGATCGACTCCTGGTGTCTTCAAGCCGCCAGTGATCGTCAGTCTGATCTTTATGTGTATTTCGTTATCCATCTAAGGTACTTGGGAGCGGAGGGGGCAACTTACCAACACTTGCACCCCTAGGACAAAACCTACAAATACACGGTCCAGCTGGTGGGGCTGATCGACGTGGGTAGGGTGGGGGAGGGCAAGCTCAGTCACATCCCCCCAAACACTCCTAAGCGTTCGGCTGATCGACGTGGCTGGCCTCGGTGGGTGGAGGGGGGGGAGTTCAATCACATCCCCCGAAAGACTCCTAAGCCTTTGGCTGATCGACGTAGCTGGCCTCGGGGGTGGGGCTGTCACATCCCCCTCCCCCTAGGCGTTCATGATGAAGAGGTGGGGCGGAGGCTGGAACTCACACGATCATGGCAGTGCAGATTTGGACGAGGAACGAGAAACGATTCGAGTCGGCGAGGATAGAATCCCACACTTGGATGAGGTCGGGCA
The DNA here is from genome assembly GCA_963969495.1 of Ceratothoa steindachneri. Lineage (NCBI taxonomy): Eukaryota > Metazoa > Arthropoda > Malacostraca > Isopoda > Cymothoidae > Ceratothoa > Ceratothoa steindachneri. Next base: position 90,927,014 of record OZ018327.1, read on the forward strand.
TGTCGAACTCTTGCGAGAGCAGGAGGGTCAACCACCTGGAAGGGCAACGCGGGCATGTTACGGGTCTGATCGGGATTCCGGAGGGGTTCTTTTTACCTCTTTCCTAAAGAGGGGGAGGCGGGGGACCTACTGATTAACCTATTTCTGAGAAATTTAATACCATTCTTGAGACGAGGCGTTGGCATTCTATAAGGTTGTTGTTGCATTGCTCCCCAGGAGATAGGCTCCGCTTCCCTCGACCGCTTGGGAGATACACTTTGCTCCTAGAGCCCGTACTGTTGTAGGCCCCCACCACCAACGCTACCACAATTAAGTGCGGTTGCACCTTCTCTGAGACAGTTTTAAGAGACCAGGTTTTGGTGGAGTGAGGCTGTTGCATGCTGTGTGAATTTTATATCACTCCCCTTTGCTAGCGAACCATGCGACAGCTAGGAAGTGGAAGTTCAATTTCAACCTAACCTCACACTGGATACATCTATGCGGGGTGGTGCCACTACTCCAGGATTGCATCCAGGTGGGTGGTTGCGTCATAGTCACCTCTAGTTTAAAAAAAAAACAGAGCCTGACCTCCTGGTCGTGCTGCCCGCCATAAGTAGTACAGCCTTATGCACCCAATAATGGCCGCAGGGGGGGGGGGGGTAGTTAACCCATTACACGCAGGGTTTATTGAGGCAAAACCGGTCTTCCCATTAATCGCACTTTAACACCCAGGACCCCACAAGTCCTGGTCTCTTGGGACCTGAAGGCGTTGTTTATAGAGGTTACAAAGCACTCCTCTGACAAGGCACTAGGGAGCTGGTCGGGGCCTGAAATCTAAACAAAGGGAGATGAAGAGAGGCGGTACAGAAAGAAGTGAGTGGAAGAAGAAGTGACTAAGCCGGCCAGGGCGCTAAGTCCCATCAGCACAGCGGCCCGAATAACTCATCGCCGTGCTCCTTATGGGGGCGCGCTTCTCCAAGTACCAGGTGCAGAAATCTACACAGGGTACCCACCTACGGGCAAAATGAGGCGTGGGACGAAGCGGGCGCGAGGAAACGAATATTTATAAGCGAGGCGGCGAAAGGAGAAGAGGGCAGAGCAGCGCTAAGAGGGGCGGAAGGGTCCATGAAGGGCCTGGCAAGATGGGCGAAGAAAAACCTAGATCAGAAAAATCCGTGAAAAATTAAAATACCGATTGGTCACCACCAACCATTAACCAGTCCAGAGGTAGGCAAGTGAGAGAAAGAGACATTCGACAGCAGAAGCACAGGCTTCGAGTTTGGCACTCGAGGAGAGAATTCATATTTGGGAAGGGGGTTCAAAACCTTTTTATGGAGGCAAAATATAGAAAAGAAGAGCAAACCCCCACAAAATATTTCCCCTTAAAAAAAATATCGAAACCCACAAAATCAAACAATGGTGTCACCTGAAACTGAAATATTGAGGTTTGAGATCCTGCTGAAGGAGATGGTTGTAGAGATGGGTGTCGTGGTGTCGGAGGTTGGCCATGAGCCGGTCCATCATGGCCCCGATGCCGCTTGAGCTGTGGTCGAGCGTCCGGATGAAGAAATCGCGAGTCTCCGCCATCAAAGAGATAAAACAGAAGAAGGTATCCGCCTCGGCCGCGCCTGCGGGTCAGCGACAAAGTCATAAGCAGCCCGGCGAGACACCGAATTGGGGTAATGGGGGGGGGGGAAGGAATCCCATTCCCAATTAAAAAAAAGTCTTTAAAATTCTTGGTGGGAAAGCAAGAAAGCAATCGGCATGGTGTTAGTTGCGCGCCGTAAAATACGCTCATGATTCTGGATTGGCTCGAGAACTCGCAAGCCCCAGCCTGAGTTAATGGGTTTAATCCAACAAGGGAAAGTTCAGTCAATGGGATTAAGAGAAAGAACTGAAGAGGGAGACCTCTGATCGGGGCCGTGGGTGGACAATTCAGAACCCTCAAACACGCATCTAAAGAAGTACGAACAACAAAGCAAACAACACACTCCAACCACTCTCAGGGAAATCCAAAGAAATCCATCAATGGCACCTACATAGTACATCTATCCTACAAATACATATACCAGTATCATTTCAGCACTCAATTTAGCACACTCACACCTCAAAACGGTTGCTACGGAATGCATTTGTAGCGCCCCCCCCCCCCGCAACTCAAAAAAGACCGTCGTGCACTCAAAAACACCACCTAGAATGCAATTTCTGCGTCATACACTAAACGAGCCACCAATAGCACTCCATAAGATCCATGCATTGACCCCATCACGCACATAAAACACGGCAAGTCATCCAATCGCTTGGTCCAATTACTCCCATAAACGTCATTCTACCCGATAACGACCGAAAAGAAACTTCCCTCCGACATATAAGTCACCCGGGCAAGGTTCCGATGCGGTAAAAAAAGGATTTTTATTTCCCAGTGGGGATCTATAGTTTAACAAGTCGAATCCGAAGGAGGGGTATCTACAGCGTATTGCAGCCGCCCTGATAGCGACAGGAATCCAGATTCCATCCGGCGAATTACCACGCCCAATGTGGCTCAACTTCGCTCTAGTAGGAAGCGGTATTTCTACTCGGCTAATCCGGAGCCCTTCGACTTCGAATGATGTATCATCCAAAACTATACACAAAGACCACTCCGGCCTGATCGACACAGAAAACTATACCTGCTGCTACCAGGAACTAAACATCTCTACATATTTACAACATAACCGACACTTGCTAAAAAAAAAAAAAAATCAGATACACGAAGTCCAAAAGCTATTCTGCCTGCACATCGGCGGTTCTTATTTGTATGGCCGAAGATTCTTAGGCAATGGTAAAACGTCCTGAGTAACGGTTAGAATGCCTTTACGCGGTAGCGATTGCATCCAACACGCACAAACTCAAAGAAACTCGGTCGAATGTGACAGAGTGTAGGGGCGAGTCTTGAGACCAACCGTTTCCTACACACGCTCGACCTTGAACACTCCTGGTCAGGCAGCACTTTTGCCGTCTTCTATGGAGTATTGCAGCAATTCTCTTGCATAGACTATCCCTTTGTCAAAGTTCATAGTAAAGTGTGTACCGGCTAACCATCAAGTGTAAGAAGGGCAATTATAATAGCCGCCCCAGCGAGGGCAGCAGTATTCAACAGAAGGGTTCCGTCCGAAGAAACCGGCGACCTTCTGTTTTCTAGCAATAATAAAAGAGGTTTAATACGGTGCCCTTCAAAAATTATACTAGCTAAAGCCTGTTTATAATGGAACATCTGACCAATGGGCCAGCATGGTGCGATCAGTGAACTGAGTGACAAGAAAGTTTGAAGCCAGCATGCTGCCATCAGTGGACCAAATGACAAGGAAGAGTGAAGCCAGCATGCTGCCATCAGTGGACAGAATGACAAGGAAGAGTTTGAATTTTTTTTTTTAAGAGCTCATCTGGCGACTGCCTACTTGGGCATTAGTTGCCTTATTAAAAACTTGCCTAGTACTAGGCTACTTTAAAAACAAATTTAAAAACACACACACACACAAAAAAAACAACTCAACGCCACAAATTTAAAAAAAGGGAAAAGCCAACGAGCAGGAAGCAAGCTCCTGTGTCGGGGGGAAGAGTTTGAAGCCAACTTGCTTCCGTCAGTGTGCCAAATGAAAAGGAAGAGTTTGAAGCCAGCTTGCTGCCATCAGTGGACAAAATGACAAGGAAGAGTGAAGCCAGCATGCCCCCATCAGTGGGCAGATTGACAAGGAAGAGTGAAGTAAGCATGCTGCCATCAGTGGGCAGAATGACAAGGAAAAATTTGCAGCCAACTTGCTGCCGTCAGTGTGCCGAATGAAAAGGAAGAGTTTAAAGCCAGCTTGCTGCCATCACTGGACAGAAAGACAAGGAAGAGTTTGAAGCCAGCATGCTGCCATCAGTGGACCAAATGACAAGGAAGAGTGAAGCCAGCATGTTGCCGTCAGTGTGCCGAATGAAAAGGAAGAGTTTGAAGCCAGCTTGCTGCCATCAGTGGACAGAAAGACAAGGGAGTTTGAAGCCAGCGGGCTCGAAAACACCGGGTATCTTCTCGATCAGGATTCGCGGCGTCTTTGAGGCTCGGCTCTCCTTGCTTTACACCTTTTGATCTTGCTCGCCTCACCCGAGAGCGAGCCGGTGTCGGAGGTGCAATCTATGGCCTAGTCACCTGGCAAAACCGCAGGGTATCGTCTGCTACAGCAACCCTCTTGAGAAGGAAGGCCCTAGTTTTTTTTAAAAAGTTTTTTAGAGATGCTGGCACGGAGTAAGCCCTCTTCTCCCAGCTCAGAAGGGGCCTCTAACTGAGAGATCGCCTCAGCCTCATCTCGGATCAATTTGGTGAGGCGGTAAGGCCTATGGGAACACGCCTTTATCCTTCTAAAGGAGTTCGTCTGCCCCCCCCCCATCGGGGTGTGAGACACTAGGGGTGCGCTGCCTCTGCCTTAATCCATATTTGGCGAGTCTCTGAGAAAGAAAGGAAGATCAGCCACTTGTTGAGAGTCGTCCGGAGACGACTTTGAAGAAGTGTGCGAGGGTGATTTTTTTTTTTATATAGAGCCCATCTGGGGCCTGCCTACTAGGGTAAAGGTTGCTGTAATTACCTTATAGCCTAATGCTAGGCTAAATTAAAACAACAATCTTTTTTAAATATGAAAAAAAATTACCCCCCAAAAAACGAAAAGGACAAAAAAAAAAGCAAGAAGGCTCCAGCGTCGGGAGAAGGCCCGCCTCGCCCCGGCGCAGGAATGCGCGACCTACAAATAAAATGGAGGGGGGCAGCCTCCTCCAAAAAAGTCAGATAGTCCACACGTCTGTGCACCCAAATCCGTCCCAGGAACAAGGGACAAGTGGTAGCGAGTCCGCTCATCCCGATACCGGGACAGGTAACGTGCACGAAGCCCAGACTGGGACATTCAACAAGAATGTACCCAACAGTCTTGGGGACAACGCAGTCGTCGCAATAAGGTACCGGCGACAGCTCCATCAAATGGCGGCGCGTCCTGCGAGTGTGTCCGATTCGGAGACGACAGAAAGCCACATGAAGCCGTCGCAAAACGCTGGTGTGGTCGCCCAGTCTTAGCGGACTATTTGGCGCCCTCATTCCACTCAATTCCCACATGTCCATTAGATAATCTCGACATCCACCCGGCTCGAGGCAACCGTCGCGTTACGGATACCGGAAACCAGGGGGTGTGGAGATACCAATACCCCGAGAGCACTCAGGGCCCTTTGTGAATCGCTAAACATCACAATCCTGTCTCCGAAACGGGCACGTCGTGTAATCTCCAGTACCGGGTGGTGTATTGCCACCAGCTCGGCCGTAAAGACAGACGCAGCGCCTGGCAGAGCCCGCTGACTTCAAACAGAGGCGATACGGCGTGGAAGCCGACCCCTCCTGGGACTTGGAGCCATCCTTATAAACTGGCACGGTTTCAGCGTGACACGAAGTGCGCTCCAAAAAGGATGAACGCAATACTCCCGGCGCGCTAGAAGTTTTGGGAGCAAAGGCGTGGCGACAAATAGTCAAAGGTGGTACATTCCAGGGTGGCGTCCTAAGCAGAACCAGGGCCGTCCTCGGGCCAAGAGACAAAGATAATGGGCTTGCAGATACGAGCTAAGATGGACTATACAAAGCGATCCGACGTAAAGACGATTTTGTCGTGGGGCTTTGAACCATAAAGTATTCTAGTAGTTAGGTTGTCCGCCTCCTCTCCCTCATGCCTAATCCCTTTCTTCTTTTTCAGAATGTGTGTGGATCGCGTGATACATCGTCATTGCTTGTGTGGGAGGACCCGATAGATCTCTATCGTGCTCCCCCATTCATCTCAATTTTCTTTTTAGGCGGATTCTTTCAGCTTAATAATAATTCAAATTCATTATGCATTACATAATTGTGACTGAAGAAGGAAGAGCCGCTTGGGCGTAAAATAGGTGAGTGAAAAGAGTTGAGAAGTATGTGTACGCCAGGAGTGATGACGTTTCAGGAAGTGCTAGTGATAGTGAGTAAGCTGTTTGGTGTGAGTATATGTGCATTATGGTGCGGAAAAGCCTGTGATGTATCGGGGTAAAGGTGTAGATCGAGAAAATGGGTGTGAGTTGCATCTGCAATGTTTGAGTGGTGTGCATTATAATTGGTTGATTGGGAAAACGAATTATGTAAGAGATTGATGAAGTTTGCGAAGAAATGGTTCTCGTTAGTGAAGATGAAGGTTTAGATGCTGCAGAAATGTTTGTTGAACGGACGGAAGTGTTGAATGTAATGTGTGAGTATGGAATTGAAGAGAGAGTGCAAGTTACCTTGACTATGAATGGGAAGAGGTATTGTGGAATGATTGATACAGGTGCGCAAATTTCCTTGGTGAATGCAAAAGTTGTGCGTGACGCAGATAGTATGGGTTGGAATGTTCCTAGAAAAGGTGTGACAGTTTCGATAAGTGGACGTACTATGGCATGGAAGGAAGTGAGTTTGTAAGCATGGGGAAGTTGAATGAGGTGTTGCATGAATTTGTTGTGTGTTAAGCGAGAATGAGTTACAATATTGTTTTCTGCTTGGGATTGATTTTTTCCGTAAGAATAAGATTTTAGTAAATGTAGGTAATGAATGTTTAGTAAAAGATGGTGTAGCAGTTGGGAATTTGCAGAGTGAGCTTGTAGGTTCGACTGGAGTGGCAGCTGTCAATTTGAGTGAAGAGCTGTTGAGTGCTGAAGATATAGAGAGCATGCAAGAGTCATGTCCGATGGTGCGTGAATTGAAAGATAGCGTGATGACCAGTGTTCCTGTGAATGAATAGAGTTGCATATTAAAGTTTAGAAGGTTTGCTGGAAGGTTTGTAGTATGCAAGGATTTAGTGTATTTTGTGCAATATATAGATGATGAGGATGTATATATTCCAGTGTTTTCTATGTGTGGTACGATTGGAATGGTGAAGATTGTGCATGGTAGGTTTGGACAGATGGGTAAGAATAAATTGTGGGAATGTATGAAAGGATGTGTGTTTAGTCCCTTTTTGAGAAAGATTTGCGTGGATGTAGCGACTACGTGTGAAGTGGGCTAGAAGGGAATCTATCAGAGTGTATGCTGCCCCACTAGTATTAAAGTTGAGCGTGAATTAACCCTTTGAAATGGTAGCGATTGACTGTGTGTATTTTCCGAGGACTGCGAGACAGTGCCGGTTTAACCTAATAGCACATGTAGCACGTGCTACGGGTCCCGCGGGGATGTAAAAAAATAGTAATAATTAAGTATTTTGCCCTTAGGCACAGAAGGCCGAGACAAAATAATTATTCATTTTCCTGATTTTTTATATTATTATTATATATGATATTACTATATAAGAAAACTTCACTAGAGCATACTGCATAGTATAATAAGTCTGGCATTATGTGATAGTAGTACCCGGTGTGGTTCTTTAAAAAGGAATAAAAAGTGTACAAAACTCTCCTTTTTCAGTTGAGTCCTCCCAGCCATACTGGCATTTCTTTTAAATTCCTGATAATTGTTTCCCTCTCTGCAGAGGAAAATGGGGGGGTGGGGTGAGATACAATATATACATATACGGAGGGGGCGTTGTTCCTTGTGCTACGGCTCCCGCAGCTCCTTAAAGCGGCCCTGCTGCGAGAGGGTATGTAGGAATGGTTGTGATGGTGGATCATAAGAGTAAATTTGCGTATGCTGCACCTGTAGCGAATAAATCACCATTGAATGTTGCCCATGTGCATGTGTAATCCTGCGCAAATGTTGAGTGATAATGGATCCGAGTTTGTGGGAGGTGCTTTTGAGGAAATGTTGAGTGAATGGGGCTGGATCATGTGTGATGCGAATGGTTTGGCTGAAAGAACGATAAGAACTTTGAGTGAGATGTTGCGATTGGTGGTGAAAGATGGGAAAGAATGGGATGAATGTTTGGGAAGAGTGCTTTGGGCGTATAACATGACTGTGCACAAGGCGATTGGAATGTCACCGTGTAAGTATTTGCTGAACTTTGAACGAATGATTAAGCCACACATGGGACTTAGTGAGAGTGATCGTGAGTTGTGGAGAACAGGAAATGAAAGGTTTGAGAGTTTTTCTGTTGGTGATAAAGTACTAAAGGAGATTGAGACAAAAGGTAGACTGAATGTGGATAAGTTGAAAGAGAAGTTTGAAGGTCCATTTGTAGTAAGAAAGGTTTGTTCAAATGGGGTAAGTTATGTGATAGTTCGTGAAAGAGAGGATGTAAGTTAAGATGAAGGTAAAGCGCATCAATGTCAGTTTCGAAAGTGGCGTGAACCTCCTGAATTTGGTGCAACACCCAGTGAATAAATATCTATTTGAAAGCATGGAAGATTGTGAAAGGGTGAATGATATAGCTACTGCTTTAAGGGAGGAAGCAGTTAGTGTTAGTTGAACATGAAAGGGGGAAGCAGTTAGTGTTAGTTGAACATGGAAGGGGGAAGCGTAAGAGTAAACGGTTGAGAAAGGATGAATGGATGAAACAGTTTGGTGAGAGGGAGATGGGAGTGTTTTCTTGATTTTTTCAAGACTAAGATGTAGTATATGATAGAAGGTAAGGTATTTGTAAGTTTCCTTTGAATGAGTCAGAGTCTATGGTAGCGAGTGTAAATGGGATAAGTGTGCAATTGGAGCAAGAGTCGATGAATGCTATGAAAGAATGGGAAGGTTTGATGGATCAAATGGAGAAGCTGGTTGAGGATTTGAGTGAGATTGGTCAGGGAGTATCAGATGCGGGTGTGGATGAAGTAGAGAGAGAAGGTATGGACAGTAATGACGAAGAGACATTGCAGCAGACGGCAGAGACAGTTGACGGACCTGTGACTAGGAGGAGAGGCAAAGTGAAAGAGTAGGACTGGGTGATGCCGAAAGCGTTGTGAATGAATGAAATGTGTATGTGAAGATAGGGATCGAGACATAGGGAAAGGGAGGCGGACAACCTAACGAGCTTTCGGCCTTCGCGGGGTAGCCTACCACCGGTATAGGTTATGGCGAGAGGACCAAAGTGCTCAGTCACCAGAAACTTTGGATTGTAGGAGGCAAAGTTAGAAGAGGGTAGACAAAAGTTCTTGTTTGGACCTCCCTGGGGGCAGGTGGCATCTCGGCCCCCTCTGACCACTTTGAACATTAAGGGGGAAAGCCTTGATCCACACACTGCACTGTAGGCACCGACAATGTTACCACAATGTGGTAACATTGTGAGGCTTCTTAAGGGACCAAGTTAGAATGGAGGGAAGCTGTTGGAATTTTATAGTACCTCCGTAGGCAAGTGATCCATGCAAGAGCTAGGAAGTGGAAGTTGAATTCCAACTTAACCTCAGGTGGAATACAGCCAAGTAGGATGGTTGTGTCATATCCACTTGGGAATGACTGGCTAGAGTTTCCCCCCCCCCCCGACTTGAAGAAGATGGGCGGGTCCAATAAGGAGCAGGGTGGGTGATCCCTTATTATTATCATACCCGCAACTAGGTGCGGGAGGCCGTGCCTGTCCTCCAGGTTTGCTGCGGCAGGGGTGTTACCCCCAGGTACACCGTCCATCCCAGGCCGAGTCAAGGAGTTGAGTCACCCCAGTGGGCCAGGCCTTTCCTGTTTGCACTCGGGCCAGGAAGGCGGTTGTCTACATAGGGTCCCTCCCCATCCCTGTGGGACTCGGACCGTGAGTTCGTGCTTGCCCTCCATGTTTCAGTTGTTACCCCTGCTGCAGTATCAACCCTTTGCCGGAAGAAATAAAGAGGGGACAGTCGTAGAAAAAAAGTCTGTGCATAGAGGGGAACAGGGAACACGCACCAGCTTCCCTAGCCTCGGTGATGGGGCCTTCCTTTTACAATCTGAGCGGAAGAGCGTGCTGCCCCTCCATGTACTAGGTGTAACAGTCTACTCAGGCAACCTCCCTGCGGGAGTCTGGCGGACCAAACTGTCATGGATGTAAGGTTGCGGGGAGTGCTCCATCAGATGTCGCTGAAAGGGCTAAAAAAAAAAACCACCCTATTTAATTGCGCTATGTTGAATTCGTAAACCATGAGCATTTTCCTTTGTGATATAAAGAAATTTTATTTCGTGTGAAACAACCAAATCAAATTTGATCCTAAATCTTAGCAAGGTTTAGGAAATCACTCAAGCATGTTCAATACGGATTGCATAAAGACAAGGCATGGGACCAGGTCGGCTCCACACTTACGGCGATGCTCAATCACTGGATCTGTGGCGAAGGTGTAATACAGAGGGCCAATGATCTCGTTCATCCCTTGCACGTACGACTGACCCGGGTTTAATTTGGCGTAAATGAACAAAATGCGCTCCACCACCTCCCAGTGCGCCTCCGACCCCGGGGCTAAGGGTTGATAGTCTTCGGTTCCCACAGACTTACGACTCATCTCGATCTAATCGTGGCAGAGAAAAAAAGTAGGACTTATCATAAGGAATAGGGGCACGATAAGGTCCTAGTGCTATTGGGGATCCTTTCGGCCCGACGACTCAAGATGAATCCCCTGACGAAAACAGCTAAACCATTATTACCATGACAACACATTTATTGAAGGTACAAGGGGAGAGTTAACGGTGGTTTCCTGACCCTATTAAACTCTTGGACCTTCCTTGCCATATTATGGCATTAATGCATGCCTACACACCCAAGTGTGTACTAGTGATAAGAGCGCTAACACTTAGGCATAGGGTGCCATTAACAGAAAAGATTGTAGTATTTCTGATTTACTAACATCTCCACCACTGGATACTCTCGCCTTTGTCATAATACCCATACAAGGGCTATTTATTTCCCCTTCTCCAAGTACACACACTACCTTGTTGATTCCCAGCCCTTTCCTTGTGACGACTGCAGAAGCGAGCGTTTCGGTGGTGACCCTTTTGTGCAACCTCTCCACCCCCTCTTTGCCAACTACCAAGGTACAGGGGAATTCCGTCCCTCGCTGGAAAAACATCATGTCCGGGCACAGGCGCCTACAAAAAAGGTGAGGATTAGATCACCCCTATGAAATAAGTTTACCAGACAAAAGATTAGTCACCTAGGGAGAAAAAACATTTAACATCTGAAGCGTGTAGGAACCTTAGGCAGCCGAGAGGCGTAGCTTAGTTTACGTCAAAATGTTAGTTAGGCTTTATTTGTATTGTGGACAGCATGAATGTCTGTAGATAGCAAATCAGCTCTACTTAAAATGGGCCGAAAAGCGACGTCATGTAATGTCAAAAAGTTGCAATTGCATTTGGCCGTGCGAAAGGTAATCATGTGAAGTTGGTGGCGGAATTTGGCAGTGTTTCAACGAGTACGGTCATCCAGATTTACAAGCAATGGCAGGAATTGCTACAAAACGTCAATTCTGGTCCTTTACCACCCATTTCAGAAAGAACATTACACAGGGAACTCCATGGCATGAACATATGGAGCAAAGTGGTGTGCAAGAGGCCCTTACTATGGTTAAAAGTGACATTCTTTGTCTGGTGAGCTTATGACCTTGAAAAAATTGACACACAACTAGACCATAAATCAGGTAGGGTTCATTTTCTCAGGTTAAAGCGCAATAACAATGAAGCTATATCACGCAGAAAGTTCATAAGGAGAAATCTGTAAAGAAAAGTAGCGAAAATGTGCAGAATGGATATGAAGGGATGACCACCCGGGAGTTGTGTTTGATTAGACAATGGAGAGGGTGTATTGCGTTGTTTTGCTGTGCCCCAGTAACGAGAATACCAGCATTGTATGTTTAGCCGCTCTGTTTCATCCTTTTCCCACTCAGTATGCCTCGTAGGTACATGGCAACAGAGGAAAAAGGGTCCCTTCAATGGTGGTATGTTACCACCTACCAGAGCGGGTTCTGGACAACCATGGAAGACCACCAAAGCTTCAGAGAACATTCTTGGACAAAAAGTGAAGAAGAACCCATGTTTATCAGCATCAGAACTGAAAAATAATAATCCTGTGCTTTTGAAAGATGTCTCCACCACAACATCCAACTTCACCTTGCCTGTTCAACATGCACAGCTAAGAAACCATTTCTCATGGAGCAATAAAGTGCTTTTGCCATGAAATATGCACATCAGAGACCAGCAGACTGGCATACGGTCATGTGATGGGATGAATACCTTACAGTACATCCAGGGTGGCACAAGGAAAGCTTGTGCCATTCCTCAGCCAGCAGGTATAACCCATAATCCACGATGAGCACTTAAACACCCTGAATATGATGGTGTGGAGATGTTTTAATGCATTGATAGGGATGGAACGGCTGCATCCTTATGAAATTATGGGAGGTCGGGAAACGTTTTGCAAGTGTATAGCTACAGGTTAGCCTGTAGCACTGGGGGAGGGACAATGCAAAATTGGGGGTATGAGGATATCCCGTTCCTCCACATTTCACTTGTAGCAGGGGCATTATACCTCTGCTACATCATCCAAGACCTTCCAGGTGTTGTTTTCTTGTCTGGCAACTGGCATAGCCACCAAAACATTACACTACTTTATCCTTACACTATATAAAAAAAAAGAAGAAAACACGGCAAAACTAATATAAAAAGTCCTTGGTTGTGCTTTGGCCAAATTAAACAACCAAGGCCCTCTCCAACCAGAGAGGGAGCCTCTGTTCTGGTGGTAACAGTTTCCACCATCATACAAGACTTCCTTACGGGTGATGAGGCCAAGAGTGCACAAGCTCCTCCAAATATCTCAGCTGTGCTATAGTTCCCTATGGTAACCCCCCACCCCCAGAAATCAGAAAGAATAAATGCATGAAAAGAGTTGGGAGATTTAAAGAGAGGGAAAAATCAGCACCACCAGGCAGTGAGTATTTGCTGGTAAAGCTCACCACCACAGTCTTTCACCTTCCTTATGTGTGATGAGGCTGGGAGGACACAAAGTCCTTCAAATGTCAACTTTGCTACACTTGGCAGAGGGGTGGTAAGGGGCCTGGATGGTGTGCCACCCTTAAAGTGCCAGGTGGAACAGTGAGTGTTTAATGGAGGTATAATATGTTTATTTGTAGAGTGTTTAAGGTGTGTTGTTCCAATGTGTTGCTGACTATCTGTATTTGGGTTATGTGACCACATGAGCTGCATATCCAGTTTCTAGCATGTTTTGTACTGGGGTTTGAGCAATGTAGGTGTATCCAGTGTGCAGGGGCTTATGTAGCATATGTAGGTGAGGATGGGGAACCAGAATTGAGTTCTATGTCACCAGCGAGTAGAAGAGTGAAAAGCAGGGTTGGCAAAAAAAAACAATAAAACCCAGGTTTTATTCTGGGTTTTTTCAAAAAACAAATGCTACAAGCATTAGAATAACATAGAAAAAGAATAGCTATCTCTATTTTTATATAATATTAATATTTACTTAGTTTAATAATTATATTATAGTAAGAATAGATCACAGTAACAGATCACTGATAGAGAATTTGGGGTACCTATGTCCCATGATAGCCATAACGTGTAAAAGGAGAGATGAATTATTATGAGTCAGTATCAGAGAAATAACCTTAATTTTATATATATTTGTTGAAATTATAAACATAAATATGAATTTTGAATAAAATAATAAGTAGCATTTATTTCTTGAAAAAAAAAATGTAATTTTGAAAAAAACAAAAAAAAAACAGGTTTTTTAGAGCTGGGTTTTTTGATTTGCCCACCCTGGTGAGAATGGCTTGGGACATTATCACTTATGGGAAAAAGGTAATTAACTGTGAGGGGTTGAGGATAGAGTTTGAAGTGATGTTGTGCATGATGCCTCTTCTTAACTGCAGATCGAAGACACCAGCCCAGCCATGTGAAGGTGACATCTCCAAAGCCTCCCCTATACAACTTTTACAGATACTTGCTTCATCATGTCATCTACTTAAATGCCCCTTTAGTATTGTAAACAGGATCTAGACATTGGTATATTTTGTTTTCACTTTCAGAGATGCATCTTACACACAGTAAACCTAATTTTTCCACTACCAACCCCCCATTCTGACATTACATGCATAATACCACTTTTAACAGATCTTTTTTCTAGATCTTTTCTAGATCCATTAAACACCCATTGAAAACAAACCTACACACAATATTCTATCAAATAAACTTTTTCACTGCACATACAAATAAATCATGCATGGAGGCAAGTTGAAGATAAGATAATAAAACTGGTGAAAGAAAGAGTTGCAATCATACCGGACATCTTTGTCAATCTGAGCCAGGATTTGATTGTCACTAAAGAAGGACCCCCACTGCGAGTCTGGACTTGTATTCAGAGGATGGTCATCAACCCCTTGACTGTCGCTGCTTTTACTCAGTCGTGCAGGCTCAACCACCATTTCACCTAAGAAAAATTACCAAACAATTTACCCTGCACAGTGCTGATTGGTAATAAAACACTTACTAATCTTTTTGTTACTGCATGGTAGTTAAAAATAAAAGGCAATAAAAATAAGGTGGGGCATAATTACCTAATTTTGCCATCTCTCTCTACAGTGCAAGTATACTTTTCCCACAACATTATTTACTTAAACCTGAGAAGCAAAAACCAATAAGGGCATTTTCACCTGAAAGTTTGAAACAAGGTTCCAAAGTCAAGTCAATGGGAGTAAACATTTGAAGGAGGTACATAGTAAGGAGGGTCTAAAGCCATATATTTTTTTTTTAGGATTCTACACTATGGCAGGTTTAACCACCATTTCACCTAGGAAAGATTACCAGCATTTACCGCCACCGCCAATTTTTTAGGAAAATATGATAGGCCTTGTATCCATAAAATAGCTTCTTTCTGGTACCAAATTAAAAGGTACAAACTATTTTAGCGAAAGAGATCATTCTATTTAAATTTATAAATATATTGAATTTAATGATATTTTTTGGCAAATAATATTAAAGTTTCCCATTTACTTTTAAAGATCATAGTCACTAATTTTGAATCAAATGTTCACAAATTCAATACCAATTTTGCCTATTTTAAAATTTTAATGCTTTAAAAACATGAGCAGGCTTTTATTAGATACCTAGATCAGGACTTTCTATTTATTTATTATACCTACCAAGGCCTCAATATAGCTTGAAATGAAAAATAAAATGTGTATTTTCAGCTTCCCTAAATTTGCTTACATATCTATTAACTAAATTATCTATACTTCCAGATTATTAGATTATTTTAATGCAAGTTTATTGCTTAACTAGCAGTTGGGTGCCCACCGTCGCTTGCCAATGGCATTTAGTTTTATATAGGTATCATTTTGAGGCATATTTGGATTATCACTCTGAGAAGTAGATATCCAACATAATATTTTTTTCTGGGCGTTATTCCCTTTTTGAATTTACACAAACTCCTTCATTGAAAGAAGAAACCATTCATGGATGTATTAGTTCTATTATTTGAGACAGTCCTTTTAAAAGTAATGAAGAGGCTAATTGCATTAAGGACCCTGTACTACTTTCTTATAAGTAAACTTGATAATGTTAATCAAAATTTTTGTTTCAACATCTCCCAGGTTGACTTTAGTGATACATCTTGCTGAGAGCAAACTGGGTACCTCTGGCCCGAAATCTATTGTAAAAAGAATAAAACTTTTGAATCAAAAAAGTAAAAGAAAATTTATTTATTTAACATTAAAAAATGAGCAAGTGTTAAATCCCAACACAATTTGTATTGATTTAAATGCAATAAAACATATAGACATTACTCAAATTTAGTAAAACAAATAATGGCAACTACTGCAAAGCTGCAGGATATACAATATTTTTTTGTCTTTCCATTACCATTAGGAGTGAGAATAAATAGATTTCTCCCATTTCCAACTCTTGAGCATTCAAAATAGAGCTGACCATGAGAAAAGCAAGGGCAAATGAAGTCCCACAACCTTCAGACTGGCCTTGGGCTTTGTTGATAGACATTGCAAAGTGGACTCTAATAGGAAATTGCAGTCTTTTGAATTCAAGTGTCATATCTGGAGGTATCAGTGGAATCCGTGCAATCAGAACCAATTCTCTTTTCCCCTGACCAGTTCAAATTTCAGCTTGAAGAAGGTGAGGCATCATTTTTTTTTCACAATGTCTTGTTTCATTACATAGCTTCAGAGGATCCAAATTTCTTAACATCACTGGTGCTCCTTCTTTTAAGGAAAGCTTATGGGAAGGCATTCCAGGAGGATCAAGGAAGTTAGGGAACTCAGTGGGATAGTTAACTGCTTGGTCAGGGTAAACAGTGCAATCATAAGAGAAATAATTTTTTATCTCTTTTGGCAATTCTTGAAGAAGTATCTAGTTTATGGCATGCACCGTTTCATTTCTTGGGGCTAGAATTGCCCTTTGACAGAGCCAGTTCTTGTTTTAGAAGTGATGCTGTAGGTCTGGATAAGCCCTAAGTTACAGTTCTTCAAGTGAAATATCCCCATCTGCATTATTTTCAATTGTACCATTTCCTAGCTCCATAAGTTGAGAAGAAAATATCCCAGCATTGACATCTCCATGTAGGTGAACCCTCATGTTTTTATTCAAGGACAGTCTTTGAACATGACTCCAAAGGTAAGAATTCTTTAAGAACGCATTCAGTTCATCAGCTGCTGTTCCTCTTTTAATCACTGTCAGAGTTTGTCTGAAGTCTCCTGACAAAAGAAGGCTCACTCCGCCCATGAGCTGGTTGTTTGGCCTAATGCCCTGCAGTGTTTTATCCAAAGCTTCAAAAGCCTTTCTGTGAGCCATAGTGCATTCATCCCAAACAATAAATGAGGTTTCTTGCAAAAGATTTGCCACAGTGGTTCCTCCCTTGATGCTGCAGATTCGATTTTCATTAACATTCAAATTCAATGTAAGCTTGAATGTGGAATGGGCTGTTCTGTCTCCTGATAGAAGTGTGGCAGCAATGCTAGATGAGGCTACTGTAAGTGCAATCTTTCTCTGGGTTCTCTCAGCTGATAGAATCAAATTTATAACAAAAGTTTTTCCAGTTCCTCTTGGAGGATCTAAGAAGAATATTTCACCCTTGGTGGAATTTACATTTCTTAGGATCATTTCATATGCCATTTTTTTATCCTGATTTAAAAGTGGCTCATTGATCTGCACCATGACAGCAAGTTCCTCAATATTGTAGCTCATCTCTCTCAAGGTTTCTCTGTTCACTGAAAGTGAATATCTGTTTGGTCTCAGAATCCCAAATTCCCAAATTGACTCCAATCCCTTTGAGTTAAGGATATAATTTTGTCTTCTATCTCACAGGGTGCAATATTTGCAATTATTGGGTTAATTTCTGCTCCAGGATGTTGTATCTTCAGATAGATCTTCCCTATACTTTTCCCAGAGAGCCAATGGGTTAGATAGCTCGCAGGTGACAATCATCACAGTAAATAAGTCTCTCATTGTCTTTGGAGCCTGTGTGGTAGCTGCCTCTTCCAAAGTTTTGTCCCAATGTTCATCACTTTCTGTTAGTCTAAGAGCAATGCATGCTTGCCTGTAGGTTTCCATTTCATTTACATTAACTGTTCTAAGCATTTTGAAGTCAGTTGGTCCTCTCACATAGTGCAATAATAATCTTAGAAAGAAACATTCTGGATTTCTTGGGTGAACACTATATACCCTACCAAAAACATCACTGCATCTGATTCCTGGAACTGTTTGAAAAATGCCATTAAGGTAGTGTTTTTTGGCCTTTCAGCCAGCTCTCTTGTATTTTCCTCAGTGTAATAGATTCTCTGACCATTTTCCAAATGCCCAGCCAGGTGCTGAACTGAGGGACTTCTGTCATGAATAGGGAAAGAAAATATGCTCCAGACTGCCTCATTAATGGAAATATATCTTCCCATTTGAAATTGTTCAAGTTCATTATGATTCTCCAGGCTGAAAACTGCTTGATCACTACCTTTGTTTATATACTTGCAAACATATTTGATCTATTTCACACTGTTGCAAAATTCTACATTGATGTGGGCATTGAATGTTTTGCAAAGGAAGGGACTATACTGAACCACCCACTTGTTGTCTACAATAATATCATTTCCATTTTTTTTCACAGCAAATGAATATCCTCCATCTTCTGCTGTTCTTTTATAGATTGGATATCCATTTGTATCAGTCCGTGTTTCCTTAATTAAGTCACTTGGATATTTTTTGCTGGAACCTTTGCCTACCATACAGGGGCTATTTGGATTAACAGAACCACATGGTCCATGGATCATATTCTTCTTGATGATTTCAAACAACATTGAATTGGTTTCAGGATTTTGTAATTCTGCACTGATTATAAGGTCAATCTCATTGGAACTTATTTTGTCCTTCAGCCAAATTAACAAATGGGCATATGGCAAGCCACTCTTTTGCCATTCAATTGTATACATATGACATATCTCACTTGTCCAAAGAGCTTTCCTTTAGTAATGAGATCTATGAGTTTGTCCACTTCAAGCTTGAATACTCTTGCCACAATATCATGTCTGTCAGTAGCAGATTGTCCAGGAAGAAGATTCTCTTGCACTTCTTTCCATGTAGGATTACAGGTAAAGGTAATGAATGTCAGGTTTGACAATGTCTGACATAGCAAATTGCATCCTGTACTCTCTCCTGCATGTACCTAGGACCTCCAGTAAAAGAAGGCAGAATCACCATTTCTCCAACATTATTTGCAGTGCCATAACTAAAACTGCATCTTTTAGGTGGATGTAGTCCTCTGCTCTGAGCTTTTTCTGATGCAGCTTGATGAACAACAGTCTCTCTAACTCAATCTTGGCATACATATCAACTAAGAATTGATTGAGAAGCTGCTTAAATCTCAATAGCAAATTTAAATTTTCCTGCCCCACATTATTCTATAGGCCTAAAACCCTGAGCAGATATTTTCTTGTTATTCCTTGTTCCAGTTTTTGGATCTCTTTGCTTGAAAAGAAAATTATAACCATCAGTTCCTTGCCAGAATATCAAAGGGTACTACTGTAAGGAGTCAGAAACTCTGAGTTTCAGCAACTTTCTTCAGATTTCCATCTTTATAGTGTAGAACAATAACTCTTTTTTTTTTCAATCTTGTCCTAAAATCAAAAGTCCAACTTCATTTTTTCTAGGAGAATTGAATCTTCTTTGATGTTCACCATTCAGTTTTGTCTGCTCTGATGATCAATCTGACTTCTTTCCAAGGCTGTCTTCAATTTTCTGATATAGACATTGTTTTGGTGAAGAAATTCTTGGAGATTTCAGCACTATGTTTAGTTGTAAATCCTTACAATGTTTGCTCTGGTCTGTGCTTAAACTTTATGGTCCTCAATGAAGTAGATTTGAAGAAACTTGCTTGGCTCATTCAGCAAAGGATAAATTGAACCAATTCTGTGATAGATTTGGCCTTGGACTCTGAATGTTGACTTCCACCCTGGCAAAGTTACATCATTAGCTCCAAATGATGTCATAGAAAAGCAGTTGTTGTAAGCTCTTATGACTTAAAAATTCAACTGAATCTGGATTTGATCCATCTAATAGGGAAAGTAATGGTTGACTTGGAATAGGTAGTTCTTCCAAATAACTTTTCTATTTCTGCAACAAAGACCATTCATCTCATCCTTGAACTTTAGTGCTTTGCAATACTTACATTCATTTTCCAAACTTCCAATGGACAACTTCAGGTGGTTTGAATAATCTTCCTTGGGATCATAATTAAATGCTGCCTGATGTAGAATGGACAAAAATGCACCTCTCACTTGTCTCATTTGTGCAGCATTGGTTGTTCTTCTGGCTTGCCTTTGATAAATGTCTTCAGAAGCCCTGAATCTTCTCATCCTTTCAGCATTAGCTTCTATCCTCTTTCTCCAGAGGCCCTTCTTTAACAAGTTCTTTCATCTCTTGCAGCTTTGGATACTCTTCTGGTTTGTTTGATTGGGATCTTCAGCAACTCTCTGAGACTGAGCACAATGGTCTTGTTGATAATACCCAGGCTTAATGCCTATATCATCTTCTTCTTCTACACTTGAGTGAGATAACATTTCATGCGATGGAAAGAAGACATCATAGTGCAAGTTGTTCCAATATGCTAAAGTGATGATTTTATTTGCATTTTTATTATTGATATTTATCAATAATAGGTTGCTTCCATTAAAAATTTGTATTATGGCATAATAGGCTTCGGCCAATAACTGGATTTCAATGTGGTCCCCCCATTTTTGCCCAGATCGAAGTGCTTGCAAGTAGTTTTTGAAGGCCAGTTCAAGGTCACCAGAGTCTGTATCAAGAAAGAGTAAGAAACGTTCTTTTTTTTTCAATTTCAACAGTTCTGAAGCAAGAGCTCTGAGCGACAGATGATCTACCTAAATATCAAGTCACTGCAAAGCTTTGGCAAGGCTATGAAATAAACAATTACCATCCCCAGGTGCGTGTTCATAAACCAAATCAAACTGGTTGGCAAAAAGAATGATATTATGCACAATGTTTGTGTGTGCAACTGCATTATTAACCATTCCCACATGGCTGACGCAAGAAGGTTAATGCAACCCGCAGACATCAAACTGATCCCTGAATCTGGTTTTAACTTTTTGGAAGGAACATCATCTACACCTTTGGAAGTGTGCTTCTTTTTAAATTTGGAAAGGCCATCAAAGACTTTCAGTTACATATGCATAACCCCCTTTTTGTGTGCCCTGCAGGTCCTAAGAGTTTTGTGGGCCCAAATAAGTATATGTATGTACTACTGGCCCCAAACCCAATCTGCATGCAAATTTTTTTAAAAATCTGTAGAGCCATTTTTGAGATGGGCATGCACACACATTCGCTTTTATTTATATAGATTGCAAATGCATGTTTAAAACTTAATTGCCTACTACTACTTATGTATTTTTAATAACTGCTGAACATTTTACTTTTAAGAATGGTTGCAAAAAAACAAAACTCAAAATTCAGTATTCAGACATACAACATCAGTTTTCCATTCTAGGACATCTCAAAAAGCTGAATTAAACATTAAATTATTATAACCAAGAAATAAATTACAATCAAAAGCAAGAAAAAAAACTGACAATAAAAAGAACACTATAGAATTATAGCAAAAGATGTAGAAAACATTATCTTCAAAGGGATTTTAATGAATGTTGAAAGATGCATGAATCAGTTGCATGAGCATTTAAATAAGTCCCTCTAAAATGAAGGAAAGAATCATCACAAAAAAAGTAAAGGCATTAATGATACAATAAAGCATGGCCAAGAAAACATTACTGATGCAAAGCTGGAATTCCAATAAATGAAGGGGATACTTTGGTAGTCCAGAGAGAAGAACAAATAAACATATAAAAAAGCAGCAATTTAGAATGAACAAAACAAAGAATACAACTGGAAACCATTCAAGCAAAGTTTACTTATGTGTGGCTTCAAATAGTGAACTGAATTTCAAGAAATTTCAGGAGACAAGCAAAAATAATGAAAGTGAAGATGACAAGCAATAACAGCGAAAGTGAAGATGACAAGCAATAACAGTGAAATTGAAAATAACAAGTAATAACAGCAAAGTAAAGATGACAAGCAATAATAATGAAAGTAAAGATGAAAATCAATAACAGTGAAATTGAAGATGACAAGCAATAACAGCGAAGTAAAGATGACAAGCAATAACAGCAAAAGTGAAAATGACAAAAGCAATAACAGAGAAAGTGAAGATTACATTGTTCCAGGAATTATCTATTATTGCTGAAATATATTGGGAGTATGAAACCAACATAAAGATCAGTATGTCAATCACAGGCAAGAATGGAGTGGAAAAGATTTTTGATTGGTTGTGTGCATGATAACCTATGTTAATGAAATTCCTCTCATGCCAGATAATACTACCACATCTCTGGATTATTACCTGTGGCCACAATGATTATACCTAGTTCCAGGGGTATATCATGGCTTTCTTAAGGGGTTATAGCACCTAAAAAAAATTATTCTGCAATTAAAGGCAAAATGATAATTTAATCTTGGTATTGAATGAAAATGTAATTCAGTTAGACTTACGAATAAAATTAAGATATTGATCTCTCTTTTCTTTAAGAAGATCTGCCCACTTTGATCTCTGGGTAGGGAGATAGTTAAGAAGAATCTTCCAGCTGAGAGCCCTCCTCCCACCCTCATCAGGAACCCCTGCAAAGATTGAAATGTTTAAATCCTCCACACGATACTGAGCACAGAGCAAATTTGAAGTGCGAAACCAACTTTATACTCATTCAACAAACTCCAACATTACTATGACACAAGAGCACACAGCTAAACACCTAAACCACTAAGTCATCCTTGTCCAGAAAGTAATGACCTTATACATCAAAGTTTAATGAATAAAATTCCCCTTTATTATTGAATTCTGGCTTCTGATATTGATTTAACGCTTCATTTTTCAAAATTACAAAAAGGTGGAAATGTTTGATTTTGATTGTCCCAATTATTGAAGAAAGCTCAACTGCATCCCTAAGTGTATCATCATCAACTGATTGCTTTATGTCTATAATGTATAGTGCAAATGCTAGGTTGGTAACTCATTTAAATTTAGATGAGTTTGTTTTCCTAAAAAATAAGTATAGAAAGTCCTTAGTGTTCACCCTGTTGTTATGGGTATTAAACTCCAACCTCAAAACAAAGGACATTAATTGTGTGATAGAACATCTGATCTATGTAAAATCATGTTACAACATTAATTCCATCATGGAATATATTTTGCTGACATGTATCAAGGCAAGTATAACTCATTACCCTCTTGACCACCTAATCTATAAATATAGCCAGTGCCATAATACTTGGCATGAAAATGGCACATCAATTATTATGGCCTTTTTTTATACATGCCTCAAAGGGTACCTCAGGAAAAGCCATATTACTTGGCATGTCAGTCAGGTGGAGTGGGTTAACAGGAGACTGAGCGTAGCTGGGCAAATGAGCTTCAGTTTGCTTCTGGTGTCTGTAGTCAGAGGTTGTGCATTTTCTGTTGGTGCAGGGTGATGAAGTGTGTTTTGATGTGTGTGTGGCCTACTATCTTGCTTTGTGTGTTTTGGGTAAGGGTGGGGATAAGGCCTTGAAATCAAACAAGGTTGTAGCCATAGCATCAGTGTTTAAGGCAAACAAGTCCAACGAGGAAATAGCTGCCCCAACTGAATCTAGCGTGTGAAGCATTTAGAGGTGAATAATAATAATGTCTTTTGTAATGCGCTCTTCAAGGCCTGAGGCCTTCCCAGAGCGTACGTTGTGCTGAGATGAGAATGGAAATTCAATGGAAATTCAAGAGGGGGAAGAAGGCAATACTGAAAAGATGCATTTTCAGGAGACGCTTAAATGTGGCAGGAAGAGCATTCCACAACTTAGGGGCGCAGATTGAGAAGGAGCAGTCCCCCTAAAAGAGGAATTTTAGGGCTGTCCAGAGGAAGGT
This sequence comes from Ceratothoa steindachneri, assembly GCA_963969495.1. NCBI lineage: Eukaryota > Metazoa > Arthropoda > Malacostraca > Isopoda > Cymothoidae > Ceratothoa > Ceratothoa steindachneri. The sequence continues at coordinate 90,950,311 of OZ018327.1, forward strand.
GGAGGTTGCCCCGAGGATCACAACTAATGAAATCAAAAAGAACCCACATCTCTGAATAAGAACTTTAAGGACCATCCAGTGAAGGCTCCATGATGATGTTCATTTTGACCACTGCATGTCCCCTCAGGAAACAAACTGCAACTTCCTCCCAGAGGAAAGAGCACATTGCTTTTGCTAAGAAATATTTAGCATGGGAGCCAGTGACTTTCTTTTTTTTATAAAGAGCTTATCTGGCGACTGCCTACTTGGCGGGAGCCAGTGAAGTGGCAGAAGGTGCTGTTGACTGTTACTGGGAGCTGAGGAATAAGGTCAGAGTGAAGCATGGGTCAAATCATCTCGATACTAGGTCCCTCATCCAGCCACAGATGCCTATTGCAGCTCAAGTTTCTGAATTTTCAGGTCTCCACCCTGTGTGCGTTAAATGGTGGTATTCAAAAATGTGGAGTAATGCACACTGATTGGAAGCAACCCAATGGCCGAGTTGATCCCCAAGGGCCACATTTTGATTTTTAAAAATATCAAAAAATACCAATAAACAAAAATGCAAAGAAAAACAAAACAAGAAGCAAAAAAGAAACAAAAAGGGAGCACGCTCCAGCATCGGAGAAGGTCCACTTCCCTCTGACACAGGAGCATGCGACTTACTTTTTCTTTTTATTATTATTTTACGAGCCCATCTGGTAACTGCCTACTTGGGCTTAAGTCGCCGTACCCACGACAGCTTAGTACTAGGCTACATTAAAATACTAATATATAAAACAAAATAAAAAAACTAATAAAAAAAAGGAAACAGGCGGGAACATGGTCTGGCGTCAAGAGGAGACCCGCCTAAAACAGTGCAGGAAAATGTGACCTACAAAGAAACAACTAAAACAGTTAAATAAAGTGGAGGAGGCCAGCCTCTTCTAAAAAGTCAAAGTCCACAAGTCAGTGTGGACGAACAAGGGACAAGCGGTAGTGACCCTGCTCATCCCGGTACCGGGACACGTAGCATGCGCAAAGATGACCCAGACTGGGAAATTCAACAAGAATGTGCTGAACACTGGGGGGGGACAACGCAGTCATCACAATAAGGCGTAGGCGAGCACTCCATAAAATGGAGGTGCGTCCCAGAGTGTGTCCAATTCGGAGACGACAGAAAGCAACCTGAAGCCGCCGTGGCATTGGGGGGTAGGACCATGGGAACAGTCATGGCGCAATGGCATGCAACTTTAAGTTCCCCTCAATCGTCTCTCATCTTCTTTGCCAAGCAGCCTGGAGAGCTGCCCATATTCCTGCCATGTAGTCGGTGTGAGGAAGAGCGAAACGCTGGTCGGTTGCCCTCATTCCCCACAATTCCTACATGTCCAGGAACCCAGCAGAAGATAATCTCGACATCCACCCGGCTCGCAAAAACCGTGGAGTTATTCAGGGCGCTTTGTGAGTAGCTATAAATCACAATCCCATCTCCGAACAGGGCAAGTCGTGTAATCTCCCGTACCGAGTTGTGTATTGTCGCCAGATTGTCTGTGAAGACAGACATAGCGCCTGGCAGAGCCTCGCTAACTAAAACCAGAGGGGATACGGCGTGGAAGCCGACCCCTCTTGGGACTTGGAGCCATCTGTATACACTGGCACGGTTCCAGCGTGACACAAGGTGTGCTCCAAAAAGGCCGAATGCAATACTCCCAGGCTGTACAAGCTTTGGGAGCAGAGGCATGGCGACAAATGGTCAAAGGTGGTACTCTCCAGGGTGGTGTCCTGGATAGAACCAGGGGCGGACCGGCCCGAGAGCTATATCTAGCTCTCGAAGGAGTTTCCTGGACCTAAACCCAAAGGGCTTAGGGTATGACTGGCGTCTCTCGGTGGCATAGGCACTGTCGAGATCTGCTGAAAATGCAGTGAGAGCTGATGGCGAATGAGGGAGTCACTGAGCTCGTGTGTACAGGTGAATAATGCCCTGTGCACGGCGTAGAGCAAGGATCATCGCCCCAGCATTGACAAGTAGGTTCTCAATGGGGAAAGTGGGGAAGGCACCGGTCGCCAGGCGAAGGCCGATGTGGTCCGCAAGACACGCTCAGATGCGGGTGCATAAAACTAACATCCCTAGTTGAGCTTCAATGAACAAAGGATCGATAAAAAAGTAAGGCGCCCCGGCGCTGAACATCAAGGAGCCAAGAATATCCATGGCACGGGTACAAGAGACCCTGAGGATGCGAATATGAGCCTTCCACGTGAGGCGTCGGTCAAATACAAGACCAAGGAAATGGTGCAAGTCCACCACTTTCAGGTGCACCCTATTTAGAAACAAGTCTGGGTCAGGGTGGAGCCAGAGATGGCGGCAAAGTGCACCACTTTAGTCTTGGTCAAAGAAAACCGAAATCTGTGCACTTCGGCATAGCGAGAGACGCGGTTCAATGCCTGTTGGAGTCGACGCTCCAGAGTTGGCATCTGGGCCGCGCAAAGACATCAAAAAGTCATCCACGTAGTGTGTGGCGAGAACATCCTTCGGCAGCACCAAAATGATGCCGTTGATGCTCAGGGCAAAGAGTGACATTAGGACACTTCCCTATGGGACACCCTCTTCCTGCTCCATTGGGGCGGAGAGGGCTCCCCCCAGTTGTACATGGAATTGACATTCTCACCGAAATTTAGATATAAAGATTGGTAGGTGTTTCCCCGCCTACATTGTGTGGAAAGTCTCCATGATACCATATTGCCATGTGATATCATAGGCCTTATCCAGATTGAAAAACAGCGTGAGGTGGTGCTGTCTATGAAGGGAGGCATCGCATACAGCATTTTCAAGACAAAGCAGAGCATCCGATGTGCCGTGGAACTTGCGGAAGCGTGGAACTATGCAGAAGACAGATGGCCTCTGCTGTCCAGAAAAAAAAAGGCTAATCTAACATTTACCAATTTCTCCATCAACTTGCAGACAGAAAGTTAGAGAGATTGGGCGGAAAATGGCCGGGGTAGAATGATCTCTCCCCTGTTTGTGAAAAGCAAGCACAGTAGCGATTCACAAGGAATCTGGGAGGATACCCTCTACACAGATCTTGTAGAACAAATTTAACAGAAAAGCCATGCCTCGCTCACCCAGGTGTTGAAGCATGGTATATGGGACATCGTCCGGACCAGGGATGGTGTCTAATCACAAAGCGAGAGCGCAACGCAACTCACTCAGAATAAACCTGTCATTGAAGGGTTCTCAGCCTCTCTCAAGAGAGAACTGCACCAAGCACCACCGGGGTGGGCTCTCGGGTGGCAGCAGCACAGAAAATGATATTTTAATGGAAAAGTGATCACTACCATGGAGGTCATCGACCACCCCCCCACCCAAAATCAGGCTGTGCATCCAGAGAGCACAAAGATAGATTGAGATAGGCAAATGAAGCAGTTAACAGGCAGTGATGCATAAACTCATCCACATTTAGGACACCCATCTCCAGCTCATCAATCAGGTCAGCAAGGACTTGACCCATGGGATTAATCGAGTAGTCTCCCCAGAGTTGATGTCTACCATTCAGATCTCCAAGCAAGAGTAAGGACCTCAGCAACTGTGCCAGGACGGAGCGGGAGTCCCCCGCATCAAAGTCGGCTGACAGTGGAATGCACGCAGAAATAACAGTATACCTCCTATCCAAGTGCAGCTGCACAGCTACTGTCTGAAAAGAGGTATCTAAAGTGAAGAGAAGAATGGAGACATCATGCAGGGTGTAAATTGTGCATCTCTCCTGCCCGGCCCTCATCCCGTGGTTTTGGCGTCGTAAAACCCTTATACCCCGGGAGGTTGAGCAGGGGGCGTGCCCAGCATGGTCTCCTGCAAAAAGACAGTTAATGGGGAATGGGACAGAACGAGCCTCTGCAGCGTCTCCCAGTTGGCCTGGAGTCCGTAGCAATTCCATTGATGGAATATCCCCTCCAGGTCTAGCTTGGAGGAGATTCAGGGTCTCTCTTCGAAGAGAAGACCCTCACGGGAATGGCTGTACGCGTTTCCCGGAGGCAGAGCTCCGGGTGCTGTTGGTCGGACAATGCCCTGTCGCTTTCGAGGACTTGATGAGGTAGGTTGGGCTCCCCCGAAGAAGCAGGATACAGCTCTCTGCAATTAACACACTTGGCCACACACGATTTGGACTTATCATGTGCAGCCTTGGAGCAACTTACAGAGACTTCAGGGAACCCTGACTTTGAAGTTGACAGGAGCGATTAGTATGGCCGAAGTGGTGATAGTAGTAGCACCTCCACGGCAGTGGTACGAATGCCTTCATGCAGTAGCAATACCAACCGGCACTAACCAACTTAGGGAGCTTGTCATAGTCAAACGTGGTGAAAAGTGTAAAGATGGGTCTCGAGGCCCCTTCCCTTTTTCTCATCACACGATCAAACTTGACAGCCCCATGGTCGGCCAGGTCTAAGGTGATGTCATCTATGGACTAGTCCATGAGTTCCCTCACATAAACTACTTTCACAAAGTTCATGGTAGAGTGCGGCGTCACTCACAGGCGTGTCATCAAGTGTCTGAAGGGCACTAATCATAGCCACCTCAGAGGGATTCGACACATTTGCCAAAAGGTTCCTGTCTGAGAAATGGGTCACCTTAGGCTCTCTACCAATCACACCAGCTAAAGTTCTCCTCTGATAGATCATGTTACCCTTAGCTAATGTGTTGCCATCAGTGGAGCGAATAACAAGGAAATGTTTGAAGCCAGTGGGCTCGAAAACACCAGGTAGCCTCAAAATGAGGGGCCCAGACAAAGTCAAGGCTCAGCTCTGCTCAGTTCTGGTCTTCACCTGGGACTCCTCACCCAGTGGAACAACGGGGCCGGATGTGCCGATCTTGGCTTGAACGCTTACAGAAACGGCAGCAGACCCGTCCATTCAGGTGGAGGAAGAGCAGCCCCCCCCCCTCGCTCTTTTTCATTTTTTTAAGGAGAGGAGGGCTGGGAATGAACCCACTTCTTTCCTCCTCCGACAGGATCCCCTAGGTCTGATGGACCGGCCTCGGCAAGATCCTTCTCTGAAATGGAGGTCTTGACCATCATATGAGCAACAGCCAGGGAAGGAGATCCCTCATCTTCTTGTGAGGCCTCAGGGAACAGAGCCATCTGAGGAGGAGCTTGCATAGGGGCAGACAGAGGTTCTGTGCTTGGCACCGAGCCCGGGTTCAACCCAATGGAAGATCCTACCATCTGAGGCAGGGTCACCTCAGGGACCATGCCCATCTTAGGGAAGGGGGGGGGGACATTCCAAGTGACTACACCCACCCCCAAAACATCACAGATCCCATTTGAGGTACCTTTTTTACCTAGTGCCAACAAACCAGCATCTGTCGAGGAAGAGAGGGAGGAGGGGGGGGGGCACATACAGTGACCCCCTGTAGGCTCTTAGCGCACAAGTCCAGAATGTTAGGGGGCAAGGACTGATGGGCCCTGACACACCTTGACCCCCTGAGGGGTTTGGCCCTATGGATGTACTCCAATATGGAGCGGTCAATTTTCAATCACCTGTGTGCTTTTTGGGCAGTCCCTTGTGAAAGAAAAGGAGGGAATGCCACTGGAAAGAACAAGGCACCCAAGGGTGCCTCCAGAGAAGGGTGTGAGGGGGAGTCCTCTACACCCATAGGCAGTGGAAAGGAGTAAGCCTCCTCTCCGATAGAAGACTTTTGGAGTGTACTCTGAGAAAGCAAGGGGGAGGGGGTGACCTCCCTTTTTTCAGGGGAGATGATCAAGGCTGGCTCCGCTGATGGTCGAGGGGATATTTTTTTAAATTTATCATTGGACATGGTGACCCCTCTTTTTTATCACAGGATGCAAACGCTAATCACCCCACCAGTAGCCCGCTCTGCAAAGGGTGAACACGGGAACGGCATAGCCAGCTGCCCCAATTTGAGGCCACCCATCCCACCTAGTGACCCAGCATGATGGCTCCACTTAGCTAAGGCGTAAAGTCAATAGACTATGAAAAGGAGAAATGAGGTATGAGGAAGGTGATGTTTAAACAGTGTTAAAAACTCTCCTCATAAAACTGGTGCTCAGGGGTGAGGGGGCCTTGTCCCTTCTCCCCTCAGCCCCAATCTGGGATGGTTGGATGAGAAAAAACTGGTTGGCATCTACCCTGTGAAATTAGAGGTTGACCAGAGAAAGTTGTAGTAGAGATTGTAGGCAAAGTGAGGAAGATAAGAGGACAGGGTGTTAGAAAGGAGAAGAGGCTAAGCTGGGGCCAGATGGGGTGCTGAGTCCTGTCAGCACGGTGGCCATGCATGAAGGCAAATCTCCGTGCCCATTATGGGGGTGACTTACAACAAAGAGTCAAATGAAATGGAGGAGGCCAGTCTCCTGCAAAAAGTCTGTATACAAAAACCCATCCAGATGACAAGAAACAAGCAGTAGTGACCCCTTTTACCTTGGTACCAGAACATGTAATGTGCGAGATAACCAGGACTGGGACATTCATAAAAAATGGGCCGAACAGTGTGGGGGACAATGCAGTCATTGCAATAAAGTGCGGGCAAACAATCTATAAAATGGCAGTGTCCTAGGGATTGAAACCAATTCAAAGACAACAGAGAGCAACCTGAAGCCTTCATAACATTAGAGAGTAGTTACATGGGAACAGCCAGAGTTTAATGGCATGTAACTTTTACGTTCTTGTTGGATGTCACCCATCTTCTTTGCCAAACAACCCAGAGGACTGCCCCGATTCCTGCCATGTAGTCAGTGTGAGGAAGAGCAAACCCAGCAAAGGATAATCTTGAAATCCACCCGGCTTGAGGTGGGCATAGTGTCACAGATACAGCAAAGCTGGGGGTGCCGAGATTCCAATGCCGCAAGAGCACTCTGGGCGCTTTGTGAGTGGCTAAAAATCACAATCCAGTGTCCAAACTGAGAACTATGCATTTTCTCCTGTACCGAGTGGTGTATTGCAACCAGCTCAGCTGTGAAGACAGATGTAGCATGTGGTAAAACCTCATTGACTTCAAACAGACTCCCTCCTGGGACTTGGAGACATCCATATACACCAACACGGATCCAGCATGACACGAAGTGCACTCCAAAAAGGCTGAACACAATACTCCCGGCGCTGTAGAAGCTTTGGGAGCAGAGGAATGGCAACGAATAGTCAAAGGTTTTAGTTGACAAGGGTAGCATCCTAGCCAGAACAAGAGTCACCACTGGCCGGAGAACTACACCAAATTCTCAAAGGAGTTTCATTGTCCTAAACCCAAAAGGTATGACTGGAGTCTCTCATTGACATAGGCACCATTGAGATCTACGGTGGATGCAGACAGAGCCATTGGCGTCTGAGGGAGGCACCGGCCTCATGCGTACAGGTGCATAATGCACTGCACATGGTACAGAGTGAGTGGCATCTCCTCAGCATCACAAGTAGGCTATCAATGGGAGGACAGGCGGAAGGCACCGGTCAGTGTGAATTGATTCCACCTTCTGCAATACATGCTCGGCTGTGGATGCATAAAAATCACATCCTTAGTCAAGCTTCGAATGAACAAATGATTGAAAGAAAAGCAAGGTAGTAGCCCTAATAGTAGCCCAGGTGCTGATCATGAAATGAACAATGTCCATAGTGCAGGTAAAAGAGACCCTAAGGCTGCGTATATGAGCCTCCAAGATGAAGCGTGTCAAAAAGACCAAGGAAATGGCACAAATTCACCACTTCTAGGCGACCCCTGTTTAAAAACAAGTTCAGGTCAAGGAAAACCAAAACCTGTGTGCTTTGACATAGCAAGATATGCGGCTCAATGCATGTTGGAGTCAAAGCTAAAGAATGGGAATCTGGGCCACACCAAAAGAGATTGAAAGGTTGCCTGCATTGTGAGAACTTCTTTTACAAAAGTTCATGGTAGAGTGGAGTGTCACACTCACTGATGAGCCAATAAGTGTCTGAAGGGTACTAATAATGGATGCAGAAAGGTCCAACTCAATCGACAGAAGGCTCCCGTCTGAGAAAAGGGTCACCTTCGGCTTTCTACAAATCAACTAGCTAATGCTCTCCTCTGCTGGACCATGGTGCCCTTAGCCAACATGCTGTCATCAGTGGAGCGAATAAGCAGAAATCATTTTAAGTCAGTTGGCTCAAAAACACCCAGGTAGTTTCTCAATGAGAGGCCCTGACATAACAAGGCTATGCTGTGCCCTTGCAACTTCGGTCTTAGTTTGAGCTCCCACCCGAGGGGGCCTCAGAGCTGGACCTGCCAATCTTAGCCTGGTCACTTGCTGAAACAGCAGTGAACCCATCTATTCCAGGAGCCCCTGTGCTGTGGAAGAAGAGGAACCCTTAGTCCTCCTTTTTTTCTTGTCCTTCCTCTTTTTGGGAGAGGAGGGTGGGGAGTGAACCTGCCTCTCTCCACCATTGGAAGGATCCCCAAGGCATGATGGACCAGCCTCAGCAAGATCCTTCTCCAAGATGGAAAAGGCCTTGGCTGTCAAAGGGGCACCAACCGGGAGAAGAGGTCCCTCCTCTCCTTCTGAATCTTCAGAGGGCAGAGCGGCTGGAGGAGAACCTTGCACAAGGGTGACTCAGGTTCAGAGCTAGGCACCGAGCAATGGTTTGATCCCATGGAAGATCCTGCTATGTGAAGCTGGGTTACCTCTGGGACCATCTGCATCTCAGGGAGGGGGCCTCCATGTGGCCATCCCCCACGCCAAGGTGTCGCCGATCTCTATTGATGGCTCTTCATTTGTCTTGGGTTGGTGCGCCAACCTCCTTTGGGGAAGAGAGGGGGCAGGTATCCCACAAAGTCAGGATGCAGGACTGCAGGGGGTATGGCCCAACAGGCCTTCCTAATGGGGCTGGTCCTATTGAGTCATGCCCACTGTATGTGGTTCATTTTGGGCCACCTGCCTGCTCTCTTCACAGTCCCCTGTGATAGGAAATGTGGGGGGGGGGGAGCTGCCCACACCAGTAGGCATATGACAAGAGTTAACCTCCTCTCTAGTTGAATGGGCCCCTATGAAAACACAGGAAGGGGCCACCTCTTTTTCAGAGAGGAAGCTGCCTGAAAGTGGCTCCACAGATGGCAAAGGGCAAGCATCTTTGCTGCCTATGGGATGGTGAGAAGGAAGCCTCTCCACTAGTTGAATAAGTGTCTCATGTTACCTCATCCTCCCTGACACAGAGAGGGTGAGGCCATGCTTTGTATCATAACAATAGTTTAGAAAGAGAAAACATGGTTCATGCCAATAACTTGAGAGGTTAAGAGAAATGTTGCCATAAGATCAGAAATTCCAGAATATGATCATTTACAAATACTCAGTCCAGGTCCTGAGCTTTTCCAAGCCAACCTGCCCTTCAGACGAAATTGTCCTTGAGCTTTAACCATAAAGGATGGTGCCAGCGTAGCCACCTTATGTGTACTGGAAGAAGGTGAACAGAGTCAATGGCCCAAGACACCCCATGCCTAACACTTGCCTTAGCCAACAGGCTTTCAGCCTTCACAGCAGGTAGCAACCTCAGGGTGCACAATGACCCTCAACTAAGGGCCCATATAAGAGGATGAAAGAGCGCCGGGTAATCAAAACCTTAATGGGTAAAAGAGCAAGTGTGGAAAGGGGGGTAGGAGGGTATGTAATAAAGAGAAGCAAATATAGGCATGTCCACTAATGAGTAGGGTGGGTAATCACCTATGATTAACATACCTTAGTGCTAGGTGATCACAGGATGGCATGCAGTCCACCATGGCACCATGACTACTGGACTGAACTTTGTCTAGGTGGGAACAGTCCTCATGGTAAAAGTGCTGGTAGAAGAGGTTGAAGGGATAGTTTTACTAATAAATATTAACAATATCAAATAATAATATACTAATAATAAACATACTAATAATAATACGCAATAATAGTAAAACAATTATAATACAATAATAAAATGATAAGTAATAATAAATAAAATAAAAATAATACTAATAAGAATGATAATAATAATAATGCTAATAATAATAAAAAGGTAAAGTATTGCTGAGAGGAAGGGGAGGAAAGTACACCCAAAACTTTCCCAGGGCTGATTGATCAAAGTGTTGCACTCAGGCCGGGAGGATGTGCGGCTCCTCCAGGTACCAAGTGTAACAGACTACACAGGGCACTTACCTGCAGGGTCCCCGAACTGTGAAACCAGAGGCAGGATGAGAGGGTGGATTTCCTTACTAGGTCATATTGATTGTCAACAGAAAAGCTCAGATCTGTTGTGGCAACTCAAAGAGACTTTTCATTGGCCTGGCAACCAACAAAGCAGTAAAGTCCACCCACCACAAGACATACAGCCTTATGCCCCCCCCCCCCAAGAACAGCCACAGGGAGGTGATCAGCCCAATACACATAGGGCTAGTGGTTATCGGAGAAAAACTGATATTCCCATCCAAAACTTGAGTCCCTCAAGGCCTGGTTTCTTGCAGCTTGCAAGCTTTTAAGGGTATTGTTTATAGAGGTTCCAAAGCCTCTCTTCTGACATGGCATGAGGGAGCTGCATGGGTCCTTAATCCTAGAGAAAAGGTTGAAGGGATCATCGTAGAAAGGATTGCTGAGAGGGAATGAAGAGGAAGCGCACCAACAACTTTCTTAGGCCCTACCAGAGAATACAATTCAAGTCAGTGAAGCGTCTTCCCTAATTTGCACATAGTCTGAGAGGGAATAGCCCCTCCAGGTACCAAACTACAGGTTGACAAAAATGTTGAGGAGATAATCAGTGAGTGAAGAAACAAAGTAGCAGCAAGAAGGAGCGAGGAGAAAGTGCACCAACAAATTTCCGGGCCCCTACCAGAGTTCAAGTCAGTGACAGGGGCTCCCTAATTTGCACTCAGGCAAGGATGACATGTGTAATGGGCTCCACAAGGTACCTCCCTGTGGAGAAGCCATGCCAGAGGGTGCTTATTTGCAGACATTCAGGCCAGGAGGATGTATGCCCTCCTCCAGCTACCAGTTGTAACAAGCTATGTGTGTATTAAAGATTAATACTAAAGAAATTTCATAGTATAACATTTAAGTATTATTTTAGTTGAAGCAAAATATCAAAATCAATCATTCAATAATTAAGTTTTATGGCAAGTTTAGTATAAAAATAGCTATACTTACCACCAAAGCATATTTCTCTAAGTTTGCAAAGATCAATCACTTCTGCATTAAGAACATCATCAATAGTTTGCAGTCTGTAATGAAATTAATTCTAATTAGCCAATTGAAAGAAGTAAACCATTCATAGCTTCATAGGGTTTAAAATGTTTCATTTTTTTTAAATGGCCAAGTATGGTTACCATATGACTATCAGTTAAATCAGATGGGTAATGAAATCTAAATATGACTTTCTTCCTCCTTTTCAATCAACATCATACTTCTCATGTATGTCACATGCATCTAATCTCTTTAACACCATTT